>OY998180.1:60518178-61099008 GCA_963921935.1 Galeruca laticollis | reverse complement strand
CAATGCCCTGTATCTCATTAACGATATGACAGCAGCATTGACTTAGAATCAGATTTCTAATATGATGTTGGTGAAACCAATCACAAAATTTATAATCATCTTCTGCTTCTTTCAATGATGAGCGATATTTTAATAATAAATTATGTGGTAAATGAACTTCAGTTATGAAAGTTAGTTTAGTCATTCCTAAAAATTATTCTATTCCCCACGGAAGTGTATCTAAAGAATTATGAAGTAATTTCCTTTTATCATCGTGAGAGCTCAACGCGATTTTGGTTTGTTCAACACTATACACATTATGGGCAAAGGAACGTATCGTATTTTGAGTAATTGTCATCTGTTTCCAATTTTTCATACAATCGACATAATCATCAAAAGTTATTTTTTACTACACATTTTTTAATACTCCTTAACGACTTTACTCCCACACTGAACTTTGTACCCGTACATTTTGGACCAACGAAATGTGTGATGATTTGTTCATTAGACTCATCTTTCATTACGCATAATACTTTTTATTAACTCTAGGAATATTGTATGGATTATTAGTGTAGTAGTCTTATGTATCAAATTTGTCAATGTTTGCGTCAATTAAATGTTTATATGCATCGTTACAAGTAAGTTGGTAAGCAAAACTGTTAGTGTCGGTGTAGCTTACAATTGTCTACTCCCATTGTTGGAAGCATAAAATTATAGTGAAAGCCGTACATTCCAGTTTTGGAAATATCGAGAATTTCCATATCCACATACATTGGTTTATTGAAAATGCAGATTTTTTAATTGTCCTTAGAGTAGGAACATCATTGAAAATTGTTCTATTGCGATAACGCAGACTAGAAATGAGATTTTTAGCACCATAACGACCATCATGGGAAGATACAAATTCTATGTTTGCATATACATTCCTTGCATTTTCAAACACAGCATTGTTCATCCGTAAATCTTTTTTCAAAATCGCTCACAGCTGTCCTCAATTGATTGTTTAATTCGATGTATCGTTTTAGACATGTGGATTGTTTAAATTTCAAAACTTTGTAAACTTTTTTCAATACCAACCAATGTTCTAATGTCTGCTTTAAATTCCTATAATGTAAAGTACCTATAACACTCTTTTAATCGTGTACAGTGGTCATTAATTTTGCTAATTTTGAGCTGTGGGGTTTGCGGTGTTCGGAGCACAGTCTTTATGTAGATTATGCAAATTGATATGATACTTCAAATCAACTTGGAGAATATAACTTTCTGGAGAATCATCTGTAATGGATTTTATAAACTCTACATCATTTTCGGGGTCATCGTACTGTAATTGTTCATACATTGTCTCCTCATACAAATTATTCGCTTCTGTATAAAGTATGTACGTTGATGGTTTCTCAGTATCATATTAAGACCTATATTTGTTATAATTTACGTAGACACCCCAATCAAAATACTACTACTAAGCTGTGTGTCATTAACTTTTATATCTACATATTTCTACAGTCTTAATAATTACAAACACTTCATGTATATATCAATTTTAATCATAACATACCTCGTATATTTGCGTAGATATCCCCCACAGAATAATGATGCAAATATATTTTTAACATCGTGTATTGAAAAAGACATAATTTTATGTAACACACAGCAGGTGATTTGAACCGCGAGAATGTCATTGTTATTTTTCAGATAAAATGTTACCTGCCCGTCAACCGTAATTTCTCTCTCTTATACCGACAAATCACAATATTTGAATAACATTTTGTGGGTTCCATTAGTAAAATTCTTATTTTTATAATCAAGTTGTGGAAGTGTTATCACATTTTGGTATAATAATCGGTGGTTTATTATTAACGTTTCAAATTATACCAATATTTCAGAATAGCTATTTCAACGAAAAGTAATATTCAATAAAACTGTACCTCTAAGTTGTGTAATTATCGCTTTAAGATTTTTCTATGTGCATAGCATTCTTTTTGAAGAACGGCTTAATTATATTGAGTGATTAAATTATAAATAGCTATAATGTCTATGAAAATTATCAATATCGCCATCAGTATCATACGTCCCTCTAAATATTTGGGGGGATTCATAATGAAATTCTGAAATACAAGATTCCTGATATTTTGTTTCAAAGAGTACTGTTCGATGCCAAAAATGTTAAACGTATAACGGTGGTGCATGTCTGGTGCCTCTGTGTTGTATGTGTGCTATCCCTGTGATGTGTGTCTGCTGTCCCTCTGCTTGAGTTGTAAAGTGGGTTCTTGTTTCACCGCATCTATAATAAAAATGACATTCAGTGTATGACAAAGTTGTGAAATCATTGCTTCAAGATTTTTCTATTAGCGTGGCATTCTTTTTAAAGAGCAGCTTAATTATATTAATTCAGTTGGGTGCAAGCCTGATGTCTTGGATGTCCTCTCCTATCACGATGGATATCCGTTAATACCAGTATCTGTAAATATGTTGCTCTTTTGTTGGTTTCTTGAAAAATAATTCATATAAACAGAGTGTTGCAGTAAATTTGTTAGTACCAGCACAGTCAAACTGATGTGAGCCTGAGGTGTGTTTGTTATCCATTCTGTTAACCCTCTGCTATCTGGCTTCTGATGTGTGTTATCTGTCTAATAATATAATAAGTCACGGCATATTTTATTATAATGTAGTCGTACGAGCAACAAATCTCAAGCATGCAAAAGCTTTGGGTGTCCTCTGTTGTCGAATAAAGTGGATTTGCTGTCGTTGTCGTCGGAGTCGTCGTTGTAATCGTTGTCGTTGTTGACGTCGTTATCGTTGTCGTCGCTGTCATCGTTGTTGTTATCGTTAATGTTGTGGTTGTCGTTGTCGTTCTAGTAACATCCTGTATGTGAAAATAATCTACCAATGCGGTTTGTCCGATGAAAATTTGAGCAATAATTGCAGAGATTCATTGTAAAACCCTTATCTTCATATACCCTGTGGCATCTTTTATGAAAAATACTGTATTTTTATGACTACGACCTGTGTATATAAAAAATACGGTATCTTTATGACTACACCCTGTATAAAATCGCATCTTTTTATGACTACGCACTGTATATATGGCTTCTTCTATGACTACACTCTGTGTATATGAAATTCACATCTTTTTTGACTACACCCTGTATATAAAGACAAATGGCATTTTTTATGATCACACCCTGTATAAAAAATGCAGTATCTTTATGACTATACTCTGTGTAAAATCACATCTTTTATGACTACACCCTGTATAAAATTGCATCTTTTATGACTACACCCTGTATATAAAGAAAATACACAAGGGTGCTTTGTATAATATTGAGATAAAAATACACTTTTACACTCGTATATTGATCGAAGCCATCACTTTTCATTCTGAAATTTAGAAGTCCCAAGCGTACGCGTGCGTATTTTTGTTGATAAATACAATGAACGATTACGAAGAATTCTGATTCAACTGCATTTGATTCACATGTTCTAACAACTAAAACGATATTAGTACAAGGGAGTATTGAAGAAATTTACGTCGAAGCCATCGTATGATGAATCAGATAATATATGAGACACCGTTTTGTACAGCTTAGTGCGTCATTTCAAAATACTACGCATATAATCAAGTTCAAAAACATAATATGTAGGAATCCTCCATAGCATATATGTAGCGGTGTAGGCTGGGAACGATGAGGTCGTGGGTTCGAAACTCACTCGGGTTAAACTTTTTTTCGATTTTAATACATTTTTTTCAAATGTGGAACATATTCATGCATTAAAATCGGCGCATTGAAGAAAATTACATCGCATCGTGAAATTACGCCTCGTGAGATTTCAAAATACTTATACTGATCAATTTCAAAAACATAATTTGTAGGAATCCTCCATAGCATACATGTAGCGGTGTAGGCTGCGAACGATGATGTCGTGGGTTCGAAACTCACTCGGGGTAAACTTTTTTTCGATTACGTCATGCACAAATTTACCGGATAAAAAATGGACGACAGACATCTAAAAAAAGAAATCTGCAAAATTGAAGCGCGCCATCTAGCGAAATCTACTAGATAAAAAATGGCCGAAGGATAAAAAATGGACGACTGGATAAAAAATGGACGACACCGCCGACAGCGCCAACGCATCGCCACCGTCACCTAGCGGACGTTTTTCGAAGTAGTGGCTTGAAACCGGCATAGCTACACTACTGATAGCACAACTAGTAGTCCATTATTGATATGTGGATTTATTAACCAAAACAAACTATACTCAACTTCAATGCAGTCAACTGTAACCATATACCTATTAATAGATATATGACTGTATCAAAATCAAATAATATCAATTTATCAATAAAAATAACCTGGCAGTAGTCTGAACTGAACTACTGTATAAGACAAACTGTCATAACTGTCAGAGTATATAATACTCCATTAAAAAGCGGAGTATGCAGAGTTTACTCCGGGTAGGTTTCTGAACGTTTATAAAAGCATACTCTATACTGGTAGAGTAAATTTATGAACGCTTCGGAGTAAACTATCCTTACTGTGAGTAAGTTTATGAACGTAGCCCAGGATCTCAGTTCTATCAAAACAAGTTGACAAGAACACAAGAGCCTACACTACAACAAAACAGAAAACTCACTTTCAAATGACAAATTTCTGAATTTTACGAATTTTTTCTTGACCATGTCAAGATGCTTGCACCAATTTAAATTGGAAGTGAGCCTGATCTTGAAAATAAATTTCAAAATTAACGACAATACAGTTTGTCATTTGTCAAGTTCAAAATTTTCACTTCCAATCCCAATTGGAAATGAATATGTAAACGTACCTTATCTGTTGTATGTTAAATTTCATGTTTCGTGATAGTTTAGTTGTTCTGTGTCATTTGATTTGTCAGTCAGCCGTCAGCTATCGTCCGTCATTTTATGAATATAATTAATATATAATAGATAGTAGAAGTGATGTCATGAACGTTAACTTAAACGTGTAAATTGACAGTTGCTCATGCGCAATGAATAAATATTCACGTTAAGGTTTAGGGACCTCCGTTAACGTACGTGCTCTCACGTAAGCGTCTAACGTTAATCGATGCTGTCCGAAGACCTGCCGGAAATTTCCGATTACCCCTATTCTGTTATTTGGAAATTGGAACTTTTGTATACAATGCACAGAATATCTTGATACAATGCAAAGGGATCGTCTTTGATGTGAAGGTTATCTATTATTTATTTATCAACATTTACTCGGATTTTAAGAATAATTTTATGTATTCTTATTTACCTATATTTGAGAATGAAATGGATAATTTCTCGAAATGTTAAATGCCAAGCTAAAATTTTCGTAGAAAATCAGAAAACAAAAAGTTAGGTTCGTTAATGTATGTCATCAAAATTTCACGTTAACGGTTGATGACTTCATCTGGTACTTCAACTCTGAATTTACGTAATATTCTTGCGTTAACGTATACGTACTACAATCACTTCAACTCTCTAATATAATTTTTTCCTTCCTGCGGGCGAAGAAAAAGTATAGTAGGCACCTCGTGTTAAAAACGTCTTTAGTGACTCGTTTCACAAGGTACTCGTTCCGCTTCGCTCCACTCGTGCCTAGTAAAACTCGTGACTAAAGTAATCTTTTTGACACTTGGTACTTAATATACTATTCTTGGTTAAAGATAAAACGGTTTCAATATAAAAAATGAGATCCTAAACGTATTTTTTATAAGGAGAGACTTTCTGACTCCGATTTCAAATCGATATTAATTAAAAAAGTAATTACAACAAACAACAACTCTTTAAAGGATTATGCAATTAGAGAGGAACAGAAAATAGATACTTTACTTGAACTCTGCAGCTCTAGTTGTACTCCTGAAGCATTCCATCATTATCGCAAACACTTGAAATCGACCAATAAAGTTCTTTCAAGTTCCTCCGAAGAATATATCAACAACTTATAACAAGAAAATGTAGCAGAAAGTACCTAGGTCGCTAAAATGATGGGCGCTTAGCCACCAGTTTGTTGCTAATTATTCGCGGTAAATAAGTCCTAAGCCACATTATTCATAGCATTATCAGAATTTTTGGTTTATTAGTTCTATTTGAGTATTGTTAAAGTGTTGTAAGAATAAAGCAAATCGCATTATTTTCAAGATATAGAAAAAACCACTTTTATACGGAACGGAATAAAATCAACTGTTGTTTATTCCAAACTTGAGTTTTATGTATTATTATCTTTCTTCACCAATACCACGATATAGGTATAATAATAGTTCTGTGGTTATAACAATAAAAAAAGAAAGTAATGAAAATATATATTTGACAGCTGCTGAAATATTTTTGAAAGTTAACTGACGTTTTCTAAATTTTGATTTCAAAAACTAATCAAGTGATAATTAAAATGGAAAAACCCAATTTAGTTCACGTGCGTTTCAGTAAAATTCTATTTGTTAGGTACCTAACTTAATTTTTTTTTTTTTTTTAGTTGAAAGATTCTCTCCTACTGTACAATCGAATGACCGAATTCGGTTTCAATAAATGTATTGATAATATGAACAGTGAAAAACTGGATGAACATGAAGTGGAGTGCGTTTATAAATGCTCTTTGAAATTCATTAAATCTAATAATAATACACTGAAATGTCTACTTTCTGAAATAGAATCTGGGAAAAAGGCAGCTGCCAAAGCTGAGCCATAATCAAATCAAGGGAAGTCTTAGAGAGAAAGTCCTGCCAATTAGTATGTATTATGAATTAGTCAATAAAAAGTTGACTTGTGTTATTATTGTGACTAGTTTTTGAAATTAACTAAAAATTGCTCGTACTTGTTAAAATATAATAATTTTGTTCGATCATGTGTCAATAAAGACTTTAAATGAAGTTTAATATGGAGTTTTAAAACCTCTTTCATAAAATTAACTTGTTAGAAATACTTGTATTTTATTAGGTTGAAACTAAATTGCAATTCGTCACATCCCAAAGCAAGGAAGCTCAAAAATAAATTCCATTTATATAAACATTGATGAAAAATTGTTATGTAAAAAATTTCAAAAAATAGTATAAACGACCAAATAACCAAATCAGTGATTTTTTCCGTTGCCATTTTTACATTTCAGATAGTACACCAAACAAGCCTAAGCAAAAATAATCTCTCAGTAATTGATTTATTCATAGTAACAAATATTGCAAGATTTAGCGATCCTAAAATATCGACAGATTGGTTGGATAGACATGTCCAAAATGATGATTGTCAAGGAGAAACTACAACATAAACACAACACGCGTACAACGTATGAATAACTTTGGTTAGGTATAGGAGTTCGACTTTTTTGTTTTGTGTAAGGTGTACGGGGGCTTGTGAACAGTGTTAAGATTGCGAGTATTACTAACACAACACATTTTTCCTTTGTTCAACATAGCTATTCCTGCTATTTTATTAACTGGTAAGAAAATTATTTTGTTTTAAATAAATAACAAACGTTAGAAGCAGAGTTTCATGTTTCATGTCAGTGAAGTCAGGAGGGGAACCACCCCTAAACTTGAAACTTTTAAATTTTAAAGTATTAATACGAACTAGATCGGAGATCGAAGCAGCATACCAACATGAATGAAACATAAAAAAAATTAACAAAAAGTAATAGAAAACAAAAGTAAATATAATTAGGAAAAAAGATAAATTGATATATTTACAATTTAGTTCTAATTCATTAGAACCCTCTGTTGTTCTCAGTGTGTCATATAGCTGCCAGCTGGTATCGTCACTTGTATCGCCCTGTAACAGCGATTGTATAATTGTCGCATTGCTCGCCACTATGCACATTGAAATTTGTTAAAATGTTCCTATATCTAGAACATTAACTATTCAGACACAATCAAACAAGTTTTAGAACAGGAGTGGGCAAGCAAAATAATGTAGCTATTCTCCACACTCATTTATACAAGCTTCTTTCCAAAACAAATAAAACCTAGCAATATTTCTGGATATCACAGCATCCTATGATCATTTCTCTTATATAAAAAATAAACTTTGATTCAAAGTTACTCACTCTTTTAGGATCTTCTTTCACTTCTACTATTTAACATATATTTATCCTCTTTATACTTGGACCTTATTAACAGTCAGGATCCTTGCTACACAACAGATAACGGGTTTAATGATTTTGTAGATGAATACTTTGGATGATGTTGTAAAGGTAGCACAAAATAACAACGGTTGTCACCTCATCTTTTATTGTTTCTTCCCTCTGATTCTTCTGAGTTTTTTGTTAATAATGGTCTCAAATACTTGAACTGTTTAACTTGTCCAATGTTATGTTCTGCTCAACCGTATGTCTGTTATGGCAACTATATATATATATATATATATATATATATATATATATATATATATATATATATATAACAACAACAAAGAGATTCATGGGTAATTCACGCAAAATAAAGGGCTACTGAAATAGAGTGGTAACCGTGGACATGCATGTTTCTGGCTCATTTTGCCTCTTCAGCACGGCATAACCAAATAAGGATGTGAAATTTGGGAGCAAAGATGTTAATCGAAACATGGGAAAACACAAAATAACGGATTTCAGCAGGGAAACCAAACGCTCATTTGTGTCTTCAATTGGAAGATTCCGAGTTTTCAGGACAACAACCAACATCGACACGGAGGCGCATATAGCCCCCCCGCCATGAACCTTCCGACCCATAGTAAATAACAAAGAAGATGTAGGAATATCGCGTGATATGTTAACAAATGAGCGTTTGGTTTCCCTGCTGAAATCCGTCATTTTGTGTTTTCCCGTGTTTCGATTAACATCTTTGCTCCCAAATTTCACACACAAACAAAACGTACATTTTGTTTGTGTGTGAGTTATATTCTGTTATGTGATACGTCCTAAACAGCTATAAAAAATATATTGAATAATTAAATGAACGTTCTGTCGATGGTAAGATTTATTTGTTTTGCTATTAAGATTCTTTTTGTAACTTGTACCATTTCTTTTAGTTTTAACAAAAATTTTATTTCTGATGAAGGTCATGGAAAGACCGAAACGTTAAATAAAAATGTATTAACTACTAGTTATATGTCTTTAAAAATGGTCTTCAATCCCAAGAATACAAAATAAACAATATATAATTAAATAAAAAAGACCAAGAACCAAAAAAAATAAACAATATATATATATATATATATATATATATATATATATATATATATATATATATATATATATATAACAACAACAAAGAGATTGGTTAATTAACGCAAAAAGAAAAAGAGCTACTGAAACAGAGTGGTAACCGCGGACATGCATGTTTCAATAGCCCTTTTTCTTTTTGCGTGAATTACCCATGAATATCTTTGTTGTTGTTGTTAACATATCACGTGATATTCCTACATCTTATTTTATATATATAAGATATACGAATAGTGCGTGACATATGAACAACAAGCAACAAAGAGATTAGTGGGTATTGCACGCATGTTTCATTCAACACCTTTGCTCCCAGGTTTCACACCCTTTCTTGGTTGTACGGTACTGAGGACGGCTAATGAGCCAGAAACATGCATGTCTGCAGTTACCACTCTTTTTAGTAGCCCCTTTTTCTATTTGCGTGCAATACCCACTAATCTCTTTGTCGCTATATATATATATATATATATATATATATATATATATATATAATTATATAAGATGTACGAATAGTGAGTGACATATGAACAATAAGCAACGAATAGATTAGTGGGTATTGCACGCAAATAGAAGGGGCTACTGAAAAGAGTGGTAACCGCAGATATGCATGTTTCTGGCTCATTAGCCGTCATCGGTACGGTACAACCAAGAAAAGATGTGAAACATGGGAGCAAAAGTGTTGAATGAAACATGAGAAAATATAACACTCCCGTTTCAGACGGGAGTCTTATATGCACCTCCATGTCTATGTTGGTTGTTGTCTCGAATATTCGAGATCTTCTAATATTACTGACACAAATGTTGTGTTTGACTATCCTGCTGAATTCTGTTATATTTTCTCATGTTTCATTCAACACCTTTGCTCCCATGTTTCACATCTCTTCTTGGTTGTACCGTACCGATGACGGCTAATGAGCCAGAAACATGCATGTCTGCAGTTACCATTCTTTTCTTCTTTTCAGTAGTCCCTTCTTCTATTTGCGTGCAATATATATATATATATATATATATATATTTATATATATATATATATAATTATAATAAGCAACTAATAGATTAGTGGGTATTGCACGCAAATAGAAGAAGGGGCTACTGAAAAGAATGGTAACTGCAGACATGAATGTTTCTGGCTCATTAGCCGTCATCGGTACGGTACAACCAAGAAAAGATGTGAAACATGGGAGCAAAGGTGTTGAATGAAACATGAGAAAATATAACAGAATTCAGCAGGATAGTCAAACACAACATTTGTGTCAGTAATATTAGAAGATCTCGAATATTCGAGACCACAACCAACATAGACATGGAGGTGCATATAACACTCCCGTCTGAAACGGGAGTGTTATATTTTATCATGTTTCATTCAACACCTTTGCTCCCATGTTTCAGATCTTTTCTTGGTTGTATCGTACCGATGACGGCTAATGAGCCAGAAACATGCATGTCTGCAGTTACCATTCTTTTCAGTAGCCCCTTCATCTATTTGTGTGCAATACCCACTAATCTATTCATCTATTCGTTGCTTATTATATATATATATATATATATATATATATATATATATATATATATATATATATATATATATATATACATATTTCTGACAGCCGAGGAAAAGTTGTTTCATCATCATGTTGAGGGAAAATATATTAGAATCGATATAGAATAGTCACACTCCCTTAAGGATTTTCTAAAAGGGTGATATACACCCCCCATGCATTGATTTCTATCCTATATTTTATTTTTTTTAACTTCCAAGGAAAAGTTGTTTTATTATCATATATTAGAATCAATATAGAACAGATGTGTGGTGTTCACATTTCCTTAAAGATTTTCTAAGAGGGTGAAATACCCCCCCCCCTCATGTTTTCTATGATTATCCTATATTTAATTTTTTTTAACTGCCAAAGAAAAGTGTCGTTATCATATTTGGAGAAAATATATTAGAACTGATACAGAATAGATGTGTAGTAGTCACATTACCTTAAGGATAGTTGAACATTTTTTTTTTATTTTTGGGTCTTCGATTCAGAATCGTGAAATATATACAAGAACAACTATTCAAAAACTTTTTATTCACTTAATCTTTGGAAGTAACATTATGTAGCCTATTAAAATGTCATTATATGTCTCCTATATTAACATTTTTTGCAAAAGTACAGTTTATTTTGTAAAAATATATTCGTGGATGGTTAAAAAAAATCCGTGGATAACTTCACACGGGTTATCTATCTTATATTTAATTTTTTTAACTGCAAATGAAAAGTTTTTTCATGATCATATTTGGGGAAAATGTATTAGAATCGATATAGGGCAGATGTGTAGTAGTCACATTCCCTCAAGGATTTTCTAAGTGGGGGAAATACTCAGTCACTAGTTTCTATCATTATCCAATATTTTCTTTAACTGTCAACGAAAAGTTTTTTCATGATCATATTTGTTAAAAATATGCTAGAATTGATATAGAACAGCAATAGTTTCTATCTTATATCTATCTTATATATTTTTTAACTGCAAATGAAAAGTTGTTTCATGATCATATTTGGGAAAAGTAAACTAGAATAGAAATAGAACAGATGTGTTGTAGTAACATTCCCTTAAGGATTTTCTAAGAGGGTGAAATACACCCCCATGCATTGGTTTCTATCATTATCCTATATTGAGTCTAATTTAATTTTCAACTTATAAATTATATCTACATCCTCCAACCAGTAGTTTGACACATAAAGAGATTATAAATTTTCGAAATGTACAATGTATCTAGTTCTCTTCCTATAGTTAACTTCCAGCATTCCACAGATAACTAATTCTAGTCGTTCCTGGAGCTCTTCTAGTCTATTACATTCGTCAATGTTGATTTTACCTTTTATGTTTTGCATTAATGCGTTGTTGACTTGATTCAATGGTGTTGGTCATACTCTAAGTGCTTCTTATTTTCTTAAATACATTTGTTCAATTTTAATTCTTCTACTTTAGGAAAGGTGTTCTCCTTAAAATTAGTTAGACCTGTTGTTATAAATGATCCCAATGGAGCTTTACTAGGTAAGTACACTATATTTTCTCTTTGAGTCATATATAGAAGAAATATGAATCCAGCATTCTTCAAGTCCTATGGATTGTTATACATGTTTATAAATACATTTTTGTAAAAACCTTTTAAGAAGTACACAGATTTCTTGTGGACTTTTTCAGCGAGAATGCCCACGTAGCTAAAATCCAATTTTTTACTGATCACAAAAGCATACAGATTATAGTCTCCAAATAAAGCCAAATCTTCCCACTTTTTCGCTTAAAATGGGATCTCAATTCTCCCTCCAATTCCTTTATTTGCTCATCTTTAACTAATTGACCTCTATGTTCTTCTCTAAATGCAACCGTCTGTTCAATATACTCTGTTTCTTCTTTTCGTTCCCAATTCTTCTAACTCCAGCTCTCTTTTCCTACCACTTGCGATAAAAGGTGCCCGTAGAGGGGTGATTTCTTTTAAAGGGTATGCGAATAACTTGTGGCTAAGATTTTGTCTTTTCCTTAAAACTTGTGGTAGAACATTTTTTGTGCCGATAAGGCCAGATTCTGGAATATTGATCTCTCCTGGCATCGCCGAAAAAGGAGTAGTGCTTTTTGTTAAGTATGTATTACCAGTTTTTCTACAACATTTAATAAATATCTTCTTTTCTGTAATTTCCGAGAAATTTATAGGCAATAAGTTAAAACTGAATGCATAAAGAACGTACTTGACCAGCTTTTCCTTATCCTCCATCTTCTTTGGTAATTTAATTTGTACTCCTGTAAGCTTTCTAGTTCATTTATTTCCCCAGTAAACATATTGTAGAACATTATTAAATACAAGACAGCAGCTATTCTATAAGCAATCTGTTAATTTGGTCCACATTTTAAAGATAGGAACAGAGTAGAATCTTTAAGAGGAATAAATTCGTTGTAAGAGACAGTTGTATTGTAATTGTATATGTATATAATTGTGTATGTGAAAAATATACTAGAATCGATATGGAACAGATGTGTAGTAGTCACTTTACCTTAAGGATTTTCTAAGTGGACTAGTATCTATCATTATCCAATATTTTATTTTTGTAACTGCCAAGGAAAAGTTGTTTCTTGATCATATTTGGGAAAAATATACTAGAATCTCCGCTGAAAATTTGCGAATTGCTGGTTTCTTCAATTAGTATGGAAAATAGGATTTTCAGTTGCAAGAAATCGGTTGGAGCATTGTTTGTTTTGATAGCCCGATCATTTTGTTACTAACACATTTAGGAGAACTTTTCTGTGTTTCTGCATTATATTCGCACGAAAAAGCGGCCAAGTTTAGGTATACGCGAAATTTCGATATTTACCATATATCCTAGGTTAAAAAAATTGAAATTTTTTCTCTTCATTTATTATACTGTATAGTTTTTGGATGCATAAAATGGACAAATACAGTTGGTGGAAATACTATGAACAAGATTTTTCTGAAGAGGTATCTTTTGAATTTTTGATGTAAAAATATTGAGAATCAGTTAGCTTGAGACATATAGCGTTAGCTATATACTAGTGACTTTGGTTGCTATTGTCATAGAAAAAAACAGGCAAATGGTAATAATATAAACATCTTTATATATATTATATCAAGTAGCGCACCTAAATGCTGCACAAAATCAACCACCAGGACACTAAATATTGATTACCAAAAAAATTGGAAAATAATTATACTTGGAATATGATAAAAATAGTTTCCTTCTCTAGTTTTACTATGTTGAGATTTATATAGGAAAAGGACAATAAAATATGTATGCAAATTTAGGAAATGTTTATTAGTCACAATATTATGTACCAATAGTTAACAACTGCACTCTTGATAAACAATAAAAACTTTAATAATATTAACATTAAATGATGGAATAATATTCAACTTTTAAAGAGAAATTATCTGAAATGTAGACTATCAAAATAGTTATCTAAAAAAATTTATTTATTGGAATGACACAAAAACCAATAAGTGATATAATTTAGATATCAGTAACAAAGAAATATATTATGTAAATGAGATAGATAATGTTAAACTACTAGTATAGTACACAGTTAGAGTATAGTGTGATTACTTTAAATTGCAATGATCAATCCATTCATAACATCATTAGCAGTTCTTACTTTTTGAACATTAGAGTTGTAAAGTAATCGTAATCAATCATCTTGATAGATGAGGTACAAGAAAAAGTTGAAATTTTGATAATAATGTTTTACCATAAATTTTTAAATCACAAATAGTGATAGTGAACTCTAAGTGTCTTATTTTCTTTGGGTTATGTTACAATACTTTCCGAATTTTTCAGAAAGGTCATATCCACAGCTGTTATCCATGTATTCCACACAATCTAACGAAATTGACGATTAGGTCAATATATATAATGATGGATGTTAAGGAAGTTAGCTTTCAAATATAAATCCCAAAACTGCTGCTTAAAAAGATGGTTAGATATTTGATGGCATTTATCAGCTACCTACCTCCCGCTCTCCTTTTATAAACAGAATACAAATTTTTATCAAGAAAGGAAGTCTTTACAATATTTCTTCCATTTTCCACTCTGACTATATAAGGTATTGTCAATGTTTCAATATATCAAATTTCTCCAATTTTAAGCATGGCTTTAGTTAGCAAAGAATACGATCTGATGGAAAAATGGAGCACTAGCAATGGGTTCAGCATTTTTGGATGACTAATTTCTCCGGTAATTGTGATGAAAATTAACATCAAATGTAAAAAGCACAATTATAAAATAACTACAGGTTGGCCAGGCAGACATCCTTCCTTAATAAACACCTTGCAAGATATTGGTATTAAGTCAAGCCGCCAATGAGTGTTTATTGGTACTCAACACTGTTCTCAGACTTGAGATTCCAATGCGTTCTTGCGAGGTTTACTTGTCTGTTAACACTGTAATGTTATTTCTAACAGCATTTCAAAGTTGTCCAATAAGTTTGAATTTATCAATAACAAAAAAACTGGATTGTGTCATGACTACCGAATCATTCAATACCTCAAACGATTTTTCAAAACTTATAACAACTCATAAGTAATTTATAATAAAATAACTAATCACAATAGGAATCGGGAAGTAGATAATGGATAAATGAGTAACATACAAGTAATAATATATAACACGATAAAAGTAACAATATATACAGACTGATTTCACTATAATTGTGTAATATGTTGTCATATAAAGAATAGAGCAGGGTGTAAATATATTTCCAGTGTACACTAATTTTTAATGAAATGAGGAAAATAAAATACATCCTGGTATTTTTTATAGGTTTTGTTTTACTGTTTATTATTTAAACGTCTCTTGAATTCACTGAATTGAGTTTTCAAGGAGTTGGCTGAAAAAGCACAAATTAGGAATATTTTATGTACTATATCCTAATGTACTATAGTTGTAAGGTGTATCCAATGGGCTTTTATAGAACACTGCGTAATGCATGGCAAACCTAACAGTGCCTTTATTGGTTATCGCTATATCAAAAATGAGAGTCAACTAATTTTGAGAGATACATCCACAAAATTTTCATTGGACACCATTAAAACAATCCGCTTAGGATATAAGTCAACACAACTTTTGAAATTACACTAAATATTATTTGATGTCATTGTCTTGTCTCCTAACAGGTACTAATAAAAAATATCCAACTTTGCAAAATATGGGCTAAATATTAAATGCAAAAGATAAAATCGGTCATAATTTAACAGTACTCGGCAGAGTCAAATTGATGGCCCTCGCGCTTTTGAAAGATATATATATATATATGTATATATATATATATATATATATATATATATATATATATATATATATATATAATACTCACTCTGTATATATTTGCTATCTAAACATTATGAAATATGTACGAATATTTTAGAAATCTTATATTAACACATAAACAAAAGTAATATTTGATGTACAATTTAACAAGGGTGAAAATAGATTTAAAAACATAACTACATTAACAAAATAAAACAAAACTAAGATATGTTATTTTCAAAGTATGACCCATTTGAAATTCAATTACTTTCATTTTCTCTTTTTTATTTAGGATATTAGATTGACAGTCAAGATGCAATATTCATATATACTCAGTAGATTGAAAACTGTTATATAATGAATTAATGTTGCATATATTTATTTTCTTGGGGATTTTGGTTGCATTGCCATATACAATACCTAATCATGTTGAACTAACAAGACTGATATTATTCATTATCTCATGCTTCTTCTGCTATATATGCTCTTCAAAGATTGAATACAAGAGAATTTTCTTAGGTCTCTTGGTAACTGAAGCGTGTTACTTGCATTCTGTGTTAATATTTATCAGCATCGCTTTTTGGGTGCAAACTAAATATAGAGAATCATGATGTTCTTTATGAAAGTATCCAAAACGTAGCAGAGCATGTACCAATAGCTAACACATATTTTTGAGGTACGGGATTTGGAATCTTTATACACAGATCTAATATATTAGAAGTACATTGTTTCGAGTTTAACATTGTACAGTGATGACTCTTCTCACAAAAAGGAGAAAAGTCCGTTTGAATATGAGAGATGATAGCAAGTCTCCGAACACTCTCCTGATCAAGTCAGGTATTTTTCACATTTTCAATCTAACAATAATTTCAATCTATTGTGACATATGAACATGATCATAAGGATAAAGCGATATTAATCTCCGAAGTGGTTATTCTAGAGCTCATGTGAAATCATCAAATATGATAATTGTTGTCTTGAAGAAATTATGTGTTTATAATAGTTTTCTTTACAGAGAGTAATACTTATTTATAAAAGTACCATTCTTGTTCCGAAATAAATATTTCTTCCAAATCAAATAATTAGAGAAGAGGAATTGGAATATCTCTATTTCGATGCATTCGAAATAAATCTGAAATTTCGTTATGTTTTTAAATAATTTAGTCATTCCCTAGAAGCATTTAACGAGTGTAATTGGAGAGCCAACCTAATGTCTGGATAAGTGCATGATAAAGGTACAGTAAATGGAAGACAATTATCTATTGCAGTAGATATTGCACTCATAACATATGTAATTACTACCCTGCAGAAAAATAAATTAATTGTCCAATTTAGCTTCATGCTTTTGTTGAATAGTTAATATTTGGAGAATAGCAAAATCGTTTTGATAAAATAGTGACTAAAAAATAGTTATTTAATACAATTTACAGATTGTTGTAGTCAAAATATCGTAGTTTATCAAATATTTGATTTGCAATAGTAAAAAATGAGTCAGAATAGAATATTTTAGTTGTCTATTGTTTAGTAAATTGATATTAAATGGGTCAACATTATATGACTGAAGTGAAGTTCATATTTACATTCTCAGTGTGGTAATTTTTAAACTTCATCAATATTTGTCCATAAGATAAGCATAATGGTTAACAATCAATTAAAATCAATTTAAAAATATATATATATTTCTGAAATAGCCAGATGTTTCAGAATGTTGTGAAATTTCATAAAAAAATATGTTTAAATTACACAAACAACTGACATATTAGTGATTTATAAAAATGTTTGTTAATATTATATGTTCAGATCAAAATATTCTCTTTTAAAAGATATTTACTATTCATGTATATTGGACATTCGAAACATGCCTTAAGCTGTATAAACTTATTATTATTATAAAGAAAACAAATAAGTTGGAATTTCTGGATCCATTGGTGATATTCATACTAAGCACACTATTTCCTATACCAACACTCACATTTACATTGAGGTGCGTTTCGCTATATTATCGGCTTCATAGACTGAAGTGTAATCTAGGGTGTTGGTGTAGTGGTAGTTGTTGCACTTCGTTTTTAGTTGTAGGCAACTCTGAACACAGTTCTACGATAAACGAGTCTACTCTATAGGCAACTCTGTATACGGCTTGTTTTGACATTATTAGTTGTATGTTCATAAGGCTCCTGACGCGCTATTGGCTCGTTTCCCGCAGTGGATTTTTGAGTTCGTGGTTTGGTAGGAATATGCGCTGCCTATTGCGCGTTCAGTCTCATTTTTCCCTTTTGGCATTTGGAATAGCAGCAAGTTTTTAAAAGTTGTTCCTGGGTAAGTGTGGCGATTGTTGGAGTTGGATCGTTGTAAGCCATTCGTTGAGGGATTATACCAGGAAAACTTATGAAATTTTCGAGTCCGATCGATGTTGATTGGGATGAGTTTTGAGTACGATCGACTCGAAAACGGGGCGGTCTTTTGTTGGGCGAATCTTTCGCCGTGTGGATCGTATTTGGGGTGTCTTTTTTCCCCACTGGGTTTTACTGTGAGACGTTTTTTTGCTGCTCCTACTGGAAGGCACCGTTCTTCTTGGCAGGGTGACAGCTTTCACCGGTTTGTGCTATCGCTGGGAAACGTCGGAAGAAGCCAAAAAAAACACAGGTTCCTTAAGTAAGCCATCGAAAGAAGCCGGAAAACAGGTTGCTTAAGAAAGTAGTTTTCTTATTAAATGTATTTTTTTTAACTAGGTTCATATTATTTGTGTGATTATTGTAATGTATTTTATGTATACGCTTATAACTGGACATATAATTTTCGTATGGGGTTTGAGCTATCCCAAGAAGTAAATATCAATACTAGTTTTTCTAGATAACTTGTTTTTTTCAGACTCTTACATTTTTTTGTAAGAACTTTTAGTTTTCACATTAAATTTTTTTGTTAATCTGTTAGAGGTAATATCTATCACAACTTTCATGTTAAAAATGTACTTATCCTCATTAAAACACTGTATTTTTCTTGAAGCAAGTCTAGTTACTAGTATGGAAATTTACTTCTTGGGATAGCTCAAACCCCATACGAAAATTATATGTCCAGTTATAAGCGTATATCGTCCCCTTGAGCAGAACTATTCCATGTCTAAAATTCTCAATTTTCGGGTTTTCTATTCTAAGTGTACTTCAAGGGTTGCTCTATCTAGTGCAGAAATATTTCATGTCCAAGCCGGCGGGAAGAGCCGAAAAATTCCGATTGTAAAATAAGACTATGTACTTACATAGATTACATTTTGACGCAGAATTAGTTCAACCTTATGAACGTCAAAACAAGCCGTATACAGAGTTGCCTATAGAGTAGACTCGTTTATCGTATCACTGTGTTCAGAGTTGCCTACAACTAAAAATGATGTGCAACATAGTAAGTAGTGTGCTCAGTATAAAAGTAAACAAACCTTATCGTATATAAAAAAATTGTTAACTACATTATTTGGAAGAAGTGATAATTGAGAATTGAGTCAAGATTTGGATCCAATGTTTGGGTATTTTGATGCTCTGTGTTCATTATTTATCAACAAGGACTGGCTTATTCTGCCTCCTAATGACAAATTTGCGTTTGTTAATGACTTTATTGTGAACAGAATATCATCAGATTATTTTTGAAGGACCATGAGAATCTTCAATAACTCATTTCAGTTGGACTTGGACCATGTTAAA
Organism: Galeruca laticollis; assembly: GCA_963921935.1. Lineage (NCBI taxonomy): Eukaryota > Metazoa > Arthropoda > Insecta > Coleoptera > Chrysomelidae > Galeruca > Galeruca laticollis. Next base: position 61,079,358 of record OY998180.1, on the reverse strand, counting down.
AGTACCCAAAGTTTTTAAAATTAACCCTTTTGACAATGAGCCTACATTCTTGAATCATCTATAAATGTTATGGAAACATGGCCTATGTATGGGTGTGCCAAAATTATTTTCATCAAAATTTCAGTTACGGAAATATATTTAAACAATTTGTCACATTTTAACCCTTTCGCTCACTGTGTAGACATTTGTGTACATCAATTTCTTAGTATCCTTATATTAATTCAGAAAGATATTTATTGTTTGGATCATGGTCTCCTCATTCGTGTACGTTAGAATTTTACATGTAGTAACTATTGCCACCCTCTAGGGACTTTCAATATAAAAGTTTGTTACTGTAGTTGCGGCTATTATTTGAGTAACATGTGCAAGATTATATGATAGATTATTGTGGTGTTTTGTTTGTGGTTGAAATAGTGAAAAGAATAAATGGTTTTAGGGATTAAAACTAACTTTTCGGCATCTGTGAGATGCCCTGAACAATATTCAATCATAACATTGGTCACTTGTATATACTCCGGAGGCTGTATCGTGCTAACAAACTGATATTTCTCCAAAAAGGATGAAAATGTCGTACTTAAAGTACTGTAGCACCTGTTGTACTGGCTCCAGGGAGCTGAAAATCAGTAGGGTTCATCTGTGAGATGTCCTGAATAATATTCAATCATAAAATTGATGACTTGTTGCACTCCGGAGGCTGTATCGTGCTAACAAACTTAAATTTCTCAAAAAATTACAAAAATGTCGTACTTCTAGTACCATAGCACCCGTTGTACTGGCTATGATGAGCAGAAAATCAATAGGGTTTATCTGTGAGATGTCCTGAATAATATTCATTCATAAAATTGGTGACTCGTTGCACTCCGGAGGCTGTATCGTGCTAAACAAGAATTGTAACGAAAAGTGGCCAACGACGGCGACGACATACACACAGGATTTTTTTTCTAAAAACCATGTTGCGTGTTGTTCTTGATGGAAAACGTAGAAATGACAGATATTTTTTTTCAAAATTTCAACTTTCTTTGGGGTAAACCAATACTTTTTTCGCGTATTAGATAGGTTGGGCGGAAAACTAAAAATAAAAACAAATTAATGACAGGTGGTTTTGCGAGTGCTAACAGTGATACATACAGTTTTTTTCTCGGAAGTACATTTTTGTTATCTTTGAAGACACGTACACATTTGTGTACACTGTGAATCACGAAAAACCGGACAACAGTGACAGATTTTGGAAGGTGCATCCAGTGTCTGATGCAATTAGGAGAAGATGCTTTTTCCTTCCATTGGAATCAAAATTGTGTGAGGACGAGCGATTGGTCCGTTCAAGGGCAGATTAAATGTCAAACAATATGTCAAAAACAAACCCAAACTATGGGGCGCTGTGTGGTAGCAGTGGCATCTTGTACGATTTTATTATATATCAAGGATCTACTACTGAACTTCTCCAACAACAACTTGATGTATTCGGTTCTGGGTACACCCTAGGGTACAGTTATATTTTGACAACTATTTTTAGAATTATAACTTACTACAGTACCTTAGAAAAAGGCAAATATATACAACGTGCACAGCAAGAGCAGACAAATATAAAAATCCACCATTCTCATCCGATAAGGATATGAAAAAAAAGGTCGAGGTTGTTCCGAAGAAATTATTAGCGGGGATGGGGAAGTCATAATGACAAAATGGTACGGTAACCGGCCAGTTGTAATGGCGTCAAATTGTATGGGAATTGGTGATAGATCAGTGCCGACGATGGGATAAAAATAAGGACTATATTTACGTTTCAAAACCACAAGTAATAAATAATTACAACTCTCACATGGGGGGTGTTGCGAGGAAGACCCTCGACAAAGTTCAGTGTGTGCATCACTGGAGCTATGAGTACGTGTCCAATTAGGGCACTTGAGATTATTGCAGATCTCACTCTACATCTGGTGATAGGAAGATCTGCCCAAGAGGCAATTCTTAGAATATGTAAGGAAGGTTCAGGCAATGAGAGTATTAAAAATCAGGGAGCCTGGTCCTCTCTAACAAAATACATCTCATCAGCGAATCTTCCCAATGATCAAGAAAATAAGTATCGAAAAGAATTTCACTACGATGCTAAATACGAGGAGAGACTGGGAAAGAGAATACACCACCCAAACTCTCAAAGAAAACACCATTAGATGGTATATGGATGGTTCAAAAACCACCACTGGAGCAGGTGCTGGAGTATTTGGGCTTGGCACTTGATACTCATTATCTTTAGGCTCCTTCCCGAGCGTCTTTCAGACACTTCTAGATCCAAAAAATATTTGGACCTCAGTAAAAATAAGCTACATCTCCTCACGGGCTTTCTTACAGGACACTGCCGCCTTAGGAAGCACCTTATGAGAATATGTCTAGCAGAAGCTGACGAGTGTAGATTCTGTGGGTAGGAGGATGAAACTCCGGATCACCTAGTTCTGGAATGCCTCGCCATTGCAAGCCAACGCAAGAAATGCTTCGGACAAGAATCTTGTAAGAGTGAAGATATAACCTTGTTGAAGCCGTTCCAAATACTAGAGTTCATTACAATCCTGGAACTTGAAGGCGAGCTGTAGTAGTAACGAGAACAACTCTGATAGGGGGGGGGGGGCAAAATAAACCTTAGGTTTCAGTGCATTGTAACCCCGTGAAAATCTAATCTAATCTAATGGGGAGTGTTGACAAGATGGATTTCCTTATTACCTTCTATCGGACATTTATTAGATCTAAAAAGTGGACTCTGAGAATGTTTGCTCACGCCATATATATGGCATGCGTAAGCGGCTGGTTGGAATATAAAAAAAAGCTGCTAACTTGGGTGTGGCTAAGGAAGATGCCCTAAATTTGCTTCACTTTAGAGCCTATGTTGCTGAGGTTTTAATCTTGTCGGGAAAAACATCTACTAAGAAGCGGGGGCGTCCAGCAGCTGATAGTCCAGGTCCTTCAACGCCCAAACGTTTAAAAATAAGACCCGATATTACACTGGTGGCCGAAGTTCGTTTAGACAGACTAGACCATTTGCCATCCATTGATGAGAAATACTTTGCATCTAGGTGTAAAGTACCAGGGTGTAATGGAAGGTCAAGGATTTTATGTCAAAAATGTAATGTTCACCTATGCCCTACAAAAAAAGCAACTGTTTTTCAAAATATCATTCAAAGTATTTTTTGGTTTAATTTATCTTTTATACCATTGACTACCAATGTACACAAATGTACACATAAAAGAAACTAAAAACAAAAAAAAACAGAAAAAATGTTTACGTCAAAAATTTTCAAAAAAAATTAAATAGTTGATTTACAAAAAATCAAATTTTTCTTTAAAAAAATGAAAATTCATGAGCGAAAGGGTTAATAAAAAGAGTTTAGTAAATGTGCTGGTATAAGCTATCTCTAGAACTACAAAGATTTGGAATCTAGAGTAGTTATAATACCACGCCTGGGCCAGTTAGTGCCATTATCTTTGTTTGAGTCAAACACAATATTTTATCTAAGGGAGAGAGAGAGTAGAGTATATAATAAATTACAGGATAGTAAGTTACAAAATGAGATTTGAGTAAGAGTAAATTTAATCATTCTTCATAATCACACATGTGAGTAAAGTGTAAGTTATATGGAGAAAACAAAAATTATTATCTTTTAAAAAAGAATTATGTAGCTAGAAAAATAATACATAATCATTATTACAATTTGATTTGTAACTGCATTAATTATTGAAAAGGATGATTTTTTGAGTGCAGTAACTATTTTTAAAGTACAGTGGTCGTGTACAAAGTACTTACACGTTTTCAGAAGTGTGTAGATGTAACAATAATTGAACTCCTAATGAATTATTATAAACAAGTAAATATAGATATATATTAAGTAGGTACTGTGCAGCTACAAACTAAGCAAACACCTATTATTTCGAGAATTAACTTTCAAAATTATAGGTATTTTTTATTTCTATTCATCAAAGTCAAAAATTTTCTACTTATAAATACTACTTTTTTACTGTTATATGTTTGTTTTAAAGCTTATATATTTAATACTTTTAGGAAATTAATTTGACTAAAATAAACTTTTACTACAGTATATTTAAATACACTTTGGGTAATATAGTGTCTGGTAGATATAAAATTTAATTTGAATATATAATTGTTCAATAAAATTTTATTCCTATAGATATCATTTTTTTTGTTAAAATACAAATTTACATTATATTCGATATATATTGGTGTTGTTGTATCGCCTTTAAATTTTACATTAAAAAAATTAAAGGCATTTGCTTTACCGTTCAGTGTATATTTACAAATATTCATTCTTCAGACTTTCACTTGTTAAGATTTTTCAGACATACTACTAAAGATTGTTGATTTTTGATTGTATCTTGATTTCAGAAAAAGTGCAGAGTTTATGACTAGTAAAGAGTTTAGTGAATTTAACTGTACACTTCAAATATTGCAACAATTTTTTGATTTGTTATTTAAAATAACTCGATAGAAATATTAATTTTCACAAAGCTGATACAGAAAACCAATTAATATAATCAATTGAGAGTTTTGTCTTGATCTAGAGTTAAAGAGAAACTTTTCTCATCTCTCAAAAAATTTGATTGGGTTAGATGGATCACAAAAACACAAGATCTATTCTTATAATCGAAAAGTAACAAAAACTAGATGAATTTAATAAAGAAATCCAAAAGTTAAGACAGGAATACAAAAGTTATTAATATATAAGCATAAAGGAAAAGATAAATGAGAAGAAAGAAAATATGTTCTGGTAATAAATCCGTAAATTATCAAAATACACAATGTTAGATATGAACCACTCAACGAAAAAGTTAACATCTTTGATAAACACAACAGTGAGGTATGTAGAGAATGACAATCCTAATTATGATGATTATCATTACAAAAATTCATCAGTGATTGGTTTTAATAAACTTATTAAGAAAATAGAATTACAATTATGTTCAAATGGTGGATGAAGCGGAATACTTTCAGATAGTTAATGCTGAAAAAAAACAAGCCCTCGTCACGAATAATAAAAAACCTCTTAAGGAAAATGTATCATCACATTCACCTCTAGGTACATAAAATCTATGAATTCTGCTTTAGACATGCCTAATTTCTTGGAAGCTAAAAAAATGAGGTCATCATGATAATTCTTAAAAATACCCTGGACCATATCCCAACATTTCAGACCAATGACTCTGCTACCAATATTAACATGAAATTTAGAAAATATTGTTGAAGTTAGATTGGAGCAACACCTTGAAGATAAAACACTCTCATAGCATTAATAACTTCACAGCCACTATGTACAGTCATAAAAAATATGGAAGCTACCAAATTTAATCAGCACAAACCAGCAGCAGTGTTTCTAGATATCGTCAAAGCATTCGACGATGTGAGCCCGAAAAGCTTTTATGTAAACTTAAACATTCAATTGATACACTTTAATATTTAATGGCTTTTATTAAAAAATGGCTGGGAAACAGAAAACTGAGTAGAAATAATTAAATGTGTTTCAGATGATTTTTCACCAAATTAAGGTGACTCCATTTCTCTATTATCCATATTGTTCTGATATATACCATGCAGAAAAACTATTGCAATCATGCTCATGCTTGGTCCAATATGGTGATACTTCTCTAATTGCCCATGATAAATAGTATCTAACCTTCAATCTCCTGGCTCCTCATGTTTATGGTTCAAGAAGTGGCATCTCACCCCAAGTCCACAAAAAAGAGTTTAGCCTATTTAACCACAAATTTTAATCTCCCACATGGGTTAACAGAAAAATGAATGCGAACAATTTATACATTACAATAGACAGCAAATTAATTTTCAAACAGCTACAATTGAAGATTTAAAGCATCCTATTTCCTTTATCTGCCATATAAAGTCCAGGGAATTACTTCAATGAATCGGAACATGATTTACATATTAATTTGTATGTCAATAGGATATGGTAATCCAATTTTTTTAAACATGGGACACTGCCAACTCTTGAACTTCCTAACTATAAACTAAGTATAATTTGAAAATAATGTCAATCGTCCCTAGGAAAGTATTTAAATAATTTGAAAAGATGGGGATTAAAAGGAATTTAGACGAAATAATTAAGAATAATCAAAATTACAGGATATGGAGGAATATTGATATCTACCTGAGACAATGAAAGCTTATGTAACGAACCAAAATGCACACATTTGTATAAGTATATTTACTTTTGAAATTGTTTATGATTTTACACAACTTGGAAGTGACTAGTCAGTTTTTCTATTGTTTTTTGGTTATTTTTTTTAGATGTGGCAAGAAACAATCTACAAAAAATATTTGAAAAAAATATTGGAATATTTGAAGTGAAAGTTTCTTCACAATAGAAAACTCAATATGCCAATTTTTGAAATAATTAACTCCATTAAAAATATGATATACCTTTCTATCTTACAAGCTGAATTTGAAAATTGCGGAACTATTATAATTATTTAATAATTAATTATCTAGGAACGCAGTTGAGGGATTAAAAGTTATAAGCTTTTTATTTATAAATATCAACATTAATTTTACACAATACATTGTATGTACTGTATTTTATATAGAAGAACTCTATTTATTTTCATATATATATATATATATATATATATATATATATATATATATATATATATATTTAAAGAATAAAATTTCAAAAAACAAACAACGACTATTTACAAAGGAGGGAATATTCACAACTTATTTATATGAAAATGATCCTGCCTGCAGGTACTCGATATTTTTTACAGATAATAAGAACCCAAATAACTTTCCCTCTTGTTTGTATAATTGACAAATCTTTAAACAAAAACACCTATTTGTGCAAAATTATGTACTACACTGCCCATTTGCCGAGTAAACATTCGTCAGTTAGAACATAAAATCCTCATTTTTGGATCTTGATAAAGGCAAAGCATTAAAACTGTTCCAAAAGTACCAAACCAAATCAATATTGACATGCTATTATCTTTAACAATACCAAAACTAGTTTGGACAGTTACATTCTTCATATACGTGAATAAAGTTATTTTGTATTTATAGAATAGACAGAATAATAAACATAACATACCAAAATCATGATAAATTATTCAGAGAAAATATGACTTAATTTTCAAGATATTCAAATAATACAGAAGTCGTATTAGGAGTAAAAATCTAAATTAAAATGGATATTAAAACAAGTTAAAGTTCACCATGGTTAGCAGAACTCCTCCAATAAGTAACATAACATGCTTGTTGAAAAAAAGCTGTGAATTAAGCGGCACATGATTTAGTATGCTGATTAAATTAAATACTGTCTATAAGAAGGATTGATTTCCTATTATAGAAGTACCTTTTTCTGAAGAAAAATGATATGTAATAGCCACTGGTGTAGCAAAAATGTGAAAGTTAAGGAGACTTCGCACAGAGTAAGTAGCATTAAAATATTAATAAAAAGAACTCCTAATATTAACAATAAAAATAAACATCCTCTTATATTTGCTACATGTGAACAAATGTGAAACCCAAACGTTTGTTTAATATCTATAGGGGTTACTTCTGCCTCAAGTAAATATGGCCAAGGTACTTGAGAAACTTTATTGGGGGAAAGCCACTATGTGGGCAACAAATTTCATGGTAAAAAAATAATGAAAAAATGTTGGAGCAATAATAGGAACTGTACAGGAATAGTTGCTAATTTCCATTGACAGGAAGATTCATATGAAGAAGAGAACAAATAGGATTATTCATTATACATAAACTAATATATTGAAAGAAGACTGAATTTCAAATGAGAATGACTCAGAAAAGTAATAAAGTACACGATTTAGAATAAAATAATAGACAGTATGTCAATATCAATATGTGTTATAATCTTTTGTAAGGGATTTTAAGTGTATCACTTATAACAATCCATACAATAAAACTGTTTTTCCAGGTCTACTCAAAGATGTCAATGGGGGTGACATGTCAATTAAAACACCCTCAATTATTGAGCACTAACTTATCCCCAATTCTTAAGTAAATAAATCAATATTATGTACAGCTCATATTCAAATCCCCATCATTGTACAGTAGGTAAATATGTTACGAATAGTATTTTTATCTAGACTTACGTATTATTCTAAAATGATATGTATGAGCGAACTTTATAGATTTTTTTAAAAAGGTCGAGCTCTAGCATTTTTAAGGAGTTTTTCACAATAAATTGAAATTAATAACAGAAAAAGATTGAATATATTTAAAACTACAATGTCATTGTTGTAATATGCATAGCAATTATGCATTAAAAAATATTGGTTCTAAGTTAATACCATTATGGAAGCAGTAGTTCCCTATGAATGTAGATAACAATATCTTGAAAAATAAACTTAACAATTGTACATGAAAATTTTTTTTTCCAAATTTAGCCTGTTATGTCTATTGGACTGGTAAAGTTCACTTCTTATATGTGGAATTCAAATCAGCTATTCTCTGCTGGCGATTATGTTTTAGCACTTAGTATTCTATCCATCAATATATTATTAGTATAAATTGTTTTTCTTCATCATATGGAGGGTTTTATTCATTCACTTGATTTTCCAGAGCTTGTTGAGGCGGGGCGAGTAATCAATAGATCATAGTAGTGGTCTTATTTGGTTTAGCAAATTATAGATATTATTTCATTCATATGACCAAAATTACAAAAGTGAAAGATGTATTAACAAATTCACCTATGAGAATGAGGAATGTATTAAGACTACGACTGCAATATAACGACGGATTTTCACCATTTTAATATACTGTATTAAATGAAACTAAATGTTTCTAGATAATTTCACAATATATTGATAACATTTTGGAAATTCTAAGACATTTGACAATTGTTTCGATACTAAATATCATCGAAACAATTGTCAAATTTCATAGAATTTTTAACTTTTCATTCAATATATTGTGGAATTATCTAGAAACATTTAAAACAGTAATATGAGTAGATTCCACAAAGTAAGGGTCGAGACAGTAAATACCATTTTAATAATTTCTCTGTATTTTCTATTTCTAAACCAATCAATGTAATGCTGGTTGCGAGTATAACTAGTATGAGATTTAATGTGATGTACCTACGTTTTTCATTTTTCTAAGAGATATGCTTTTTATTGTATTAATCCATTATTATTTACTACTAAGGATAATTATTTAGAAAAATGCGTTGAAAAGACAATAGTTCCAACATAAAAAAGATATTAATTCTGGATATCAACATATAAAATATTACAAAACAACAGAAGCGACAATATTAAATCCAAAAGTCTAAAAGTATGCATAATATAAGCTTCGGCACTGAAAAATAGAACACAAAAAAGAATAGGGCAGTGGAGCTCAATTAGTAATAAATTAAGAAATGTATAACCTGGAGCAAAAATAATGATAAATACCTAATTTTCAATGAAACTATGTTTGTTGAATCCTTTACCTTTATGTCCTAGTGAAATATCAAGTCATCCCTTCACTTGTCCGACTTTTTTTATAACATTCAGCCATAAATATATTCAATTTTTATTTGAAAACAATTGAAAGTTTCCTTAAATAAACTAAACATGATTATTGTGAAAAACTATTACTAGTCATATTATTTATATTGCTTTATTAATAGTTGCTATTGATCTTTCTCTATGCTGTTAACATATTGCAAACTAGATCATTTAAATTTTCTAAACTACTCTGGCAGTGAAAATAGTGAATAGTTGAATAAAAATAAATCTAATAGAAAATCTGAATACAAAAATTTAACAATTAACAATGGTAACTTTATCATATCTAATAAAAGTGATTAAGCACAAAAAACTGAATGGTGTTTTTATAAAATGGTATAAGGAAACTACGACTAGAACTTTAACTATGGTTAACACTTTTCAGTATATACAAAAATTAAGTAACAAAAAATATAGAGAATAAGCATGGTGATTCAAACTTTCTGTAAAAAAATCAACTTAACTTTGCAGTAGTATTACTTTAAACTCAAATTTAAATATAGAAGTAATAAGTCCAAAATATAAACTGTTCAAACTGATACAAAAATTATCGCCAACTTTATCTTTAAAATCTTATTATATGTATGCTTATGTGGTTGTTACATATTTCTTTGTGGCTAATAAACATATACATGCTAGCAGTTAGTAAAGACTGTATTATCTAGTGATAAATATCAACTCTGGGACTCCATATATGTACACAAAATATCAATATTGTATGATTGGATTAAAAAAATTCAGGATTAACAACTGGAGAAGAACATGGTATAGAGAGCTTGACATAAAAACCATTGAAAATTTGATAAATTAATACACAAGATGAAACCATACAATATAATAATTAATTTGAAAGTTGAAAGAGCAAATGGTGTCGGTACAGTATCATCGAAAACAATACTGATTGATAATTTTACTTGATGATGGTTTTGTACCAAAACAAGTTGTGCTTTTGCGACTAGCAAGTAATTATATTATATTAAGTAGTTTGATGTTGTCTACTATTAACTTTTTAAGATTTGAATCACATTTGACAAATAAATGGTCAACTTGAATTAAATAAATTTTTCTTTTTGCATGTAAAAATATTCTTGCTTTCATTGGAAAAAGTGATGTCATAAATATATCTACAGGTATTTTCAAGAAAATTTGAAAGCTAGTGGTTTGAAGATAATAATTATCTGCTGTTATCTATTGAGGGTATCTAATGAATAAGCAAGGTGTCTATTTGTTTTTTTTTACTTCATATAAATTTATTATTATTCAAAATGACATTTAAGTATGAGCGATTTAGATTTCAAGTACATTGCTACCTAAGACCAGTCTATTGATTTTTTATTATGATACGTTCTAGACAAAACTATTGGACGGCAGTTCTTGAAATTGCAAGTCTAGAGGAAAGAGCATAATTTTAGGAACATATGATACTTTTCCATAAGTTTATATTTTAGACCTATTTTTAATTCTATAGATATATGAAGGATATTGAGTATTTTGATAAAAATTGTTGATACTTATATAATTTCAGTAGAAATTATGATTAAAAACAGTAAGTTTGAAACGTTATATAAATTGAGTACATCTTAGGAATTATAAATAAGTACAGAAAAAATAAATCATTTTGATTTTTAAGATCACAATAGAAACTATCCAGTTCAAATGTACAAAGGATTAAGTATATAAAAGAACAACTTTAAATGGATCCTATAATTATATAATGTTAAGAACTTTCCAAAATTTTGTTCCAAACAGCAAACATCTTCAAAATAACATTATCCTTTACACACTTATAGTTAAATATTAGTTAGGTACTCATTGTTCTCAAATATTCACTGTCTTCATTTGAAAATGATCCAAACACAATACTAAAAATACGAGACACGTCAACAATGTTAAAGCCACCCTTGCCTTCTGAAGATATTCCTTTATTTTTCCAAATATATAGTATCCCTCAGGCATCAGGTCGTGATTTAAAATATCTGTTTAATCTTCGTTTAACCTTTCCACCCTTGTAACATTGTAGATTTTTCTTGTAATTGGACAGGGATGAACTAACTGACTAATTATTCATCTGTTATCCATGTGTAACAAGTTTTATATATACTTTAGCAGCAATTGATAAAAATAGGATAAAAATGGAAAGGATATCCTGATCAGCATGTTGAAGATAAGTGTTTTTGTCATGGACAAGAAACTGAAAGTACTAAAGTATAAGTTGATAACGTTCAACTGTCATTTGGAGCTTCTACTATGGATCCAATGACCAATCAAGCAATAGTTTGAATATTCTGGACTTCGTATATTGTGTACTCAATCTTCAAAAATTTCCCACTTCGTACAGAAACTTGAAGATTAAAGTTTGTGATTTCGTGAATTAAATTTAAAGATTTTGTATAAGTCACTTTCAAGTCAAATTGATTTGTTAATATTAATTGGACGAAACTTAGCTTTTACTCTTGCTTGGAGAAGTTATTGATATTGACCGATGAAATTATCTTGGGGCTCCATAAAGTATTGACACTGATTGAATGGAAGATATCTAATGACCGACTTAATTCCAGACCTTAAAACATTAATTACGATGATTAAAACAGTTCATTGTTTGAATTTTTTAGGTTATAAAATTAAAGACATTTCAATAAAGTGAATTAGATTCTGCTATTGTAAGTTAGTTCAACATTACCCATACATTCTTGTTTTCTAAAGTATTAGAAACATTTTACAAGGTTTGCAGGTCTGACATTAGACCCAACCATTAGTGGTTAGTTTGAAAATCTATCGGATTACAGTCGATAATTTATATTTTTCTTCTATTTCATTTAACACATTACAGTGATAGTTCAGTTGTTGTTTTATGCGAATCTTGTTGATTTAATACCTGAAATGATTCATTTTAAAGATCAATTAAATAATTATAGGAGACTCTGGAACTCTTTATATGAAGTAATGAAGTATAACTGGTTTCCCGAAGGGTTTAAAAAACTTGAGAGGCAGAAGATGAATCTGATGCAAAAGTATTTTAGATAATAGTAGTGTATCAGATTTGAGTTTTAAATACGTTGAAGATGGATCATTTTAAAATGAAGGCTGTGTATAAATTTAATACTTATAACTTACATAAATAAACTATGCAATATAATGCATACTTTAAGATAATTATAATTAAAAACCGAAAAGTGCTTTCCTTACTACAATCACAGCTCTGAATCCATACAATCAGAAGAATATAATAAGATAATAAAAAAGTTCGTACAACGTCTATAATCATCTCACTTTTGTTGTCGATCCTTGCATTCTTATGTAAATGCATAAAAATGACGAAATAACAGCCAAATTAGACATTGTAAAGATATAAGAATATTTTCAGAATAAATATTGTAGGAGAAACTTTTCTTCTAGTAGCGACTATATTATACAAAATCAAAAATATACTCCTAAGGTATTCATAATATAGGTACATGAGAAGATTCTTAATTAATTTCTCATTTCTTATCGTTGCCTTTTCTTGAGTCTTCTTTGAAGTCTGTATTATTTAATCTGAAAAACAGAATAATATTTAGTAAATTCTCAAAATAATGACAAGTAACAAAAACGAACAAATATATTTTGTTCCATATCTTTTTCTTCTTTATGGAAATAAGAAGAATTAACATCTCTTATAGATACAACTTGTTTTGTTTTTTGTGTTTATATAATCTTTAAAAATGGGAGAAGATGGGGAAGAACCTGCCGATGTCAGTGTAAAAGAACAGCCGAGTGACGAATTGGTCTATCAATATCTATATAAACCTATTCTTCAAAATAATTAGCGAAATGATGCTACAAATTGGCGAAAAAAGCAAACCACATTGCTTTATTATTTACGTTCACAATGTAAATGAATTGAGTGTTTTAAATTAAACTCACTGTTCCTAGCTAATTCCACGATATAATAAAAATTGTTGAAAATTCTAAAAAATTGACAATTGTTTCGATAAATCAATATCATCGTCAGAATGACAAAAGTTACATTTCATTTGATGCCTACCTGATGTTTAGTAGTTATGTTTGGCTATACCAAAAAGTGACCTAACTTGTGATTGACTTAATATATGTTAATAGAAAAAAGAAGAAGATGTGATATTACAAATATTGAAGCTTAAATATTATTAGCCCTATGGTGATATCCTGGATATCATTTTTCCAATTAAGATCAGTTAACTGTGCAGTGATATAGAAAACCAGAAAAACTATATCTGCTGATCTTTAAAATTATCACTTAAGAAGACAGTTTATTAGTGGAGAACTCCCTAGATTTATCTGTTCATTGACAACTTTATATTGTGGGTTTCTTAAATGTCTTCTAATTTCTAATTCTTCAAGGAAATCCAGTTCTTGTTTCTTTTCACAAATACGCAGCACTTCTAGTTCTGTGTTAGGTGTTAATGAATGATTGGTGTCAAGTAGATGTTTTGCATAGTGGGGTTTATCTGGTTATTTCAATCTGTATGCTCATAAGTGTTCACTGTATCGGATTTCAAAATTTCTAAGGGTCTGAAATCCGATATACATACGAATACAAAGATTACTTTGAGGAGCTAGTAGAAGTAGTTGAATATTTACAGGTAGCTTCACCATAATTGATTTTTTATTGTAACAACTAGTCTTTTACTCTAAAAAATATATTTTTTAGTACTTCTAGGAATTCTACATTTTTTAATGTATATATCAGAAATTTCATGATTTATACCAATCCCAATATGAAGTTATAAAACAATACAGAAATAGGGTATCAATATTATTTTCATAAAAATTCTTAGTTGGAGTTTGAAGAATTTTTACGTGGGGAAATTATTTCTATAATAAGCAATATTCATCATATTGAAGAAGCATTGAGACCAGCACTTCCTTCTTAATTATTGTCAATTATTGCCTCTTATTATTGTGCTGGCCTCAACTGCCCCCTTGGTTTGGTTGTAGTAGCAGATTATCTCAGGGTTTCCTCTTTCAGCCAGAGCTTCATTGTTGTGGATTGTCGAGTGTCACAATTCAATTTGTTTGCATTGCATTAGAAACTATGGTGATGTCTTTAGTGTAAATGAAGAAGTTCGATCTATGCTGGTGCTTTTTGAATATCGATCTGCAGGTTTGCAAAGGATAGTTTCGAAGTATTGAATGTAGAATATTTTTTCGAAATATTTCCAAAAAGTTTGCTGGAATTACACTTAACTAATCGATCAGGCTATTATCGTCCAGAGATCAGTTAATATGGCAGCTTCTCATTTGAGTGGTGGCTTCCTTATTTCAGTATGTAGTGGATTATGTAAAATTTCAAACAATTTTTGTTGATCCAAAGCATTATAATTAAGAGTGATTATTGCATATATACAGATCTGTGTTAACAATGACTAATAATACTTTGTTGGGTTACTTGGTAGAGATATATTATTTCTAAAAAAATTAATAATACACCTTCTGATTCTACTTGGTATCTATATTATTGATCTTTTAATATTATGAATAGAAATTTATATATTTAAATAAATCATCATCATACAGCTAGTCGTATTCACTGCAGATCAAGTTATTTTATTATAATATACAATATATGAAACGATCCTCGGTCAGAAACAGATAGATATTGAAAAGAAAAGAAGAATACAAACGGAATAACTAATCCTACAACAATATACAGAGTTGGATAATTCAGAGAAAGCGCGAAACTAAAATAATAGTAATTGAAATGAAACATTTGAGAAAAATAGAAGAAAAAACGAGATTGGACAGAATCAGAAACGAACACATAAGGGAAATAGAGGCAGGTAAACCAAGGGAAGGAAAAATCAAAGAGGGAGGCCAAGAAGGCATTGGATTGACCTTATAGAGGAAATAGGACGAAATACAGGCAAAACTCTGAAAGATATGAAAACACTTGCCAAGGACTGATAAGCATGGAAAAAATGGGTGGAAGAGAACAGGGAGTACCAATCCAACGCCCGAAAAGGCATAAGGATAAGCCAAGAAGAAGAAGACTCCATCATGGGAATGCAATTCGATTAAATGCTTCCACAAGTATAGATTCCAGAAAATAATTCAAGATGATCATAGTAGATAGAGAGATACAGACGCAAAAATCTTTAATTGTATGGACAGTTCCAAATTTGGAGAAAGTGAAAGTATCCATGTCAAGAACATTGATCTTAAGAAAACGTGAAGGTATATGAGGCAGAAGTGGAAGTGATACATTATTGCCGTTTTATATGGTGGTTAAGAGCAAGTAGCTCCACACAATGGTGCTGTTTGAAAACCCAATACGCACTGGCTAATTAAAACCGATTACCCTACTTGTTACCAGAATGTTCACTGTGGATTAAAGGAAACTTCAGAACACATATTGAGCTACTGTGAAGAACTTGTGAGACTAAGGAAAAGAAAACTACATCCCTTTCAATTCTTGGAGCACTTGAGTTGGCTACATGTATCTGCAAAGTCGTTGTGAAGAAGCTTCTAGACAATAAGAACCTATATAATCTTATTTCGGTTATAAGAGTAGGAGTGTTCATTAAAGATATATTATTTAGAATCACCTCAATCACTTTGTATAAGTAATATTTAAACTTTTTAACACTTTAATAATTTTAATCTTTTATATGCTTCCTTCTCCTAGCCATAGTATTTTCCATACATTTGGACTAGAGTCTAAGGATATTGTATAAAACCTTATCATCAAAGCAGATCATATTATCATCTTGTATTGACACAATTTTAGTATGGCAATTGGGGATTAGGACCCTTTCTACATTACCTTTGGGAAAAATGTTAAAGTTACCTGTTTTGATGTTTTTTTTTTTTTAATAGAAATGCTTTTATTTCAACAAGTGTACAAAGTCACAGTACAATGTATGAAAAACTAATCTCTTAGCCTATCACATGTTCAGACTATAAAGGATTCTTAAAACTAATTACACCTAATTACAATGTTCAGGACGAGCTCAATTAATAGTCTCGAAAAAATTTCATACATACATACGCATACATACACATATACACGCACACACATATACATACAACAAAAAAACAAAAGAATATATGTATATAATCATAATTTTTGTGAAGCATTGTTCCTAATCAGCAATAAATGCTGGCACCGGAACCTATATATTTTAACTTTCATGGCCATTTACAAATTGCATCATTTCTGCTTTGAACGAGGAATAACTATCTTTATTTTTTATATAGTTTGGCAAAAGATTGAATGACTGAAGACATTTAGAAAAGGGATTATTTAGAGCAATTTTCGTTCTCACCTGGGGTAGATAAATTTGGTCTTGACTTCTAGTTTCATAGGAATGTATTTCATTAATTATATTCAATTTTGTGTTGCATTTCTGTTGATTTTTTGTTATTTTGTAGATAAATTTACATTGTTCTATCTGTAGAATTTTTTCCAGCGGTAATATTTTAGTTTGATCGTAGATCATTTCTGTATTAGCCCTGTAACCATAGCCAAATAAAGTTTTTACCACCTTATTTTGCAGAGTTTTGATTTTTTTAAATAATGTCTGAGAACATACCCCCCAGTTTGTTATCAGATATCGGAATATAGAAAGAAAATAAGCATTATATATCATAATTTTATTCTGTAGACTCAGGTAACTCTGACATCTATAAAGTGCTCCAATCATTGGTACAATTTTTTTTATCATGTGCTCTGCATGTTTGTGCCAATTTAGTTTGTCATCGATTACCAATCCTAGATATTTGGTATAATCGACCTTTTGAATGGCCTGATCCCCAATTTTGATATCTGGGTCCCAGCTTTCTTTATTTTTATTTTTGAAGAGCATATACACTGTTTTACTCACATTTATTTGCAGCTTGTTAGCTAGGAGCCATTTATCATATAGTTGTAGATCACTATTTACCAAGGCTTCCAGTTCTCCCAAGTTAGATCCCTCATATACTAGGATGGTATCATCTGCGAATATGTAATAGCGAGCTTTAAGATTTGCCTTTTTCAGATTTAGGGTGTGTAGTGAATATAATAGTGGCCCAAGGACTGAGCCTTGTGGGACTCCGCAGTTTATGTTTGCGATTTCACTATTTACTTTATGCAGAGACACATACTGTTGACGATCCTTTAGATATGATTTTAATATACTTGCACTTTTTCCTCTTATACCTAATAGGTACAATTTCTCGAGTAGTATTTCATGATCCACTACATCGAATGCTTTTTGTAAGTCAATAAATATTGTTAGGACAATTTTTTTGTCATCCAAGTTGGATACAACATGGTTCAGGAAGTCTGTTGTATCGCTTTGGGTGTTCGAGTGTTTCTGAAAACCATATTGATACTTGTCCAATTCAACATACCTAGTAAGAAAGTTCATGATACGTTTTTTGAAAAGAATTTCCACAAATTTTGACAATGCACAGACTACAGTAATTGGGCGATAGTTTTCTAAATTGTTTTTTGGTCCTGTTTTATGGATAGGGGTAACCTTACCCACTTTCAGCTCCTTCGGAAATTCCCCTGTTTCAAACATTTTATTAACCAAGTTGACTAAAATTGGTATTATTACCTCCTGTACTCTTAACAAATCTTTTGCAGAAATTTTATCATTACCCGGAGCAGAGTTTTCATTCATTTCATTCAAAATTTCTCTTACTTCTTTGATATTAGTATCATATAGGTACAAGGAGTTTTTTATATTGATTTCCTCGAAACAGTGTGAAAGTGGGTTACTTAAAAGTTTTGCATTGATTTTATCGACGATTGATTGACCTATATCACAGAAATATTCGTTAAATTTGTTTCCAATTTCTAATTTATCAGTTAATAATGTTTTATCTACCTCTATTGTATCTACACTAGTTTGTTTCTTTTCATGTTTTATTAGGTTATTTACGAAATTCCATTGTTTCTTTGGATTTCCATCAGCGTCATTCCATTTTTTTCTGAAAAAGTTAGTTTTTAGATTTTTTTTTCGTTTTCAACTTTCTTCTTTTCATTTCTGAAGTCCCCTAAGATTCGTTGATCTTGAGGGAACTTTTTTGTTAGTTTGTATAATTCATCTCTTCCTTTCAATAATTCTAAAAACTGCGGGGTTATCCAATCATTATTCTCCCTAATTTTCATTTTAATTGTTTTTGTAGCCTTATTTTTAGCTACTTGTATTAGTTTGATCAAGGTTTCGAATGTATCAACCGGTATAGAGGTTTGCAATAGATCTTTCAAATTGTCTTCATATTTTGAGTTATCTAGTTTCTCAAATGTTTTCTGAACTTTACAATTATAATTTTTATTTTTCGTATATAATACTATTTCTAATATATTGTGATCCGAAACTGTGCTATATTCAATGTTTACCTTACAGTCTATGTTACTTGTTGCTAAAACATGATCGATAATAGTATGAGAGTGTTGTGTAATTCTGGTTGCATATTCTATGCCTATATTGTTTCGGATTTCAAAACCATTCAATATAACACAATTCCTATAGTCACTGGTGGTCTCATTATTATCTAATAAATTTATGTTAAAATCACCAATTATTAGTGTTTTTTTCTCAGGCTGTAGTATTTCTTCCAATATTTCCAGGAATTCCTTCACATTGAATGATGGTGGTCTGTATAAGGCTATAATTTTTACACCATTTACCTGTAGATTCATCCCAATCATGTTGAATTGGCTGCCACCACCAACATTGTTCATCTCAATGAACTTGATGTGTTCTTTAATATATATTGCGACTCCTCCGGCTCTAGTATCTCTACATGCATGCACTGCTGTATACCCATTAATTCCGAATTGGTGTACTTCATTTTTATATAACCAGGTTTCCACAATTACTAATATATCATAATATTTCATTTTCATGAGACACTGTAGTTCCTCCAACTTGTTTCTGAGACTTTGTGCATTTATATATAAAATTCTTAGTTGTGCTTCTGCTTTTGGTTTACTAAATTTATTGGATTTTTCTAGTTTTTTAGATTACTGGTGTCTTCGATTGGCTGAACTGGGCTATGTTCATCTGTTTGATACAGATTTTCAATTGTATCTGTCGCATTATTCAATTCATATGAAATCTAATGAAACATTTATAGAATATTTTAGGTCGATAATTACCTGCTATTTGGGCCTATGTAACTGGAAGAGCCCCCTGGACACTGTGACTTTTGATGGACATCCACTGACGGGTCCTCCCGCCTCTCTCTTTCGGCTCGTTCTCTCTGTAATCTATAAACAAAACCATCGTTAATCAACTGATTGTACATAATAAAAAATCAACAAGATTCTTAGCTATACTTACATTTGTAGTAGTTCCCATTGGTTCATCCCAAATACTAAGTACGCATTAAAATATTTTGAAATTATATAATATGTCTAGGAAATATTCTTAAATTAACATTCATCTCATAATGATATTAATACCATAATAATGTTTCAAAATAATCCACATCCTTAAATATATTATTGAGAAAGAATGAGGATATTACTAGAACTCCCGCTCATACAGAGTTCTAATTTAATAAATTGATCTATTTTTTAACATCACTTGTATGATATTTAATGCTACAATAATTTTTTAATGGATTTATTATTTAGTTTCTAAATGTTTAAACGCAATACCATTGGTATATACTTACTTATTCTTTGACTGCCTCATGAACTGCTGAATTTTTCTTGCGGCTTGGTGTTGTCTTCTTTGAGAATAAGTACGCCTACGGAAAAATGGTTAATAAAAGTTTTTACATTGCTCCAGTTTGTCACATATGATTATCAGAATCGTCAAGAGTGACAGCACTCAGCGCAATTAAAAGTTGGCAAACCGCTTGATTTAAATGTATTGATTTCAAAGTAACTATTCACCAATGCTTGAAGACTATCGGAATTGCGTTAATTTCAGATATATAACTTTCTTGTGTGATTATTATATTATCGATCAATTTATTATGATAGGATTAATTCAAGTTATGTTATATTTTCTATTTGATAACTATTCCGTAATATGTACATGTTTTTAGAAAAAAATTAATTAATGAACATGAAACTAATAATCTCTACTATTCTTTGTAGGTCAAATGATTTGCTAATTTTGCAAAACAAAGCTAGAATGCGATGCGTCTACAGAGAAAAAGCTGGACGCGTTTGATATGTACCTATACTGTCGTATGTTAAGAATATCGTGGGTGCAGAAAATCACCAACACGGAAGTCCTTGCGCGGATGAAAAAATCAAAAGAACTGATGCAGGTTGTTAAGGAGAGAAAGACGAGATATATAGGCCACATAATGAGAGGCGGAAGGTATGAACTCTTGAGACTGATTATTGAGGAAAAAATACAAGGAAAAAGATCAGTGGGAAGAAGACAGAACTCCTGGCTGAAAGACTTAAGAATATGGTTTGGATGTACCTCAATTGATATCTTCAGAGTCGCTACATCCAGAATAATGATTGCCAATTGGATCGCCAACCTCCGACGGGAGACGGTGGATTAAGAAGAAGAAAGCTAGAAAGCGGATATTTTTTGAAAGACCAGATGGACAACTATTGAAAAATGAAAATTATGTATATTTTAACTTTAGAACTACTAAAAATATACTGATGATCAAGGTAACTAAATTTTTCCTAGTTAATTTTCTGTTTAGTGGTCAACATATTTACAATCTTGACGAAACTTTTATAATAATATGCACATAATTAAGAAAAGTAGGTACATTTCACAGATATGCATGTACACTTAAAACTACTATACGAGCAGGGGGTAGTAAAAGCATGATGTTAGGTTAGTTTGAAGCTGATGTTAATAAACAAGAACAACGACCAACATTAAAATATTTATTATATCTGGGTTAGTTCACCATGAAAGTGTTTTTTTATATGTAGCTAAAATTCCATTTGTTCACAGCCTCTACGCCATGTAAGTTGTTACATACTTAACTTCTAAATGGTTAGAAATAATACGATTTTTATTAATTTGTGTTGATAAAATATAAAGTTGTTATGTAACACATGAATCCGAATATAGATATAGATATCTATTTTTATATACAAGTTCATTTTGATTTTCAATTAAGTTAATTCAAAATTATTGGTACATGTACTGTCTGTACTGAAAAGGGTAATTTTTTTGTAAAATCTGGCATTTATACTGCATAAAGCCTTGTACAAATTGTGTGTAAATGTATTAGTGAAGGTTTTACACATCGAATTTTCAATTTATGGTGATTTTCCAAAGTGTATTTTAGTAAGATACCCAGCTATCATAGAGAGCGAGCAAATGAGAGAAAGCTATAACAAATAGCAGTTGAGCTATTCATTCAATGACTAGTGACATTTTTTTCAGCAACAATATAAAAGAACACTTCATTATACTCAAAAACAACCACCAGCAAATCATATAAAGAAATACTTTTTTTCCAACGTCGCTTATGAAAATGACACTTTCATCACTCAATTTAGGAAGGAAAATAGGCGTTTGCATCACTAGTGAGGAAAGTGAAAAAAGTAAATTTATTAACAATCTATTACATTAACTATCTACCACATTAACGGTCTACCACCGACTTATTAATATGAAAATTTGAAACAGTAATGCGACATTGGAAAAAATAGTATACACAATTTGTGAAATTGAAAATCAGGCACTTTCGTCACTTGTAGTGTATATACTATTTCTTTTTTGTTTTCACTTATTTTTAGAATTACATCAACCTTATAATATCATGAGCCCATATTCCGTCTCTTATTATAAACTATGGTTCGGTTGCTTAGGGTGCAAAGCTGACACAGGCTGTAGTAATCAGACAACTTCAAAGTGTGCAAAGACTAACATGCGTATCCATCATGGGGGCCATGAAAACAACCCCAACTTCAGCTCTGGAGGTGCTGCTAAATTTGCCGCCTTTACTTATCTACGCACAGGAAGAAGTAAAGACGGTACTACCCAAACTCAAACAAGGTCAAGATCCAATTATCATAGAACACCAAATGGCCATGAGCTGGAAAATAGAGGAGGATCATGAGGTCAACTCCTTGTTTGAGATGCCCTCAGATAAACAACTCCTGTTTTCATCTTCCGCAGTCACTTTCGGATTGCCATACCGGAGAGGGAAGACTGGAAGGAAGACCCCCAAATAAAGCAGACCAAATCTGGAATACTGATGGCTCCAAGACCAACAAGGGGGTCGGAGCTAGTGTCTATGGAGACAGACTGAGAGTGAAGGTATGTATAAGCGACGGACAGCACGCCACGGTGTTTCAGGCGGAAATCACTGCAATAATGCACGGTGCCATGCTGACAATAAACAAAAATAAGTCAATAGTAAAAACGTTATTATTTACTCGGACAACCAAGCGGCACCAGAGGCAATCAGCTCCCAGAAGATCAGTTTCAAACTGGTCAGGGACTAGAGGAAGTGGGCTTGTCTAACAAACCTACCATAGCCTGGGTTCCAGGCCATGAAGAAACACTGCTTGCCCAATTTCACATCAGACTCACTAAGTCGCAAAGTTGTAAGGATAACAGTAGGTAAACTAACGGAGTCTAATCAAAAGGACGGGCCTAACAGCACACTCTCTAAGGTGAGATAGGAGAAAACACAATAAATCCAATAGGGTTGCAGTGGCGGAGAACGCTTTGGCGCCATCTCCGTTCAAACTGTTATGAAACAGCACACTGGTATAGTCCCTGAAACCGACTCTGTCTAAGCCATGTATGAAAGTTATAATTATGGCGGGTACGATTGTAAATATCTTATCTAGACATTGTTTTTGTGACCAGTCTTATTTAGAAAATACCAGAGCCAATTGTTTTTGTGTAAGCCGCAATCTAGAATTATCTAGTAAAAAAAGCACTAATATATAAATAACCGATCAGGGAGAGTGCAGTTTAGTTGATAAAGTGATCTCGTGAAATAAACAAGAATACACCGGAATAGCAAACAGTAAATAAGTGAATATAAATTAGTTAAGTGTTTATATAAATTAGTTTAAGTGAATATACTGTGTATATAATTAGTGAATAGTGTAGTGAATAAATAAATTAAGTAAGTGAACCTACCGCGTGTTTGAAATTTATCCCACCCGTAATAAAAACGTTTAAATAAATAAGAAAAACAATACATTGGTGTCAGAAGTGAGATGGGCTAAACGAAGCATCCTCTGCATATCGGGGTCGCGTAAGCCATCGATAAAGGCCTGGATGCCCAGACATTGCATAATGTTCTCTGGTGCTGATGGATAAGCGAATCGAACTAATCGGACAATGTTCACTTCATACTCTTGAAGGGCTTCGTCACGTTTCTGCCTTCGGTTCTTCAGCTGGGATTGGTACAAGTGCTCTAGATGTTCGTGGCCATATCGCATGTCCAACCTTTTCTTCAGCTGTTCGAAGTCATCCGTTTCTTCAAGTGGTATCGTCTGTAGTACATCTAAGGCATCTCCCCGAAGCGCGATAGTTAAGTTCACTGCTTTCTCTCTATTGGACCAATTATTCACTCTAGCGGCTGCTTCAAATTGTTACACATAATTGGTCCATGACATTTTTCCATCGAACGTTGGGGCCTTGACTCGGGTAAAACTACCAATGTCTTCTAACTTAGGGTGTGTTTCTGGCTTGCAGATCTCGATCTTCTTTTGTTCTGCTGGCGTGTCTTGTGTTCTTAAATCTTTTATCTTACTCTCTAACTCCTTGATTTTCTCGTCCATCGTTGTCATCTTATTCTCAATCTTCTCGTTCATCGTTGTAATCTTATTCTCGATTTTCTCGTCCATCGTCGACATCTTATTCTCGATTTCAGATTTTAAAGACGAAATTTCATTTTCAACGTCAGCGGCAATGTCATTTTTCATTAATAAGATATCGGCAGATATATCGTTCTTCATAGCAGATATCTTCTCGTCCATATTCGCAGAAATGTCATTCTTCATAGCAGAAATATCGTTTTTCACATTCGTTAAAATCTTCTCTTCCATGGCAGAAATTGACGAGATTAAGGTGGAAGCCTCGTTATTATATAAAACTGTTTCTGGATCAAAGCCGTCATTTTCCAGTGCCGCTTTAAGTCTTTCCACTAATTCACTTTTCTTACCGGACGTTTCCAACTCACGATCTTCCAATTCTGCTCTTAACTCAGACACTTTCAAGTCACATAGTCTCTTGGCCATTTTTACGTAGCAATTTATTTATATTATCCCACTTCTGTCCTGTACGAAGCGAAACCATGATAGTAGCACGGCTACAGGGAATCATTGAGGAAGGTACACCGGTTATGATGGAGCCAAGGAACCACGACGCAGAGGTTGGCAAAGGAGTACTAATTGGAAAAGGATTGGTTACGTCGGCGAAAGAGATCCCAGTACGTGTGATAAACGTGAATGATTACCCAGTTACCATCAAGAAGGAAACCAAGATTGGATCCTGCGTACCAGTGACATCTATAGTTCGTCAAACAACGACCACTGACAATTCTAATACCAGATTCGAACAAATGTTATCAGTAGCTGGTCAATTTTTGGATCGAGCTGAAAAAAAGAGAATGAGAGAATTTCTCTTGCAGTATCGAGACTTATTCGTACTAAAAGGAGGAAAGACTAGTAGAACATCAGCCGTCAAACTCAGAATCGATACTGGTAATGCTAAGCCAATTAGGCAATCAGCTCGAAGACTTCCACGAGCGAAGAGAGAGGAAGCTCAAAGAATAATTCGAGAGATGGATGAAAAAAAGTAATAGAACCATCTACTAGTCCATGGATGTCTCCAGTAGTGCTCGTCAAGAAAAAGGATGGAACTACGAGATTCTGCGTGGATTATCGTCAGCTTAACAACGTGACGAAGAAAGACAGCTATCCTCTGCCTCGAATTGACGATACGCTAGATATTTTGACCGGCAGCAAACTGTTTTCCACCTTGGACCTGAAGTCTGGTTATTGGTGAGTGGAAATGGACCCAGAAGACAAAGAGAAGACTGCTTTTACTACCGGATCTGGATTATGGCAATTCAACGTCATGCCATTCGGGCTCTGTAATACGCCTGCGACATTGGAAAATGTCTTGAGAGGGTTGTTTTGGAAGACATGCCTGGTCTATTTGGACGACATCGTAGTACTGGGTTAGACATTTGACGAACACCTGAAGAATTTGGAAGACGTATTCAAACGACTCCAAGCTGCCCAGCTCATGTTAAACCCGAAGAAATGTCAGCTGTTCCAAAACCGAGTCAACTATCTAGGTCATATAGTGAGCAAAGAAATAGTGGCGATGGATCCAGAGAAAATTGCTTCCATTCAGCAATGGCCGCAACCAACCGACAAACATCAAACTAGGAGTTTCCTTGGACTTTGCACGTATTATAGAAGATTTATCAGGAAGTTTGGAGCCTCTAACTCGACTTACCGAAGAAGCAAGAGCTTTCCAATGGAACGAAGACTGTCAAACGGCTTTTGAAACCTTGAACAGGCATTTAACCTCGGCGCCGATATTAGGAAATCCATTACCAGAAGGAGACTTTATTCTTGACACTGACGTAAGCAACGTAGGAATTGGTGGAGTGCTCTCACAGATCCAAGGAGGGCAAGAGTGATGGGATATTTCAGTAAAGTCCTCTCCAAACCAGAACGAAACTACTGCGTCACAAGAAGAGAACTTTTGGCGGTAGTGAAGTCAGTGGAACAGTTTTACCAGTACCGGTATGGTAGGAAATTTTTAATCCGGACTGATCATGCAGCACTTAAGTGGTTGATGCAATTCAAGAATCCCGAGGGCCAGATCGCTAGATGGATTGAACGACTTCAAGAGTACGATTTCAACATCGAACATAGAGCTGGTGTGAGTCACCGAAATGCCGACTCCCTGTCCAGACGGCCGTGCCCAGCAGACTGCTCCCACTGCAACAAGGTGGAATCTAGGAAAGCTGCAGTTTCAAGAACTACTGTAGTCAACGAGGAATTGTCACCCACCAGGATTAGAGTAGATCAGGAGAATGATCCTCACCTGAAGATGATCCGGCAATGGAAGAAAGAAAATCAGCGACCTACATGGCAAGAAGTGTCAAGATTTTCACCGAAACTCAAGGCGTATTGGGCTCAGGGGACTCCCTTGTCCTGGAAGAAGGGCTGTTGAAGATAGTTTTTGACAACAATGATGGTTCCGAGATGAGGAGACAGCCAGTTATCCCGAAAACAAGATTAGCTGAAGTACTAAAGAAGTTACACGACAGTCCATCTGGAGGTCATCTGGGAGTGAAAAAAACCCTCCAGCGAATCCGTGGGAGGTTTTATTGGATGAACAGCTCCGATGGTGTGAAGGACTGGTGTAAGAAATGTACGACTTATGCTACGAGTAATGGACCCCATCGCAAGAGAAAAGCACCCATGAAACAGTACAATGTTGGAAGGCTCTTTCGAAAGGATTGTTTTAGATATTGCTGGACCATTTACGACGACAGAATATGGTGGCAAATACATACTGGTTGTAATGGATTATTTCACAAAGTGGGTGGAAATTTACGCTACCAAGAGGCCTCAACTGTGGCGGATGTATTGGTGACAGAATTTATCAGCCGATATGGAGTGCCCACAGTGACCAGGGAAGAAATTTTGAAAGCCATCTATTCCAGGAGATTTGCGAGAAGCTGGGAATGAAGAAGACCAGGACAACAGCATTACATCTACAGTCAGGTGGAATGGTCGAGAGAATGAACAGGACTATTGGAAAATACCTGCCCAAAGTAGTTTCCAGCCATCAGAGAGATTGGGACCAGTATCTTTCCCTATTCGCATTGGCTTATCGATCTGCCGTCAATGAGTCCACGGGTGAAACACCTGCGAAAATCCTGTTTGGACGTGAAATGAGGCTTCCTTGTGACCTGGAATTTGGCGTCGGCCTGGGAAAGATCTAGCAGGAGAAGAATACGTGATCCAATTGAGAAGAAGGCTGGACGATATTCATGAATTAGTTCGAACAAATCTTCAAGTTGCCAGCGACAGAATGAAAAGTCGGTACGACACGCAGGCCACAGAAGTGGAATGATAACAAGATGTGTCTTCAATGAAAATTTCATTAACATTAAGTGAGACATCTCCGAATGGGACATGCATATTGATACAAAATTTGCCAAAGACGCAAATAATTGTTTACTTCTCTTCAATTGACTATAGGTTTGGAAAATCTGTTAGTATCACCCCCGATAAAAGATCTTCCATATTAACCTCAAACACCAAAACTTACTTCAATCCTGCCGTAGCAGGTGTCCCTTCTCTACTATTTCTCCCCCCCTGCTCCTTGTAATTTCGATAATAGTTTTGAATGCACACAGCAGCCTCTTGGCTTTTCTTAAACCTTTTATGTTCGCAGTACGATCTGTAACCATTCTGTATCACCATAGCAGCATGAGTCATCTGTTTATAATAAGCATACTGCTTATAACGTCTATAATAGTTCTGGATGACGACAGCTGCTTGCCTCTCTTTATTCTGTTCTTGTTGTTGACGTCCTTTGTATGAACGGTATGCCTTTTGAATTATTTTGGCAGCTTCATATAATTCCCGTTGTTCACGATCTGAAAAATAAGAGAATTGATAATGACGTTCAGGTATATTCTACATATATCAAAAGAGAACTTTATTTTACCTGATAATGTGAGATTTGAGAAATCTTTTTCAAAAACGGTGCCAGAAGCTTGGAAGAACTCGCAAAAATCAGCCGTAGTTGGTGGTGGAGATGGAGAATCGAGCGTAAAGGAGCAAGGTGACTGCAAACAACTGGAAGAAGCTGGACTCAAACTGGAACAAGGTGTGCTAACATCGTAGTATCTGAAATGAAGTTTTTTATTTTCTGGAAATATCTACGTATGCAGTAAATACTTACCTATAATTGTTATCAGAAAATTCAAAGTTGAACTCCGTAGATTCAAAACTCGATGATGATTGATCCAATAGTGGTTCCATAAAGACATCTGATAGCGTGTCAGAAGTTTGTAGGCTATCTGATGCACACGGACTTTTGTCCATCAACATTTCTTCGCTTTCGTTCTAATGAAATAAACATCACATGAAATAATTTGTTTATTTTTTATACACGATTATTACCTTGATTCTTTCAGGCATTGCAGCAATGATTTGTTCAGCCAATGTCAAAACTCTAGCATCTTGCTCCCCTTAAAAAATAACAAAATGAAAACGTTTTATAGACCAGAGATATGTTTAATTTATTACCATTCATTTTTTTTCACACATTTAGTTGACTAAAAACTATATTTATCATGCGATTGAAGAAGCTACATTATTTTTAAAAATATCTTACTGCCAAAAATCTTCTGGTTATCATATGAAAATAATACAAATATTGTGGTGAGCTGCTGTTTACGTTAAAGATAAACGGTTTTATTAAATTTTATTAAACAAATATACAAAGTCGATTGAGAACATGATTTGACAACATTGTTATAAACAGAACATATAAAAAATAGCTATATAAGATACTCAATTTGAAATTCAGTTCAAATCTGGAAATACCTACCGCTTTGAACAAAAGCTCACAACGGATGCGAATATGGGAAAATGCACATACAACTGTCCTGCATGATTCTGTTTTGGTTAAGTTTGACTATGTAGCGGACAAAACCTATTTAACTTTTAGTAGTAGTTTAATGGCAATAAGGTATTTTAATGAGCGAAAAGAAAGAACAAACAACTATTAAAGAGCAAAAGCAACAGCCTAAGCGTAAAAATGATTAGTTTTTCTCTCCAAAAAGTGTTAGTTACTGATTTAGGACAAATCTTCAGAGTTAAATGGCTTCAAGTATTATTGTCAAGATATAGGTCTAAAACACTGGTATAACATTACAAGTTTGTTAGGGAGTGCATCGTATATGGCTATGACTAGGGTTGAATGCATACAGGGTGACTGAGTAAACAGAGTAAGGATACAATATACTCCCACCCACCTAATTGTTTATAGAAAAGTATTAAAATAGATATTATGTTATAACTATCATTATGGTACTAACCATGAATATTCGTCAGCCGAGTCTGATAACAAGGCGCGTGCCATAATGATTGTTTATGACACAAATTTCATACAAACTTTTATATTCCGACGATTTCTTTGAAAATTTATTTCCTGTTGTATAAGAGTAAGTGATGTAGGTAAACGTAGCTTAATTTCAGTAATGTGCGAAGCAACCTAAAGTAAAATTTATTGAAAAGTTCATCAATCAATGTAAAATCAATGATTTATCCACAGAAATTGGAAATTTAGCTAATTTTGCAGTTGCTGGGTTAGTGCCTGAAAATCTTAAAGCGTATACGAAAAGTTGTTGTCACAAGAAAATTTTTGAGAATCTTGCATACGAAAAGGTACTTTTAGCCTATGGCCGGCCGCACATTTACTACAGTCGGATCCGATTGCCTGAAACGATTTTAAATCGGACAACTACCGCACACTGCAGATACAATATCTCTGTTTTTATTTGAATTTCTTTGCACAATATAGTAGGTATATTCTCACACACCGCATATAAAATGGACGATTAAGAGTTATTGGCAATTTATTGATTTTCTACTCTTACACCAGAAAAAAAAGATAACACGACGCTATTGGATACATCCGATGAATAAAAAAGAATTCAAACAAAGTTAGTTTCACACTTTGCACCTTGAGTGCTCATCCAGATAGCTCCAAACTTATTTGTTCCCATGCAAGATCTTTTAAATTGAGATCATGATAAGATTTATGACTAATACTCCACAAGCAGGGATATTTTTCGGCCGCAGTAATTAAATTCTCGGTATCGCAGATGGTTTCACATGTCTCTTCTCTACACACACTAGCCAAAACTGACAAAAACAATCATATGGTTGCGGTAGACTATGGAAAAACAATACACGGCGCGCCTCCCGGTAGTCAGATCAGACTTAATAGGTCCGATTGGTAGGACGCACTGCTCTTGCATCCGAACCGGACATCCGATATCTGATAGTAGGTGTGCGATATTATTGTATGAACTTGGGCTTCTCTCATAGTGGAAGCGGATACGCACGAATAAAGGTTTAAGGTCTTCGCTCACTATACCGTACCGTGCCATACAAAACGGTACAGATACATGCGGGAAAATATTCTTTGTACAGAATCTTATGAGACGTCGCCTACTACATCGTTCCGTACATTACTAGGACCGTACGGTGCCATGAACGATCCGATCCAGTATGTTTTGGAGAATATTTTGCAGACAAAGGAACGCTTCGCGCATGACACGCAACGTGATAAAACCGTTTTGTGCACCCAGTAGTAAGCTTATATAATATATAGGTAATGTCCAGTATTCTTCCTCAGATTTTCGTGTTTTCAAAATATTGCTAATCCAAAATGATTGTTTCTTTCTTACTGTTTGTTGTTTCTCGTCTAACAGAAGGACAATCATAATCAATTCCATATTTTTATATTTACTTAGAGCCATTTTCAATCACCGAAATAATATTTTTTGTAAAAACAATATATTACACCGCGTTGTTTGGAAATCGGGATTGATGAAACTGGTACAGTGGTGTAGGCGTCCGCACGATTTCCATCCGTTGTAATGATCGAGAGATACCGAATCAGCTCTGGCAGTGGATATTTGGGAAGACTTAAGGAACAATAAAGAATTTTTTTTCAGTTATTTTACGATGGAAGAAACAACTTTCAATTATATACTAAATGCAATCAGGGACAAGCTTACAAAATATTACAATTTTCGAAAACACATTTCTCCACAAGGTTCTTTGTAAATTACGGTGGTGATAATTTGGTTTTCGCTGATTCCATAAATATTTTCGCTCTCGACCAAATCAATCAACTTTTTAGTATCCATTTTATTTCACAATGGTGCAAAACAACGAACGCAAAGTTTCCAGCCAAACGGGATCTGTTCGCAAGTCGTAAATGTACGCACGTACATGCACGAACCGATTTGCAGCTTCTGTGCCTGCCCACATTGGAAAACAAGTAGATTGGATTAATCGCGAGAATACGTGCGTTTACGTCCATCCTACGGTTCACGAGTTTTTGCTTCCACCGTGAGAGAAGCCTAATAGGTATTTCAGCGTCAGATGCCCTGATTCGACAATGGGATCCGAAAGTAGGAAGTGTGCGGCCGCCTTAGAATAATCAATAACGAACAAGTTTTTAAGTTTATGTAGACTTATTACTCGATAATACAAAGTACGTTGATTTATAAAAAATGTTGACAAATGTGAGATTAGTCACCTGGTGGCATTTTTAAAATGAAACTACGATTCTTACAAACCCAAAAAGACCAGAATTTTTACTAAAGAAAATATTGCAAAATTGTTACAAGAGGCGGAAAATAAAAACTATTTGCTGTTGAAAGTGTCCAATAATTGGTATAAGTGGAGTATAAGATACCGAAAATTTACAAATAAACAATCAGAATATTGGGACAATTTCGACATCTCTGTCTAATATGAATTTAATAAATTGCTATAATTTAGTATTTACTTTTAATCGGTAAATTTTGTTGTTTTGAATACATTTTTCATATTTTGCCTACTATACCTAGATATTTTTTTCATTCATTATAGAACTCAGTACTCTAATGATAATATCACTATAGTACTCAGTCTGTATCTATGTCATTTTGACACTAAAAATTAAATCCATAAGAATGTCATTATGAAACGTCGGAATATAATGAAATTTATGAATACCTATAATAGGACGATTGTAGATAATTAAATTTTTTTAACTCCTTATCATGTAGTAATAATAAGCAAACTAACCAGTAAAGTTAAGAAAAACAT
The DNA here is from genome assembly GCA_963921935.1 of Galeruca laticollis. Classification (NCBI taxonomy): domain Eukaryota; kingdom Metazoa; phylum Arthropoda; class Insecta; order Coleoptera; family Chrysomelidae; genus Galeruca; species Galeruca laticollis. The sequence continues at coordinate 61,047,047 of OY998180.1, read as the reverse complement.
TTTTAACATATTTTAAAAATCATAATTAATATATGTGACTATAAATATAAAAATAAATCTGCAAATTGATTATGAATTGAACAAAATTATATATTATATATTATAATATTATTTTTAAACCTCACAGTCTGTTTATAGAGAACTTGCATTTTATACATTTTGGTTAGTTAGAAGATAGCTAACACCTTACAACTGATTATCCTGTACCCTGTATAGGAAACTATTAATTTGTTATTGTACAATATCCATGACCAAAACTTTACTTTCAATCTTTTTTGAAATTGTTTTAATTGTTAATTTATATAGGATCATTTCAAAAATTCCAAAAGTATGAATTTACTCACTTAAGCTAAAAATAATTGTAATACAAAAGCAAATTCGGTCTTTGAATTTTCAATGTATATTTGGTAATCATTCAACATAATAGGTACACATCTTCATTTATAAGTTAAATTTGTAATGAATGAAATGTATTAAGCAGCATTCTTTTTCTAGAATACATGAAAATTGGGGGAGCTATACGTAAAAAAACTGAAGAATTACTTGGTTTGATTAGGAACTAACTTCACAAAGCAATAGGTCACCACACTGGATATTGTCCATTCAGATCACACACATAATGGGGCTGTACAATGGTTGTAAACTCAATTGTTGCATCATAGGACCTTGAAGTCACACTACAGTAGATTGCATATCATACACAAAATGAATAATCGATCAATCAATGTATAGAAAGTTCAAGGATGCTTGTTGTAGTTCTATGGAGAATGTTTTTTGTACTTTTGATTTCAATAAGAATATTACAACTGTAAATACAATAGTAACTAATTTAGAAAATCTTTTGGAATATTAATTGTACATATGGCAATGGGAACCTGATTTCTTTAATGTTGGTATTTTTGTTTTAACATTTAACAATTTTGTACTTCCGTTACTTTCTGTTTTAAAAGAAATTGTTGTATTCGTTGCTAAATATATTATCTTTGAAATATTTCCTGCATATGTGATGGTTTTATAAGTTTTTATTTCTTCAGTTTGTTTAGGAAATATTAGTTGTAATACCACTTTTTCCTCTTTTTTATTAATTAGCTTATTTATCATATGTAATGGATAACCGTTGGATGTTGCTATTTGTCTAATTGTATTAATCTCCCTATCAAAATTACATTTGTTCATATATAAACTCAAATGTCCAGAATGTAATGCTGTCTATTTGGATCAGACCCTTAGAAATTTTGAAATCCGATACAGTGAACACTTACGAGCATACAGATGAAAACAACCAGATAAATCCCATTACGCAAAACATCTACTTGACACCAACCATTCATTGACACCTAACACAGAACTAGAAGTACTTCATATTTGTGATAAGAAACAAGAACTGGATTTCCTTGAAGAATTGGAAATTAGAAGACACGATATGAAGTCGTCAATGAACAGATAAATCTAGGGAATTCTCCACTTTTAAACTGCCTTCTTAAGTGATAATTGTAAAGATCAGCAGATATAGTTTTCCTAGTTTTCTATATCATTGCACAGTTATACTGATCTTAATTGGAAAAATGATATCCAGGATATCACCATAGGGCTAATAATATCTAAGCTTCAATATTTGTAATATCACATCTTCTTTTTTATATTAACATATATTAAGTCAATCACATGGTCACTTCTTGGTCTAGTCAAAAATAACTACTAAACATCAGGTAGACATCAAATGAAATGTAACTTCTGTCATTGTGACGATGATATTCAGTTATCGAAACAATTGTCAACTTTTTAGAATTTTCAACATTTTTCATTATATTGTGGAATTAGCTAGAAACATTGAGTTTCATTTCAAACACTAATATGAGTAGATTCCACGAAGTAAGGGTCGAGACAGTTAATTTTTTTGCTAAATTTTTGGTCACTTGGAGAAATTTCGGTTTGTTAGCACGATACACCCTCTGGAGTGTATACACGTGACCAATTTTATGATTGGATTTATTCAGGGCGTCTCACTGATGAACCTTATTGATTTTTAGCTCACCAGAGCCAGCACAACGGGTCCTATAAATCCAGATATGCTAAATTTTTGGTCACTTTTGGAGAAATTTCGGTTTGTTAGCATGATACACCCTCTATAGTGTATACAAGTGACCAATTTTATGATTGGATATGTTCAGGCCGTCTCACTGATGAACCTATTGATTTTCAGCTCACGAGAGCCAGTTCAACGGTTCTTATAAATCCAGATATACCACATTTATGGTAATTTTTGGAGAAATTTCGGTTTGTTAGCACTATACAGCCTCTGGACTGTATAAATGTGGAAAAACTAGTTTTAATCTTTAAAACCGTTTATTTTTAGTTAAAATTTGTTTGTTGACAATTGTTTAAGATATTCTTTTTATAATATGGGTTTGGAAGCAAGTGTTTGCTGATGTTGGTACTTAAAAAATGAATAAATTAATATCTGAACTTCCATGATACAAAAATTCATTCGAGGGACTAAAATATAAAAGGAAAGCATGTCCCATTGGCAATGATATCAAATATGAAAATAGTTTCTAATAACTTTTCGTATAAACTTTTTCTTTCTTGATCAAATTCATTTTTTTTCTTTTACATTGTATAATTTAGAAATTTGATGAGCCTAATGGAAAAGTTCCAAAACTTTTATTATGATGATTTTTCGAATTCACAGTAGGTATATAGTTTATAAACGATCCAATATTAGTTTTTCAATTTATGGACAATTGTACAATAACGTTAACATTTAGAAGGACAAAAAAGAATAGATAAACTGTAACAACAGTGAAACAACACCGAGAGACAACAAACAGACCATTTATGGCACTGACCTACATTACTGTTGGGGAGCTCATTCTCATCGTCCGAGACACCTTCTACATCTATCAGTGGACTACTGCTTCGAGGGCCACTCCCTATTTCGCCTAGATTATTGTTTCAAAATACAGATCAGTCAGTGCTAAATCAATATTTTATAAGATTTTTTTGTACAAGTTTCTCTAGGCGCGATAGTAGTTCAGACATTGTTATATTTATACTAGAAACATATTTATTTAGACATATTTAAACATTTTATTCGCGAATCAAGGTTATTGTAGTGTGCTTGAAGTGACAGAAAGAAATTAGTTGTTGAAAATATTACATGTATGTAAAAACCCCAATTTGTTAATCTGAAATCAATTTCAATACAATTATGAAAAATTAACTGTATTATAGTTTAATAGATGTCATAATTTATTAATAGACAAATATAGTAGTTTTTTTTTCTTTTAGTGCCATGTTCGCGATCGGACGTAGGCGACCTTTCACTTCTACCTGTGTTGTGCTCTTCTGTTACCAAAGATAAAAGGGACCTACAATTTAACGACGGATCCGAACGTCTATGTTGAGAGGCTGTACAAGCCAGAATATTGTCGGTGGTTTGCTATTGTCTTCCGATAGATGGTACCTACGCCGAATATTACTTTTCCGCCCAACCTATCTATATGCGAGAAAAGTATTGGTTTACCCACAAAAAAAATTGAAATTTTGAAAATAAATTTTTGAGTTATTTTTACGTTTTTCATCAAGAACCACACGAAAAAATGCTTTTTAGAAAAAAAAACCTGTGTGTATGTCGTCGTCGGCCACTTTTCGATACATGTCTGCATCAAATCACCAATTTTATGATTGAATATTGTTCAGGATATATCACAGATGAACCCTATTGATTTTCAGCTCACAATAGCCAGTACAACGGATGCTATGGTACTTGAAGTACGACATTTTTGTCATTTTTGAGAAATTTCAGTTTGTTAGCACGATACAGCCTCCGGAGTGCGAAAAGTTACCAATTTTATGATTGAATATTATTCAGAACATCTCACAGATGAACCCTATTGATTTTCAACTCACCGCAGCCAGTACAACAGGTGCTATAGTACCTACTTTAAGTATGACATTTTTGGTGAAATTTCAGTTTGTTAGCACGATACAGCCTCCGGAGTATATACAAGTCACCAATTTTATGATTGGATATTATTCAGGGCATCTCAAAGATGAACTCTATTGAGATTTAGCTCACTAAAGACAGTACAACGTGTGCTATGGTAACCAAATTTACGTCATTTTTGGAGAATTTTCAGTTTGTTAGCACGAACAGCCTCCAGCGTGTATACAAGTGACCCAATTTATGATTGAATATTGTTCAGGGCGTCTGATAGATGAACCTTATTGATTTTTAACCCACCAGAGCTAGTACAACGGGTGCTATGATATCTGAAGTGCCACATTTTTGTACTTTTTGGAGAAGTTTCGGGTTTAGTACGATACAGTGTATACAAGTTGCCAATTTTATAATTGGATATTTTTCAAGGTGTCTCACATATGTACCCTATTGATTTTCAGCTGACTATAGCGAGTACAGCTATAAATCCAGATATACTGCATTTTTGGTTGCTTTTGGGGAAATTTCGGTTTGTTAACACGATACATCCCCCGAAGTGTATACAAGTGACAATTTTATGATAGAATGTTAATCAGGGCATCTCATAGATGCGGAAAAGTTAGTTTTAATCCTTAAAACCGTTTATTTGTTATCCGGATCTGGGTTTGAGCTCGGGTCCTCTTATTTAGCAGACAGAGCACCATTACGGTAGACCACGGAGAACCATGATGGTATTTCTAAGGGTAATTAAAAGTTCAAAAAAACATGAATACCCATGTTACAGTTTCTTGACTCATCCTCCTCCCATACCCTCATTGGTTGTCTCTTTAACACTAACACCATTGGTTGTATCTTCGTCCTCCCACACACAACGACTTCACCTCCACTGGCGGCCATTGTTGTCTCTTCAAACCCACGTCACCAACTTCTTAACTTCAATAGCAGCCTTCATTGTCTTCTTCCTCACTATTAACCACCTTTAACAGCGTTTCATCAATTCCACATACGTCACAATCTTGACTCCATTGATTGTAGTTTTGTTCTTTCATATACAATGACTACACTTCCAATGGCGGCCATATTTGACACTTCGTTGTTTTCTTTCTCACTATTAGCCACCTCTAACCACACATTAGCTTCTTTATTCTTCCTCGCATATACAAGATGCCACTGCCATCATGTTCTACTTTTCTATAAGTGAGGCTTTTCTATACACTAACATACTGTTGCATTAATTATTTACTAAAATACCGATAAATTTATATTATTCACACTGAGCAAACGTGTGTCCGTTTTCACTAGTTTTGGTTAAAGTAAAATTAGCATTTAACAATTTACATCAAGTGGATCTTTAATTTTGACTTAGCGTTCCGTGAATAGATATTTGAAAAAAGGAATTAAATAGATAATTTAAATTCACTAGAAAATTTCACGTATGAATTATTTGTTTTTATCTGAGCCATCTGATTATTTTTCACGAGATTTCCATATATAATCAAGTCGTTTATTCACATAAAAAATTTGTCGCATGACTAGTTCTTTCCATCTAAGACCCTAACTCATTATTGAATTATCAAATTCAGAAAATCTTCAGGCCAGAGATCAGGGTTTTGCGATCAAAAGGCTCCATTTTGAGAGGTTAGCAATGAATTAACTGTCTCTGTTCTATACCCTACCATATGTTTTTTATATTTAGATCTTCATGTAACTCCATCACAGATAATTATTCAATATTTCCAACACTAACGAATTGGAAATATACCTACACACCCACCAAGCTTTAAAATGAACTAAATTGTGGGTATCTGATACAGCTAATGTCGATAATTTCAAATATATTTTTTCAGCTGCATAAGGAACTATAGGCACACTCTATTAGTTGTTGTTCAACTTCTATTACAAGATATACAATCTTGCAGTACTAGTTGCATATATTTTTCAAATTAAAAAGGAAATGGCATGTACTATCTAGTAATTGAAAAAAGATAAAAACTCAAAATAATGCACCTACTATTACCAAATCGGTTACAGTAAACAAATATTTTTACAGAAATAATTAACTAGTTAAGTAAGTTGAAAAATATAATACATTTAAAAATAAATTTGAATAATTAAATATTTAAATTTATTATAATAAAGTATATTTATAGACTATTGTTATTGATAATAACAACAAATATTTTGTATATATTTCTTGTCTCCATATACAAAGTGGTCTGAAATCATATGCAATAATTGCTAAAGCTAATTAGGTGTCTAAAAATAGTTATACTTTTTCTAAACCTGAGTGAAGAACAAAACCGGTTTATTTGAAATAGTTATATGACCTAATGAGATAGTAATTGTAAGTCACTACCTATCCCATATTTTATAGATACTAATTATTGAGGTATTTGTATAAATTGGTTCCCTAGGCTATATATTCTACAAAAGTTTACTTTGTTAGAGCCAATAAATCAAATAATTATTCCTTTGTTTTCTTTTACATTTTTTTTATGACAAAAGCATTCATTACAAAGTTTACTGTATATAGTACTAGGAATATTCTTAGTCATATCTTAACACGGTCCATAAGCGACAATGTGTTTAGAAAGAAACAAGTATATTCAGTGTATCACTCTTTTCTTTAACAGGGTATAACATGCGAAATAAGTATCATAGAGTATGTATTTTAACTGAGGAGATGGGCCACTGAATGTATACTTGTAGTCCAGTCAAAATGTGAAATTAATAAGCAGTAAATTATGTGTTCTTCAATTTGGGTATCTTTTATAGCATTCAATGGGATAATAATTAGGATTAAGAATTAGAAAAAGAAGCAAAACAGTAATTAAAACGGTTCCACACATTTAGGTATTGATACAAAAATACTGTGTAAAGTTCGTAAAATTAAGCGCCCGAGCTGGATGGATATGATTCGTTTGTATTACTAGGGGCACGGACAGTATCGGGGCAACGTCGCCCTCGTCCATTGCGTCAAAACTATTAGCGACCTTTGATCAATAGTTCTCTTGGCAATTTGTACAAACCACTGAGCAATACATGCTTATGCTCACTTTCCTTTACCCCGATCCCTTCTTAGGCTAAAAATAGATTCCATTGGACAATAGCTACAGCGCGTCCGTGAATACGCGTTGCGACACTGGTTCGGATTTTTGATACGAGTGTTGCAGAATTGCGTCAATTCTATTTCCCAATTGTGTCTCATAATCTCCTTTCTTGAGCAAATGCCCAATATAGTGCATAATATATGGCCAATAACTCTGCAGTGAAAATTGAGTAATGACAGTTTAATTTTTATTGTAATGCTGTTTCATCATTCGTTATGTACACAGCACATCCCACACCTAGAGAAGATTTGGATCCGTCTGTAAATATTTTGCTGATATTACCCAGCTTTCCAAAGTATTCTTCCATAGCTGTGCAATAGCTACTTGGTACGTCGTTATTAGGTATGACGACTGTACACGAAAAAAAAGATATGTCATACGGAGCTGAAAATGCACTTTGGTCATCACTATTAATTGACAGGTGTGATGTGTTGGGATATGCAGTAGCTAAAATTATTGGAGAATTTTTATTTAGCCACTATTTTTCTGATAGGTTGCTGACTGATAATTGAAGAAGTACTTTTTGGTTATTGGATGTACATTTAAGAATAAATTTTTCTGCAAGAAATAAGCGCCTTAGATGTAAAGGAGGTTCACCACAATCAGCCAAAAGTGTGTTAGTAGGTGTGGACTTGAGAGCACCTAAAATCAATCGTAAAGCCTTGAATATTATTCTATGTAATTTGATTAAGCGAGATTTTGTGGCTGAGCCATATAAAAAACTTCCATAATCTCAGATGGATCTCGTATAGGCCCTGTAGAATAGAAGATTGATTTTGGGGTCAGTGCCCCATTCGTAACGATTAACAATTTTCAGCATATTTAAACTTTTTCCACATTTGACAATACATTGGTTTTTCATGTGATCATTCCAAGTTAGTTTTGAATCCAGTGTGATACCTAAGTAAGTATAATTTTTATTAACTGATATCGTCATATTAGTGAGTTACAGGTTGGAAACAGGTGGAAGAATACAACAAAATATTTTTTAGGTGATAGGTGGAGACCTAGATCTGAGAAACATTTATTACAATTATGCATAATGACTTTTAGAGTTTCAATACACTGTTGATAAGTCTTTTCCATTACGTATAAACAGAAATCGTCTGCATATTGCAATGTGTTACACTTTATATCCATAACATGTACGTTTAAGGTATATAGGTTAAAGAATAGCGGACTTAGAACTGATCCCTGCGATAAACCTTGGAAAACAAGTCGTGGGCCAAGAATTTGGTTGTTGCACCGAATAAATATTTGTATATTCATAAATAGTTCAACCAAGACATACGCACATCTGAGTGGAATACCAATTTGAATTAATTTATTAAAAAGTGAATGCAGTTGAACATTATCGTAAGCACCAGTATTGTCCAGAAATAACGCAGCAAGATAATTGTTTTCGGAAAACGTTAATTGAATATCTGTGACTAGATGTGCAATGCAGTCCACTGTGCAACTTTTCCTACGAAACCCAAACTGTGTGTCCGGAAAAACATTATTGCTTTCACACCACCACTCCAGTCTAATCTTCATAATCCTTTCAAAAGTTTTTAATAAACAAGACATGAGGGCAATGGGCCCGAGGGCAGTTGAATCATTTAACTTCGGAATTGGAATGATAAGACATTGTTTTAAAGAGTCGCAATTGTCTCCTTTCATCAAGATATTATTATAGATTTTACATGAGAACTGTAATGCTACGTCCGGCATGTTTCCTAGCATAAGGTAGAAGTTTTAATACTTGTTTTTATTTCACTAATGTTTATCGGGGCTAGTAAACAATGTTGTTCTGGAGAATTAATAGGCCAGTCTATTTGATAATGGACGTGGTCGGGTGAATTCTTTAAAAGTAAGTTTTCAGCTAAGGTTTCGTTGACTGTATGGAATTTTTTAACGCTTTGAACGTTATTAATCCTTCTCCATATATCGCTTGGATTAGTTTGTCTGTTAAGTGAGGAGCAAAATTTGGCCCAATTTGTTCTTGATTTGGTTTTGAATAACCGTTTACACATATCATCTAATCTTTTATATTCAATGAAGTTAGAAGGGATTAAGTTTGTTCTGTAAGCTTTTAACGCATTTTTCATAGAATTTGTCGCTGCGAGGCATTCTTGATCCCACCAGGGAATGTATTTAGTCGGATTACGAGTAGTTGATTTTATTACCTTACAAAACTTGTTTGCAGCTGTCGTTATTGTGTCAGTCAGAAATGATATCATAGCGTTAGAATCGTTGCAAATATGGACGTACTGGAATGATTCAATGATACAAGTTTGATATAACTTCCAATTAGTGTCGGACATTGACTATTTAGAGATACATTTAACCGAAAAAAAAATCTTTTTGGATATCGTCGACCACAATCCTAATAGAGAAATGATCAGCACCATATTAGTCCGATAAAACGGACCACGTAAATGAAGAACACAATTTTGAAGATGAAATAGTCAGATTTACAGCAGATTTAGATTCTCCTGGAGAAGAAATTCTTGTGGCACAACCGTCATTAGCTATAGCTAAAGCAGGAAAATAATCTAACGCTTCAACTAGTATATCTGTCGAGCACGTCACCGAACCCCAGATTCTGTGATGAGCGTTAAAATCACCACCGGTGATACACTCGTGTTTAATCTGGTTAAATAAATTGATATAATCTTGTACAGTTGCTTTAGTTGTCGAATGTTTGTACAAACTTATAATTGTCAATTTTTCATCACCACTAGTAATGTTAATACCACATATTTCTATTTTGGGATTGAAGATATTACCAAATTCAGTAATTTCATATTTAATTGAGTTTGATATCAATATAGCCACACCACCATGTCCTGTGTTTCTATCTTTTGTTATATTAAAATTTTGAAACCTTTTGACATCCGCTGGTTTATACCAGGTTTCGGACATAAGAGCAATATCAAAAATTTTCTTCAACATTGAGTTGTGTTAACGAAAATTTATTGCAGTTTAAAGATCGGGCATTCCATTGAACTATTTGCAAGCTAGTATTGACCATTGTTAGTTAAATAAACTATCGACAGTATTTTTAATTTTATTATCAATATCATTTTCGTCAAATACTAACTTATTATTAATTGCACATGAAGAAGATTGCGGCATATCTCGTATAAAATTTTCAAGAATGGTTTTTATTTTGGAGCTAAGTTGATAGGCAAATTTATCAAAATCATTTTCGGTATTCTTTTGACTAAACTGGAATACAGGACCTGCGTAAACGCTAGTATTGTATTATCTACGAATGGGAGGGAAGTCAGATAGAGTATTATTACTTTTTCTTTTTTTACGAGGACTTATAATTTCTGGAGTAGGTGAGGTTGGACTATTTCCTTTTAGAGGATTGCTAGAGGAACGAGTTTGATAAATGGAAGGTTTTAGAGTGGGAAAATCAGCTTCTGAATTAGCTAGTGGAGCAAACCTATTTTTTGGATAATGCTAGTGGAGCTGGAATTATCGACTACTTTTTTAGCTTCTTTAAATGATATGTTCAAATTAGCCATAGCTTCCTTGGTTTTCCTTTGTTTCATATATACTGGGCATTCCTTGAATGAAGAGGAATGGTTGCTAGTTCGACAGTGAACAAAGTATCTACTACAGCTATTCGGACAATTATCAGTTTGTTCTTCTGATACACAATTTTTACACCTTTTCTTGGCTTTGCATTGAGAAGATGTATGACCGTACCTAATGCAATGATAACATTGCATGACCGGACTAACATAGGTATCGACAGAGCAACGAACTTCATTAATGCAAATAAATTGTGGGATAAATTTGCCAACAAAAGTTACAATTATCATCTGCCTAGGAACCCGCTGTATAATGCCATCTTTCTCCACTGTTCTATTCAAACTTTGTACTTTTTTAATTGTGACATTCGATTTTATAATATTTAGGAGAGTATTTTCACTCAGAGATGTATAAACACCTTTAACTATGCCAAATTTTTCCGTTAAATAATTTGGTATGTACGCAATCATGTTATTTGTTTCGAAAAATGGATCTACTAATTTATTAGCATAGCTACTCAAATTCACTTCAATTTTTACGCGATTTTTTCCAACACTACTTATTTCAGTAATATTATTTTCATAATTTGATAGCGCTAACAACTTTTCACCTAATTTCATCGGATGTAAACGTTCAATATTTGGTTCTAAATGTTCGACAAAAATAAAATATGGACCTAAATCGGTCGGTAGAAATCGATTTTCTGTATTAACTGGCATACGACCACTGTTTATATTACTTGTTTTATTAGAACCTATTAGTAAGTTTTTCACGGATTCCGTATCACCGTTGATTTTGTTCATCGTTTCGTTTGAAATATTATTAATTGCTAAGTCTATCGTATTTTGGTTATTTTGATGATTCATAACAATATCTCCAGAAAATGTTACTTCTTCCACATGCACATTAGGACAATTTCTCCTCTTTCTCTCCCCTTTTTTATATTGGCCACCGGACATCTGGGCTTCAGAGCCGGGGCAAAACAAATAAATAGAGAAAAACTACTTACAGTATCACTTATCTTAAGAGAACTCAAATCGATACGTCCGTACTGTAGGATAGTTCGATCGAGAAAAAAAAACCTTTCGGAAGTAATAACTTGAAAACTATTGATGTTGAACAAAGTTTCGGATAAAAAAGTTAGTAAATATAATTTAGAAGAGAAAAGGTCTCTAAAATCTTACCTAACAGTAAGCTTTATCCAGATATCGAATTAAACGCGTCTTTAGCGAGAGGGGTTCAGCTGACATTCGGAGAACCTCGCAAATTGAAATTTATGCTCAGAATACACCCCCATCGATCCCAAACTACATAATTTAATGTTTATTTAACCTATTTTAATCGACCATTTAACTGGACTATTGCTTCTTAACATGATATCATAGACATGTTTGTGAAGAAGTCAAATAAAACCTTTATTTGTCGTTGCAGTTTTAGGCTAGGGGCGCACTTGCGTTTTTTCTGTCGGAGCGATTGGAAAATCGTAACCGCGTGAAAAAATAGTTTGCGCGCGCTTGGGCGGCTAATTGATCACAGTATAATGGATACCGTGGAGACAGCTTGTGTGATTGCTTTAATATCATGAACTAGGGCTAGAAAACGGCGTAATAAATATTGGGTGCACCCAATTGTTAGTCAAAGGTTGGTCAAAGGACAATTACATAAAATACATGATGATTTGAGAAAATATCCTAACACATTTTTTCAATATTATCTGATGAGCGAGGCTAGTTTTGATGAATTACATTATATTATCGGACCGAAAATAACGTATCAATACTAGATGGAGAAAGTCTATACCACCAGAGGAGCGCTTGTCCGTACACTAAGGTAAGTAAAAATTATTTTCAAAAAACGTTTTTATTTTATTTCTTATAAGTGTATTGCATTATTATTGATTTGACAAATCATAAATGTCACTGTCATTGGTTGAAGCAATTCCTGTAAGTGAAAGTAGTTCTTCGTAAAACTCAGAATAATATTCTTGGGCGGAGCCAGAACATTCAGAATTATGAAATTGGGGTTCTTTGGCGAATAACAATATCCGAGACTGGACCTTGTAAACACTGATTATTTGGGGAAGAAATTTGGCCTCTGCTAGCAGAATATGTTGGCTGAACGATATTACTTAAATGGACGTTCGGCTGCTGAAAAACCACTGGAGGTGTGTAATATTCGGCATTTCTTAGTACATTTAGGATTTCAACTTTTGCGTAATGTTTTTGTTCATCATTCAGCGTTGCTAACATCGGGACAATCATGAAAGCTAAATGTTTGTCTTCATTAATTTCGTCTTGTTTCGCTTTTAGTATATTCAATAAGTGCATCTCGTAAGATGACACCGACGACTTTGGACTGTTTTTTGATTTTGTGTTATGGCATATAATAGGCTTAATTGTTATTTTCATTACGGTTCTACTCTCACCTTGTAAAGGCGCAATATTGGTAGTCGTCGATCACCGCTGTTGATAAGGAATTAAAAATAACAATGAATCGAAGTAAATAACATTTCCTCCAGATGTCAGTTTACGTTGAGCTGCCAACTATCTAGCAAAACAATCCTTAAGACTTATCCACTTCTTTTGTATTTTCTTTCCTGAAATAGAAAAGGTGAATCAATTTTTATTTTATCTCTATTTTCTATTTGTATAAAAATGCCAAAGTCAAAATTTATAAGATATCTATAGCCACTGGGAATATTTTTAATTCTTTATATTTTGAATACCTACGAGGAGCCATAACCATCAAAGAAATAGTTAAAGATACTTGTTAGCAAATATGGGAATGTTTACAACATGTCTATATGCAAGACAAAAATTAAGAAGACTGGATCAATATTGCTGAACTGTTTTACGACCGAGCCGATTTTTCGGACTGTATCAGAGCACTGGATGGGAAACATATAAGATTGAAAAAAACCCGTTAGCACTGGATCAGTATTTTACAACTATAAGATTATTTTTTCCACGGTACTTCTAGATGTAGTTGATGCTGACTACTGTTTCACTGCGATATACGTGGGTTCGTACGGTGCAAATAGCGAATCTAATGTTTTTAGAAAATCAAATTTTGGGCAAAGATTGCAGGCTAATCATCTCAACATACCAAACGCACAAAAGTTATCTCTGGATAACAACGAAAACTAATGTCCTTTGTTTTAGCACCAGATGAAACGTTTGCACTATCATGCCAAATATTGCGACCTTACCCAAGACGAAACTTAACAATGAAACAAAGAATATACAATTACAGATTGACGCGTGCTCGTCGAATCATGGAATGGAACGGGATTTTGGCAAATAAATGGCGAATTTTTCATCGACCAATTGACGTGGATCTAGTATTTGCGGACTGAATTATAAAAGCATGCTGCATTTTACAGAATTAATTACTTTTTAACTCCACAAGGGTCGATACCGGGGCAATATGAAATTTTTTTTAAATACATTTAATTCGATTTCTGTAAAGTGTATTAATAAAGTAATAACATTATTTAGGTACATACCTTCCTGTAGTTTTTCTTTTCCTGAAAGATCATTCCAATTACGTACTATATTAACACATACTTCTTCCCAAAGTTTTTCTTTTAAATTCCGATCAGAATATTCCTTTAGTTTATTGTTAAATAACGCTGGTCTCTTTTCAACCTCTAATATCAATTTTTCCGAATCTATGACATGCATCACTTGTGACTCGTCGTCAGACATTTTTAAGATAAAAAACAGATAGATTAAATACAAATATACAAAATTACGTTTCACGTTGCTCTGCCTGCAAGTGTCAAGAAGTGCGATTGAAAAGTAGCAAGTGCGCGCTGGTTCATTGCTGTCAGTAGGATTAATTTGAATCTGCGACAATCGCGTCACTGCTAAAATAGAACTGGTTGCGTCTTTTAAGTCGCTGCTACTTTTTCGTTGTAAATTTGTTTTATTTTTGCGATCAAATAATCGCTCTACAGAAAATCGCAAGTGCGCGCCTAACCTTAAGTAGAAGAGTTAGATGCCACGTTTCGTGTTTGGTACATATCCATTTGTTTTAACATGGAATAGTCATAAGAAACTTTTAGTTATGATAATTCGAGTGGTTGTAACATATCAAAATGGTTAATCCAATGTAACTGTTGAAAAAATGATTGTACTGCTGATAATTGCTTTAGTGTTTTCAGTATGAAAATGAAAATATAACATTTTTTGAGATTCGACAACGCGGAAAGTGATCGTCGAAGTTAGTCAGTGTTTGGACTTTTTGTCAATTTTGTTTTCAAATTAGAAACGAATTCTTTGGGTAAACGCACTTAGTACAAATTGAAAAATGTTTTAGAAATAGATATTAAAATAAATTTAATTATAATAAAAATATTTTTTAAAACATGGAAATATTCTGATAATAAAATATAGAACGAAAAAACTTCTTAATTAAGCTTAAATGAATTTGAATCAAATGTTCGAATAAGCCACCGTTTTTATCTAAACAATAGCCCAAAAAATTCTTGACGAACATGGGTGAATATTTCAGGGGTTATTTCTATACCGGCTTGCAGAATTTGTTTCCTAAGTTCATTCAGGGAATAGTCCCCATTTTCCTGGAATACATAAATTCTCGATTTCACAAAACCCTAAAAAAATAAATCGTTGGGTACCAAATCTGGAGATCTAGCAGTCCATCGAATGTTATCATTTGTGGAGATTATCCGATTGGGAAATAATGTATTTAAATCATTAATCGCCAATCGATAATTATGTGATGCACAACCGCCATGTTGGTATCAAATATCACCTAATTGTATGAGGGCAGGTGTAATTTGATTTTGCAAGATATTCAAATATTTTTATCCGGTTAAATTTGAATTGTAACATATCTTGTTAGCACGATACAGCCTCCGTAGTACACAAAGTCGCCAATTTTATGATTGGGTTTTGATCAGGGCATCTTACAGATGAACCCTATTGATTTTCAGCTCACTAGAGCGAGTACAACGGGTGCCATACAGCCTCAGGAGCGTATACAAGTGACCAATTTTATGGTTGGATATTGTTCAGGGCGTCTTACAGATGAACCCTATTGATTTCAGCTAACCAGAGCAAGAGCGATGAGTCATATAAATCCAGATATACTCATTTTTGGAGAAATTTCGGTTTGGTAGCACGTTATAGCCTCCGTAGTGTATATAAGTGTCCACTTTTATGATTGGATATAGTTTGGGGCATCTCACAGATGAACCCTATTGATTTTCAGTTTACCAGAGACTACAATGGGTCCTATATATCCAGATATACTACATTTCTGGTCATTTTGGAGACATTTCGCATTGTTAGCAGAATACTGCTTTCAGAGTGTAAACAAGTGACCAATTTTATGATTGGATATTATTCAATGCGTTTCACAGATTAATCCTATTGATTTTCAGTCCACCAGAGCCAGTAGAACGGGTCCTATGAATCCAGATATATCAGATTTTTATTAATTTTTGTAGAAATTTCGAGGTGTTAGCACGCTACAGCGCCCGGAGTACGGACAAGTTAGTTTTAAACTTTATTTGTTAGCACAGTCCGAATCGTTTTCGGATCAACATTAAACTCCTTGGCTAAATGGGTGGACGACTGTAGATGATTATTTTCCACACTTGCACAGATTAAAATATCTCTTTTTCTGGTTGGATTTGACGATTCTGTGAACGTGCTCCATGCTTTGTAGGAGTGACACATCCGTGTTCCTCAACATTTTTTATAACCTTTCCCACCTGTCTCTTGGTAATTGGTTGATTATTTTCAAATCCTACAATAAACAAATTTTCTGCTATTTCTCGATATGAATATTGCCCTGGTAACACCATTTTACAATTTGCACTTAGTGGAGTATCTGCAGACTACTTATTTCAAGATCTACAAACATTCATCATTCAAAAACAAACTCGATACCTATTCAAATTGCTTGTCATTCATATGTTCCTAATAAAACGATTTCCTACAGAATCATAATTATTCTATTATCCCCTCTCTTTATTTTCAATCTATATGTTAAAATTGCTAGTGCCCACAAAACATTTCGTATTGAAAACAACAATTCAGTCCCCATTTAATTCTAACGTAAAACGATAATCGCCTCAAAGTCATAGGAGAAAATGCATAAGGCACATGGAGTTATCAGTGTGTTAGAGAGATGCATGGAGAGATAGACAATCCAATTCTTTCTAACACATTGTCTCTTATGGACAGTCTCAAATTGCATGTGACCAAAGAATATTCCTAGTTCTGTATATACTATCGTCGAATCATAAATGTATGAGAGTAAACGGCCTCTTCAATATTATTGGAAACTCGAGGTATGCGTACCTGTTTACGTTTGTTCCAGCACACGATGAAACTAACTCGGAATTGTACTGCGTATGCGCCGTTGCAATTTACTGTTCAAGCGCCTATTTTTGAAAACTAGTTGTTACGCTGAACTACTAATTCGATGTTCCAGCAATTTATCAACATACAATGGAACTGTTCGATCAGGTCTTGCTCTTGAGCAGGTATTTCAAATTCTCTCTTATTTCCCGCAAGCACATCAGCGCATGTTTCAGTTTTGTTTTGATTTAATTTATAATAAATCTAAATCGGTGTATTTACAACAAGCATTCATAGGAGATATTTTATATATTCTGTGATAATATGTAAATATCAGGTAAGGATAAGTAAGTAAGTTTTTTTTGTATAATAACTTCTAATATAATCAATTATAAAAAGGCATAGTACTTCCTCAATGTTAGAATTGTTGAATATTGTGCACAGTTCTCTTGAGTCGTAAAATTTACCATTACATTTTTTAGCAAGTTTGATATTTCAATATCAAGTTCAAACTCCAGTGAAATGTCATCTGACGATGATAAGCAGCTTTTGAATCTATTGATTATTAATATGCGAATGAATAAACGGCAAAAAAATGAAGGTTACGTCGAAGAAACTGTTCCACAATACTCCGATGAAGTATTCAAAGAACACTTTAGAGTGTTTCGTCTAGTTTTTAACAATTTGGTGGAGAAATATAAGGGCAGTGAATACTTTGATGCTGATGCGGACGGTAGAAATGGAAAGCTAAGATCTGAGCAACACGTGTTGGGATTTTTGTGGTAATTAAAAAGCATTTTTTCGAGACGTTACTGATTGCTTTAATATTACAATCAGTTCTCTTTTTCGTAAAACCACATGAATGATTAGTTTTTTAAGCAACATGTCAGGCGATATTATGAAGTGACCAAATAATAAAAAAATTGAGGAAATACAACAGCACTTTAGTGAACAGCAGTTTCCAGGTGTATGTGGTGTTATCGATGGTACTCATATAAAGATTGCGTTCCAGGACCAACAAATTACAAACAAGTTCGACTTATTATTTGGATTGTCATGCGCAGTAAATCAATTCAAATTATGTGTTAGAACTACTTACCCTACAACTCATTGCTAAATAATTTGTAAAAATAATTAACAATTTATTTTGGTTAGTTTATAACCCTCTCACAAATTAACATACATGCCTCGAGTTTCCTCATTTTAACTGATATTGAAGTGTAATTTTACTAGCATACATTTATGATTCAAATTATTATTATTAATAATATTATCTGAAATGTTGAAAGTATACATGTGAATAGTTTAGGAAACTATTCTATATTAGTAGGATATGAAGTGGGTGGTGACAATGTTTCATATTATCAATAAAAATATTAATTCATCAATCCAAACTGTTTATAATATATTGAAAATAAAATATTTTTTCACTTAGATGTATATAGGTTCCTTCGGTTTTATAAATAATTCCTGAAGAACTAGGTACTCATCTGTTTAAATAAATGAAAATCAATCAAGTTCAAATTGATTTTAATAATCGCCACTACGGACAATTTATACTTTACTTACAAATAAAAATGTTTCTAGCAAAATAATTACCCAGAATGTATCTTAGTCTAAACATGACTTAATATTATTTTTTAAAAATACAATGACTCTTTTTTTCAACTCGTATACTCAATTTCAAACTAAAATAAAAACAGCATTTCAAAAGCAAAACTGAATACCCGACTGAATTTATGGTTGAAATCTAGAATTAATTACCGTTATCGACATGTATTGCCAACTAGTTTGGCCCAATCTCTGCCAATAAATTCAGTGTGGTTCACTTTTTCATGCATTTTATTTGAAATATCTATACTTACCCATACAATTTTAAACTTGTGTATATAGCAAATAAATATATACTTACATAACACAAAATCCATCTTTTTGTGAGAATCCAAACTTTCATTATCATATGAGTTATCTTTTAGACAGGAAGTCTGAAGAGGTAAAGACATACTTCTATCAAACCTAAAAAGAATTCGAATTAATGGGTTGTTGAGAACCTTTTTAGTAATCATTTATATGAAAATAGTTCATGTTGCAAAACTTCTTTACATTCAGTTGAAATAAGTAAAAGTAAATTGCAACACAAAAATGTGGGTATTAAATTCCTTATGGTTTTCAAAAATATAAATTTTCGTAAATATTTGGCAACTGGAAATAGAAAATTCTCGAAGAAACAAATGACATTAATTTATCTAACAAACAGAAATCTCAATATTTTACCAAACATATATAACAGAATTACATCTTGAAAAAATAAAATATTGGCTCTAAATAATGGTATTAGTATTTACCATCTTCAAATAGAGGTAAAAATGATTATTTGTTAGGAAACTATAAGAAGATAATTCTGTATAAATCTTTTAATAAATATGTTCTACTTACTTAGATAATTTTGGCGTCTCACGTGAATTCCACATTTTGGTACTCTTAGGTCTATAACTTTCTGATGCTGGTCCACAGCTCATGTTAATTCCACTATCAATCGACGGCCTCTTGATTAACTTTTGCCCATTACTACCCCTAATACTGGAGGAAAAATCCGAAAGCATGGGACTCGGAGCTGAAGTGATCAATTTACTGTTGACATCAGAGTCTAAGTCGACGTTCAAAACCTTGAACTTGTTCATTTCGCTTCTGAAAATACAACAGTGCATAGAAATTCTTATATAAACAATTTGGTCCTTAAAGTTGAAGTCACAGCGATTATTGTGTACCTACTACTACTAATATAGTAACTATTTTTTATGATTAGTAAAAATATTGGGAAATATTCTATGAAGTCGCTAAGTTTGTTATCTGTTATTTGATGAACATGAGTAGTATATGTATGATATTAGAACTAATTTTAAGAGAATTATTGGTCTAGAAACCAATTGAGATCTAGAGAAGTACTTTCAAAGTAACAGAACACTGTTACTGTGGTAAAATAATGAACAATGTAATTATCAGAAATATTTATTTATTATACGATGAAAAAAAGTAATAGATATGTTGTCTAGCTAAAATGTAATATTTTTCCCGTGTATAATATTCATTTTTTTCTATGACTGGAAAAATGGCGATTTAATATTACAATTTTTTTACAATATATTAAAGTCAGAAAATAATCGATTTGAAGTTTTAAACTTGTAGGCTGTTGTACTTAAATTCGACCTGCGTTGCTAAGGAAACCTTTAAATTAATCAAATATCTGTCAATTTAATTCTGTGATTTGATTTAAAAATTTGTGGTTGTTTAGTAGTTATTTTGAATAATATAAAGTTGAAAATGTTCGACTCCGAGTTTTCTCTGACTACAACGAATTATTATTGCTAGCTAAATCTCGGAAAATTTAAGAAACTGCGTATTCAAGATTTATGCAATGGAAGATGAAGAATGCATTCAGTTCTTTCTCGGAAACAGTGGGTGTTATTGGCTTCTTTTTCGGAACGCACAACAACAAAAGCCATCAACTGTGTGGTCGAATTATTCAATGATTAAAAGTATGTAGTAATTTTCAAAATATTTCAAACTAATTACATTACTGAAACAAAATGGGAAAGGTTACACGCCCAAAAAAGTTGCGATTTTCACGAGTACGCAAATTTGTGATTTTTAAATAATGCTCCCACCGAAGTTTATTTAACGGTTAAGGTTGTTGTATTTTGGCCAGCAGCTTGTCGAATTTGTGAAATCAGCCTTGTAACATTCAATGATATTGAAGATTCGGGAGTGTTATTAATTATGAAAATTGAGCTAACAAAGAATGATGTATACAGGAGATTTGTAGTTACCGAAGAATATAAATATTCAATTTTACCGAATGTACATAGCCCTTCGACCAGCAGCAGTAAAGGATCGCCGCCTATTTATGCATATCGCAATGGAAGATGTATCAATCAGGTTGTGGGTAAAAATCAGTTTTATAAGGTACCTGAAACAGTAGCTAATTTTCTTCTACTTGAAAATACTAACTCAAATACAGGTTATTCATTTCGAAGATCGTCTACTATACTTTTAGTTGAATCTGGTGGAGATTTTATGACACTAAAGAAACATGGCGGTTGGAAGTTATCAACGGTCGCTGAAGGGTATGGTGATGAATGAGTATCACACAGGACAGAAATAGCTAATACATTAGTACATTAACGGCAGTTGTGTCCATGGCAGAAAAAATATAATTTCAACACAAGAAAACTCGACTGTTGTACCGAATAGTTCAAGGAGCATGTTATTCATGCAATGTACATTAATAATTGTACTTTTTATATAAAGCAAATGAATTTTTTGTATAATAAAATATTCCAAAATCAAATATCTACATTTACTTATGTGTATATTATATCCGGTAAAAAAGTACTCACTTTTTTCCAAAAGAAAAAAGTAATTTTATAAAAAGTTATATTTTGTTACCTGTCAACAGAGATAAAATGTGAAACGTTTTTCCAGTCACAGAAAACAAATTTTTAACATAAGGATATTCACATAAGAAAAAAACACGAATCAGGCACAACTAAAGGACACAAAAGTCAGACAGAAGCAGAAATTGGTAGCGATGACTATCTAGTAGTAACAATAATAAAAGAACACATAAACAAAACGGAAGAGAACAAAGAATGCGAGAACAGTGTAGTGAAATATGAGTCGATGAAATTAGATATATTGTACTGGAGATATTCTTTTGACTTTAAAAAACTGGAAATAAATTATTGAACCAATGAACCAACATGTATCAATTTTTTTGTAATGATAAAGTATTCGACACGGACTGACATCGACCATTAAAACATCAATTTTTTATCTCTCTTTAAACAAGGTTCAATACATATGAATGATAGATGAAATGGGTGGGTAAGAGTCGATAACAGCCTAGATAAATATTAAATTCCTCATTTTATAGTTTCTGTAGCTCACTTCCAATTTTACTTAATGTCACAATTTTCCTTGGAGAGATTTCTGTATGATAAATGACCCATCGTAACAATATATTAAAAAATTAATTCTAGGTATATGCAGAACATTTCAACTCATTAAGAAATAATATTGTATATTTCTTAAATTTGTTAATTATATTTGGTTGTATATATTCTCTTGAATAATATTCTGGATTTGTGGTCTATTGTTAACGTTTTACTTGTTTTTTTTTTTATAGAAAAATTCTATTGATGTTTAGGCCCAACTTCGGCCTTTATGAAAATATTGCGAAAATAAATAGAAATTTGGAAATGTACATAAATACATAAAGATTGATAAACAATGAAGCATTTGAGTAAACTGACTTACCTTGTGACTGCCCCAGGTCTTAAGAAAACGCCATCATGAGATTTGCTAGTTGAAGCAATAGAAATTAGAGATCCAACTGAACTAGCCGGAGATATTACTGTAGGTGACATGACGTCAGAGGAGAATTGATTAGACTGCAGCATCAAATTTGCTTTATCTCTCCTCAGTTCTAATTTTTCTATTTCTTTAACGAGATCCAAATGGTTAATTGCTCTAGCGCATTCAAGAGCGGTTTGATTTGAAGTGTTTTTCATATAAAGAGCATTATGATTCCATTTATATAGCATTACTGCTGTTTCAATATGACCTCTAGCACACGCCCACATCTGTAAATCGTTATATGGTTAATATCAAAAAACATATGTAGGTATTAATGTCTAATATCTTAACAAATGCTACTTTACCAATGGCGTAAATCCATCTTCATCTTGACTAAGTGCATCGACTTCAGTTTCAAGTAGCAAAGACGAATTTTCAGCTCGCCAGTGTAGCATGGCGCATACTAAACGAGAATAACCTAAGGAAGCTGCGAGATGTAACAACGTCATCCCTCTGTGGCTGGCAAACCAAGAGACACTAAGTTCTTCACCGTGTCTCCATATTCTCGACGTCATATTTTGGCAAAAGGTAACCAGCCTATCTTCAAAATTTGGTTGTCCAAAAAGAGCTGTATCTTCGACCTAGAAACATTAAACAAAAATTAGAGAAATCAATTAGATAATTTATGGATTTCTAAGGATTCAAATTTGAATGTAACGATCATCATGTCCATTCTACTTCCGAATTTTCCAAGATAATTGAGAGGTCTCCGGTATACCATAAAAATCGTTGCGTATCTGAGTAGTTTTTAACTGATATGATAGCGTATCATACACTAGTTTCTGTGCTCTTTCTGGAACGAATGGCAAAGGTCTAGTTTTGTGTACCACAAATACATAAATAAACTATTTTATACTGCATAAAATCGTGTGAAAATTTCTTATCTATCAGAAACCCTTTTTACTTAAATCATTTTATTTGAACTACATCCTACTACTCATCTCCATGAAGGCAAGCGAATTGACTATCCAAAAAGTAAAATCTGATTTAAAATACCGGGTTATTCTATCGATCATCACATTTGTCATAGGAAGTAATGAAACTGAACAATTATAACTTTGCTCGGATTTTTGTTGAAATGAAATAACTTTCAGGGACTTCTGAAATGATCATTTCTCTTTGACATAGATATAACAGTTTCCAACGACGAGGTATGCTTTGAATCGGATTTTGGATTACTTGTGCAGAAGATTGTCTCTCTTCTGCACCCGTATGTCGCGAAGCTCTCTTAAATTTCTGGGGGCATTCACATGTCTCCTAAATAATCCTGTATCTCATCACGCACATATTCTATCGGATTTAAATCTCGACCGCGAGCAGGCCAAACAAAATATTGATATTGCCCAAGTTTTGTGGGAGTCTCCATCACAACCAGTGGAAAAATTTGCAGATGAGACTAGATTCAATTATAGAAGCAAGATGGAGGAAACTACGTCTAAAGAAGAGTTGGAAAAGGTTACGCCTATTACAATCTGGATTTGGAGGTGACGGTACAATATTTTGGGGATGTATAATGATCGTGGATGTTTATATTGAGAACATCCTTCAGGATAATGTTTTCTTGTATATCATCTTATTGAATGTGACAGATTTACATGAATGCATAACTGTTGAGTATATCAATAACTTTTAATTTTAATTTAAGATTTATTCAAGTTTCATATAAAATTATTAAGAAAAAGTTACCACTTCGTTATCAACAGGTTCTTGTTTGATCTGTAGTCTGTCGTCCATAGCTTCTAATCTTTGAAGCAGCGTGAATTTAAGTAAGTTATCATTGCATCTTTCTACTTTTGGTTCAGGTGCAGCCACTTGTTCTTCCCTCGGTGGCAACTTGTACTCGAATATCACAGAGTTGGAAATCACATAACCGTCGCATGCTACTTGCAAAGTTGCTAAACCAGCTTCGTGGGCTGAAAGAATATAATTATAAATAAAGGAAAATAAACATCTTACGTTTTGCGCATTGTTCTGGTTGTATTCAGTAATTTTGACAAGTGATTTCTGAAGTCCTCAAGTATATTTATCTGTAGCTAAAAAAAACAGTGCCCATATAAAACCTGCCTGTTTTTGGGAGGAATTATAGAACTAAATATGTGGAAATTTATATAATGGTTATCAAATTCACGCCTTTTCAATAAAAAATGAAGATCATACTTGAAACATGTAGCCACCATTCTTCGATACAATTAGACGTGAATTTTAAGAAAAGTGAGAGTGAGAAAGGTCTATTTGAAGAAATCACAACATGCTATTTTTGGAAATCACATTTATTAATTTTTTATTGGTATCAAGGTATATACTAATACAGAGAATAGAGGATATTTGATCAATTATTCCCGGTATATATTAAATAAGTATCGTTGTTCTTGTTCTCTGTATTTACCAGGTTAAAAGACCTATTAGACTACACGATTTCTCGGGCCATGTCTCTCGAGTGCTCTATCTTCCAGTTAGGGCGCCGCTTATTACATTACGCTAGAAATCGCTCCCTGCTTGACTCGCTTTCCGTGAACGTGGAGACCTTTGCACTTATGTCGCTATGGAAAGACTTTATTCAATCATCAAAAATTCCTTTTAATTTTTCTTTTTAATATTTTTGTTGTTGATATCTCGTTAAAATTCCCATAAATACGTGAAAGTGTTCTAAAGGTGTCGCTTCTCATTACATTATTTGATTCATTATGTTATTTTTTTTATATATTAAGGTGACATTAATAATAACTCATTTTTAAGAGGCTAATAAATTAGATATGCGTTTTACTGACATTATAAGATCATTTTCAATTTTAATTGGTATTGGGGATTTAGAGAGCGAAAATGTGGACATTTTTAGAAGTATCAGTGATTAAATCTTATCGTTCAGTTATTCATCAGGACTTTCATTTTCTATATTTTTCTGATCTGAAGTTATTTTGAGGAGAAATAGTAACCATATTTTCTGTCAAATATGGTGGAGACGCTCCAAATATCGGTTAGAATGTATGGAATTATAAATATGTCATCCCGTGTACAAACGCACATGCGATGGACGCTTAATACAAACAATATATGAGCTTATAGTGGAAATTGAAATATTATTTTCAATCGCGTGACAAAAAAATAATTTATGGACTAATTTATTGCATGATTTTATTTTCCCTTATTCTATTTTTAATAGAGGGCTGACACATATGTGACAATGGAAATAAAACATTCAAATTTTTGAATCACAGTATTTTATTCCGATTTTTGCTATGTAATGTTATTTTTACATTCAAGAAGCAGAAATATTGAACACTTATTGTAAAGAAAGGAACAAGTGTAGTGAATTGGGACATCATTCAAATTCATTCTAAAATCATTGCTAAATATATACTAAATGACATTAGAAGTGTTATACCCAGAAGGAATACTTTATCGACCTTTATTTTTTGGTAACGTGATAGACTTACATTAAGAATGAACTGATAACATAATAATGTGTTTGGCGACCCCCTAGCTGAATACACCCCTGTATACGTCTAGGCATCGACAAAAGGAGGTGGTCAATGCCTGCTTGAGGCACCTCGGTCCCAGCAACTTGAACTTCGTGGATTAGCTGCGCCAGAGTTTGTGGATGGTGCAAATTTGACAGTTTCCTCCCTGTCATATCTTACACATGTTCTATGGGATTTAAATTTGGCGACTCGGATGGCCACGGCAAAACATTAACTCCAGCCTCTTGGAGAAGCTCCATAGTTCGAGGTGCAATATGTGGACGTGTGTTTTCTTGAAAAAGGACTTGTGGAAGTCCATTTAGATAAGGAACATAACGCCCAGCTATCATACTGCCTCGAATAAACACAAGTGGTGATCGGCTACCGTAAGCAATAGCTCCCCAAACCATTACTCAATCAGTCCTGTGCACATGGCTTTCAACAGCAAACTTAATATCACGTCGCTCTCCAGAGCGGCATCTTAACCTTATATGGCCGTCATGCGCCATTCTGCCTCCCAGTGCTGCCGTTCACTGCACCAGCTCAAACGTTGACGACAGATGACAGTGGTCCGCAGTCAAACGAAGCACTAATCGTGGACGGTATAAAAGTATATCAAAGGCACATATAGTGTGCGCATAGTAACAGGTCTACCTTCGTATCCAAACTGTTGGCCAGCAATTTGACGCGTAGTAGCAAAATGGTCTCGCAGATTTAGTTGCCTGAAGCGCCTATGTTAACGCTTGGTGGTACGCCTTAGTTGACCAATTGGTCTTCTTAGTATTCCTATAACTTCTTCTGCCCACACACGCATGAACGTCCTTGCAGTCCAAATCGCTAACATGTTGAAAATTTAGAGGTCTTCGAACCTGAGGCATTTTGTTTCGCTTAACACAAGTAGACGAACTCGCAATAACTAACAATATCTGTACTATTCGGCTTTTGTAAACAGGTTTCTTCAGAAAAAAATTAGAAGAAAAAATTTGTTTTGTAAACATGGTCAAATATAAAACGTTGATACTGGTATCATAGCTTGCTCTAAATATGGTCACGATGTTGAAAAAAAGGTCAACAAATTATTCCTTCTGGTTGTAACACTTCTAATGTCACTGAGTATATATTTCAAAAATAGTGCCAAGATCATCGCCAACTAAGACCATTTCATCAATAATTAAATGCACTTTTTCAAAATGCAATATTTTCCATTACGCGTAATATTGGATGTACTGCAAATTCAAACATGTAAGTTAAATTGCGTGTATATTATAATTAGAATAAGTAACATTTTGATAACCATGTATAAATTAGGTAGGTAGTGAAATGTAATTTTTTAAATTTCTATGTAATGTACTTAGTTAAAAAAGACAGTTTGATGTTAAATGCTGTTTTGATTCTACCTCAAACTACATAGTTTAGTAGGTAAATATCGATATATTTTTCCGTGGTCATTATTGATTAGAACTTAACAGTGTTTAATAGTCGAGTGGGATTCATACGTAGGTCATGGAAAATAAATTCTAATAAAATATTTCCTGCGTAAGTGAGAATCGGGCCCAGCTCACCTGAACATATATAATATTCTCATAAGTTTGTCAACTGAGTTCTTTAGGAATAGTATATTGTGCAACAAGTGGGAAAAGTTCAACTTTTCTCACGAATGTGGAAGTTTGTGGCACGAGCCTGAAGGGCGAGTGACGCAAACACACGAGTGAGAAAAGTACTTTTCCGACATGTTGCACATTATACTTTTTCTAGAACGGTACAAATTTAAAGAATACAAGTAAATAGTTGTGTCGAAAAAGTCTAAGCATCGAGGATCCCCTGCTGAAAAAACGTCTAGGGATCGAAGAACCTTCTACTGGATTCTCTATATAAATGTATATAGTGTGGGTAAAGTGCAGTGAGAAATGGTATTTCTCACAGTACGAGCAATATATGGTTTTGAAATTAAGTAAGCTATGATAAATACGCTACTTTTCATAGCTGTTGTAGAAAAATATGCGTGCACAATCAACTTCACATTCAATTTTTTCAAGATTTTCCTTCACTCAAACCTCTATAGCTAGAGTTCTAATTAACGTAGACTGTTGACATACGTCTAAGAACACTTAGTGGATCAACCCCTTTCTTTTGAGCTATTAACTCTCTAAATTCGTTAACTTTGAGGGAAGTTATGTGTGCACAATCAACTTTACTTTCAATTTTTTCCAAATACTGCGGCCAATGCACAGCTAATATTGTCTGGAAGGAACTACTGTGAAATGATTTTATGTCTATCCTAATGCTGCGGAGCACGGGCCCTCTAGTTTATTTAAATTAAGTCTAAGTGAATAAGCAGTAGTGAACTGTTTGTATAAATTAGAAATTAGTGTAAATGAATATACTGTGTATTTAATATACATTAGTGAATAGTTTAGTGAATAAATAAATTAAGTGTATAAATTTATCCCACCCGTTGTAATAAAAACTTTTAAATAAATAAGAGAAACATTACATTGGTGTCAGGTGTGGATAATATAAATAAGTAGTTACGTAAAAATGGCCAAGAGATTAAGTGACACAGCTAAAGGCAGAATTGGAAAACCGTGAGTTAGAAACGTCCGGCAAAAAAGTCAATTAGTCGAAAGACTTAAAATGGCACTGGAAAACGACGTCTTTGATCCAGAAACATTTTTATTCAATGACGAGGCTTCCACCTTAATCGCGTCAATTTCTGCTAATATGGACAAGAAGCTGTCAACTATGAAGAACGATATTTGTGCTAACATGGAAAATATGAATGCTAATATTGATGAACAGATTTCAACTATGGAGAATATTTCGAAAATCGGATATGGAGAATAAGATGACAACGATGGAAAATAAGATGGACGAGAAAATCAAGGGGCTAGAGACAAAGATTGCCGATTTCAGAATACAGCAGAAGAAAAGAAGATCGAACAAATAAAGCCTTGCAAGCCAGAAACACACCCCAAGATAGAAGATATTGGCAGTTTTGCCCGAGTCAAAGCCCCAACGTTCGACGGATAAAGTAACAGTTTGAAGCAGCCGCTAGAGTGAATAATTGGTCCGATAGGGAGAAGGTAGTAAACTTAACCAT
This sequence comes from Galeruca laticollis, assembly GCA_963921935.1. Lineage (NCBI taxonomy): Eukaryota > Metazoa > Arthropoda > Insecta > Coleoptera > Chrysomelidae > Galeruca > Galeruca laticollis. The sequence continues at coordinate 61,018,161 of OY998180.1, read as the reverse complement.
CGCGCTTCGGGGAGATGCCTTAGATGTACTTCAGACGATACCACTTGAAGAAACGGATGACTTCGAGCAGCTGAAGAAGAGGTTGGACATGCGACATGGTCATGCACATCTGGAACATTTCTACCAATCCCAGCTGTAGAACTGAAGGCAGAAACGTGTCGAAGGCCTTCAAGAGTATGAAGTGGATATTATCCGACTAGTTCGATTCGCTTATCCATCAGCACCAGAGAACATGATGGAATGTCAGGGCATTCAGGCCTTTATTGATGGCTTACGTGACCTCGATATGCAGAGGACGCTTCGTCTAGCCCATCACAAAACATTGGTCGATGCATTAACTGCTGCTCTTGAATATGAAGCAGGCACAAAGGCTTCGGAATTTAACAAAGTCTGGACCATCCAAGAAGAAGGTGACGACGACAGGCTTGACCAGATCGTCAGTTTGATAACAAGTATGATGGACAAGAAGACGAGAAAGATCAGATGCCGGAATTGTGGCGAGCTAGGACATGTACGCAGTTCGTGTAAGCGCCCTAGGACTCCTGCAAAGCAAGAACCGCAGTCACAGGAAAACTAGAACGGGTTGGCTATGAACAGCTTCGACGATGTGAAAGACTAGTGCAAGAAATGTGCGACTTGTGCTACGAGTAATGGACCATATCGCAAGAGAGAGGCACCCATGAAACAATATAATGTTGGAAGCCCTATCGAAAGGATTGCTTTAGACAACGCTTGACTATTTCCGACGACTGAAAATAGTGGTAAATACATCCTGGTTGTAATGGATTATTTCACCAAGTGGGTGGGAATTAACGCAATTCCGAATCAAGAGGCCACAACTGTCGAGGATGTATTGGTTAAATAATTTATCAGCCGATATGGAGTGCTCTTGGAAGACCACAGTGATCAAGGCAGAGTTTTCGAGAGTAAGGTATTGCAGGAAATTTGTGACAAGCTAGGAATGAAAAATACCAGGACCACATCGTCGTATCCACAGTCAGATGGAATGGTTGTAAGAATGAACAGGTCCATTGGAAAATATCAGTCCAAAGTAGTTTCCAGACACCAGAGAGATTGGGACCAGTATCTTTCCCTATTTGCGTTGGCTTAGCGATCTGCCATAAATGATTCCACAGGTCAAACACCTGCGAAAATCCTGTTGGGACGTGAAATGAGGCTTTCTTGTGACCTGGAGTTTGGCTGTCGGCCTGGCCAAGATCTCGTAGGAGAGGATTACGTGATCCAATTGAGAAGAAGGATGGACGATGTGCACGAATTGGTTCGACGAATCTTCAAGATGCCAGCGACAGTATGAAAAAACGGTACGACACTCAGGCTACAGAAGTCAGGTTCAAAGAAGGGGACAAAGTATGGTTACACAAGCAAAACTACAGAAACCATGGGAAGGTCCGTATTTAATAAAGAAGAGGACCAACTACGTCATATATCGCATAAGCAGGATCCCCAATGGAAAACTGAGAGTAGTTCACCAAAACCGACTAGCGCCATTCGAAGGAGTCCATGACAAAGAGGAAGGACTGCGCCATATACAACAAGAGTCTGACCCAGCCTTCGAAGAATTTATGGGACAGCTAGATACGGAGTCACTACAGAACAAAGACAAGATTTGTTCACGCTCCCGAAAGAGTACTCACTGGCACATAACATTTCCGCCAGTAACAAAAACTTACAAGTATTGGCAACCGTCATTCGTAAGAAGTTTGGGCAATTAGAAAAACTTGGAAGATACGATGCCAGCCCCTCGCAAGACACTGAGATTCAAACATAGTTCTCGGTACGTCTTCTACCTAGTAGAAACGAATTTCCCGATCGATCCACCTACCGGAATGTGTGGGAAGCGCTACGAAGTCTTCGAGATCATGTGCTGGAATCCCACGTAAAGAAACTAGCTATGCCCAGGATAGAAAGCAACCAGTTGGATTGGTGAGTCATCAGGAACATGATAGAGGTGATCTTCCAAGATACCGGCGACCACATATTGATTTGCAGCTATACCCCTCGTTATCGGTACTCGTTGAAGACGGTGCACTGTTATTTCCATACGACCGGAAAGTTCAGACATAGATTCAGTTACTGATTTGAACATCCAGTCCCAGCTACACAGAAGTTCCAAGAGGAACTTCCTTTTAAGGAGGGGGTGATGTTACGAAATCGCATTCTGGTGTAGTCCCTGAATCCGACTCTGCCTAACGCTATATCTGAAAGACAAAATTTTGGCGAAGGTACAGGAATTTCTTCGAATTATCTATCATTATTTTTTGTGTCTATTGTTATCTAGAGATTTCCGGGAAGGTCGATTGTTTTTGGTAGCCGCAATCGAGTACCTAATAGTAAATAGTAAAGTATTTATATAAATTAAGTCTAAGTGAATAAACAGTAGTGAAGTGTTTATATGAATATACTGTTTATTTACTATAAAGTAGTGAGTAGTAGTAAGAAAAACATTACAATACTTAATGCAATGATTCAATTATTTATTCTACAACTGCAAATTTGTAATACGCAAATGTTTTTACAATTACTCAAGCCATTCGATGGTTCTGTATTATAAATATTCATAATCAGATGTATATCTAAATAGTATTTTCAAGATCAACGTGGTACTTACTTAAAATACATTTTTTTACTATATTGTTTTCACTTTAAAAATAAATACCGTTTTGCAGAGTAATCAATGCTGATTGTATAGCCTTCATTTGTTACTCATATAATTGGTTATGATGATCTATTGATGTTTTAAGGGTGAGGTCACGTATAATCAATGAATAGCTGTATCATTCAGCCTTGTGTTTTGTCATGAAAAGGCTCTTTGATTACATAATTTGAGACTACCACAGCAACAGTTTTCAGTATTTAATTTAAATATTCCCGTACTTTTAATGTTCTTGTCAAAACAGTTGTTACAGTGATCCATTTTAATGAAAATGTAGATACTGTGACAAGTAATTAGAATCAAAACCAAAAACCAAAAAAGAAATGATATAAAAGTTTGTCTAGAAAATGCTTCAACCCTTCAATTATAATCTCAAGTGGTGGTGGTCTAAATACATCTTTTTTTATATATTTGACTAATTTTGTACTAGAAAATTTTTCTCTTCTCAGAATTTAATATATTTTGAACACAATTTCTTTGATTCCAATACAATTCTATACCAATACAATATACGTAACTCATGTCAATAAAATCGGATAAATTGAATATAAAATCTCACGAATGGAATTGTTGCTAGAGGACTGATCCGTATCACATGAGTCACCATTCATTGCAAGTAAGTTAGAATTTACACAAATACGCAAAAAGACAAATCCAAAAAGCAATAATTATTAACAAATAGTCTGAAAACATTCACAATGAGCAGTTGACAATGAATCAATAGCTTTTACCTAAATTTGAAGATTGGAGAGGTGTTCATAGTAAGATATGAATGTCCGCTTTGAGTCACTTGATAACTATTAATCAATATTTGCATTGTTTTGGTAGATTTTAAAGGTTTCATTAAATTTTTTGAGATTATGAAATTTTTTCACTTTTACTTTTGACCGCAGAGAAATAACATACCTGGACAATAACATCTTAGTACGCCACTTTGGACTAACGTGGTCGGTACAGGGAATGTATCAAAAAGTACAGTGTATGGTCCAGATGAATGCCATGGTCCTGTGACCAAAACTTTCACACCACCTTCTGGATAAGCCCATTCAGGAGAATAATCGGTTATCTTTGCCGAACCTTCCAACTGATTGTTTGGTTGTTCTGGTTGTGCCTTAATATTATTTCTATTTTCGGACGGATTAACATCTGTAATGAAATACTCATATTGGTTCAAATTTCTCACGTTAAATAAGTCTAGAGGAATATACTTAATGTTTGTTAAGTTGACTGGCTTACCTAAGAGTCCGGCATGACCGGAATCTAAGCTTTCTAAATCTGGAAACTCGCCTAGCATATCAAACGCATCTAAATTAACGAATACGTCGTCATCTACAACATGTGTAGGTGATACAACAACATCGCAATTGTCTATGAAATCCATCGGGTTGATTTCATTAGTTAGAGGTTGTTGTTGGGACTGTGGTTTATTTTGATGATGTTCAGATCCATTCGTGTCGGAAACAGAGTTTTGATTAGTTAGTTCAGTTGAACACAATGGCATGTTGGCCGAGAGAGTTCTTTGGATATCCTCCTGGAACAGATGTAGGTATTGATAGTATGGCCTAACCTATAATAGAAATTATGAAAAATCTACATTTGAATAGATAAGAGTTAGTGTACTAGTTAAAAAAAAGGTTTGCGATAATTATTTTAGGAATTAGACGTGATACTTTCTAAAAGTACTGATTTATGTTATAACTTACCTGAGATAGATCTAAAGTTTCATTAAAGAACCCTCCATTTATAATGGAAGGACCATCACTCTTACTAACTAGAGAACCACTGGAATCTGTACCTAGAAGTACCACTGTTTCATTACAGAAATTTTGATGTTTGTACTCATCAACGACGTCTTCTTGAGTCGTATCCATGTGTTTAGAAGGAGTCGATGGAGCACTCGACATTATTACTTCTGATTGTTGATGGAGATTTCTATGAAAAAATATATATTATGATATTACCTTATTTTTAGTTTATGATTTCCCACCTATTGTTATACATATTTCCGTCGTGAAAAACTGATTGTCTATGGTTGTCTCCAAGTTCCATTTTCATTTCTCTTTGTACTGCCTTGGAATTCTGTTTAGAGGCATGCAGACACGAGGGATTCGTATCCATGACTTCTTGTTTAAGTACCAGATGACTAGTTCTTTCTTTGGGAATCACACGACTAGAATTACAAACAAAGTTTGCTACTGACACCGGATTAACTAGATTTTGATGGTTGTTACTGTTGTTGCCCGAATTACTGTTGAGAATAAGTAAACCGCCACCTCCTTGGATCTGTGATAGACTTAGGACTAATGGAGGAGTATTTCCTGAGCTGGATGAGCAGTTTGTGTTGTTCTGAACCGCCTAAAAAGGAGAAGAGGATTTTTTTCAATCGCACAGTTAATAACGAGCCTGAGCTTAGTAAGACATCAAAAATACATTTTGATTTATAGTAATTAATATTCACAAATAAATTTCACTTATAATAAAATAAATTGAATGACATAGTCTGCATATAAAAATAAGGAGGAATATTATGTACCTGCTGTTTTACCTTAACTTGTTGATTTCTAGTGTCTCTTGAATACACCCTAGGCGAATTACCGTTACCCAACAACATGGAACCAGAGCCAGTAGTGGAAGATACCTGATTATTATTATCTGAATTGCTGGGTAGTCTTGAATTCGCGCTGGAACCCTGTAAGGGTGAACTAGCAACCTCCTTGGCAGCAGTAATCCGCCTCATTGGATGGGAACAGCTTTTTCCATCGGCGCATGTCGAGTCCGGACACCCACATTCTAATTGTTTGACTAGAGCCGCTTGTCTTGCTACCCGTTGTTTTTCCATTAATTGACTTACTATGGCTTCTACCGTTTCGGCAGTCTGTAATTTGAAATTCTAACCAAGAGTTATGATGAATATTCACTATATTTTAGGTTATGAAGCAATTTTTTGTATTTATATTTATGATTCAAGATATGAAATACTACTAGAAAGGTATGAAAATTTCAGCATATGTAGTTTCTACATAAAGCGCAACACACTTCATTTGTCAACTGCATTTTAGCAAGCGGAGTGATAAAGAGGATGATATTGATAGTAGAATTATTAGCGCCATTTTTTTAGACAAAATGGTACATTGCATTGGAAAGCCTGCCTATCAAAGTTGCACATGTATTACATAATAAGATTGCGAAGACCTTTCAGTAAATTGGGAATGAATGCGCTGGTCGAAATGTAATTGATTGCTATTTTATTGCAGTGTCCTTGGCTACAACGTTGTTACTTGCAATAGGACTTTACGAGCTCTTCCCAAGCATTTTCTCCTCATAGTTGATTCTGATTTACTGGCCTAATATCTGTTTGCAATATCTCTTTGACTATTAATTTTCAAAAATTATTACAAACTTTTACTAGGATACCAAACTGGTTGTTTAAAATTGTTAAGAACTATGTCCAATCCATTTATTTATGACCACAATTTAATTATATTTATCGATCCTAAGGACCAAGTAACCCTTTCCAAAAAGCAGACAATTGGTTTTGTTTTATCAGCATAACGCTCCAGTCAACACGAATTCGGCTTTAACTTGGTTTAAAATTTTTGATCTTTATCCCTATGTCAACAAATGAACAACAAAAAAGAGGTTTTTGATTTGTTTTTAATTTCCCTGCTCCCTTGTTTTATATAAGAGCCCTTTTTACCGTACACCGTTTTATGGTTTTGAATATGATCACTCCTCAGTGTCTGTAAAAATGATTATTGTGCCATAAAATATGACATTCTCAAATTAACTTTAATACTTTATTGATAGACGGTTTTTTTAAATTTACCTGATTAAAATTATATAAAAAACTGTTTAAAAATCTAAAACTTCCATTTCTTAGCTGTATTTGAGAAAAACTATTCGGTGGTAAAGAGAGAACTCAATGCACTTAAACTTGAGCTTCTTAACGGTGAAGACCTTATTAGTGAGAACAATTAAAAAACATAGTGACAAAAAAGTCTTCAATAAACAAGGAATAATAAAATGATACGTTCAAACACAGTATTATTAGAGTAAAAAAACTTCTTCCTAAAACCCTTCTCTATCCGGATCTTTTCAGCCAACAGTTTATCTGGGACAACACTAGAAAAAGTCTTGTGGTACCAAAAAACTGAAAACCAATAGATTACCACTTGAAATAGTGAACTGCCCCTCTGAAGCAGTACAAGACAAATACTATCAACTCTCCTAATACTATACCAAAATAATTTACTCAAACTGACACACATAGAAGACAAATCATCCAATTCCTCTGCGGATAAAATAAACAAATGAAAAATATTTGAGTTAAGAATCACAGAAACTATAACCAAGTCAAGTGGACAAGACAGTGCCCATGAACCATAAAAGTGTAGAAATTAATCTGGCTACACATATATGGTATTAAACATTTTTTTAGCTTTGCTTCAACAAATGTTTCACTTAATTAAATAATTAATAAGTTATGGAAACTTACCGATATTTCTAGTTCGTTGTTAATATCCGGTTCATCCTCGCTGAAAAACATCGGTTTTAATTGTGATACTAGCTCTTCCTTAGTCCATTCCTTTTTATCAGCCCAGAGGGCCAAACTCGGCGTTATAACGGCCAGTTTGTTATCGTCTGGGTAAGGAACGTTTAAATAATGGACAAGAACGATGTCTGGATTCTAAAACAACGATTATCTTAGAGTAAACACACTAATTTATCTTTTTGTTCGGTTTTCTTTTTATTTGCAAAAGAATAATATCATTGGCGAATGTCATTTTTTTCTTTGTTGCATGTTTCTTCTATACTATAAAACATTTAAGATGGGAATACAAAAATATTATAATAGGATTTTATAAGAATAAATTGTAGATGAAAACGAACAGGACTTGGCTTGTAGCTTGTGTCGGTTGTTATAATAGACTATATACAAGGTGTCCAGGAACTTAGTGCCAAAAATTCGGGAGCGAGTGAAAGAGAGCAAAGTAATGTTAGGAGTTCAAATACATTTTTTCCATACGAGCCTTCATTTCGGAGTTACAGGTATTCAAAGTCTCGAAATCAAAACTTATGGTTAGACATAAATTCTAAATTATTAATTGGAATACCATAAAATTTCAGTGATTGATTACGTACATACGTGTGCTGTGTTTGACGCTATAAATGAATCTACATCACATACAGAAATCCAGAGGCGCCTTGTGCCCAGTGGGTAACAATCCGTAATTTTAACAGGAAAAACCTGTATAAAAACCTAAATTCCAATTTTCCAATCCATTTACTAATAAAATCGTACTCTTGTTTGAATTCGATAAAATGAACGGTTTAGAAGAAACTTGAATTTTTAGATTGGAGTGTGTGTAGAGAAGCTCCTCCGTCATATTCTGTAAAAATAGACATTCTAAAGAAAATTCTCATGAAATTTTCAATCCAAAAGTCTTCTTGTCACTACTTATTGAAAATCCGTTGAAATTGTATTTAAATATAAAACAATTAGGTACATCAACACAAAATCGTGTTTCCAACAGTAGCGTGCGGATTTTCATCAGCCCATAAATTTAAATTATTTGAATTAATCACACCGTCTCGTGTGAAACCGGCTTCATCCGTAAACAAAACTTCCAAAAAATGTATTATTATTCCATTGTTTATCTAAAAATCAACAAACGTAGACAAGTATTGCTGGATAATCTTTTCTTTTTGTGTATGAAAGGAGTAAAGAAGCTGCTCCTGGAGAATACTGTGAATATTTATCTTTAACGCATTAAATTGAGCTGAAAGTTTGCGTACGCTAGCTGTGAGATCACCATCGACTGCATCTTGTTCTACAGATGGTGTACGTTCAGTTGGTGGTTGGCCTTCACCACCTTTTTTGGTATGATACTTCCTAAAATATTACTTGATGCAAAATTCTAACAAATAATCTATTTTTCTCATGTAATTACCTGTCTTTCATAAGCTACCATCGGTTCGATCAAAGGTTCTTTATGGGATATAATCCTACCAGGAAAGCGTATAATCCTCTTACTTCTGACGAGTTACCAGAAGCCAAACCGTTCATCAAATGCATATCTGCATATTCATTTAAGGTAAATTGTACCATATTAGTATTCAAACAAAAAAAGATAATTATTGATATCAGTGTCTGAAAGTTTGACAACAAACGGAGGCGACTGCTAACTCGATCTAAATAATTAAGACTACCGTTTCCCTGCTACAGTCATTATTTGACAGCAGACTTCTTGATATAAACAATTCAATTTTACTTTTTCTTAAGCTGCTATAAACGATTCGTGTTAAGCGATACGCCCTCCTGCAGATAGTGTAAGAACCGAGCTAAAAGCCATTGTGCGGCAATTTTCTTTGTTGTTGTTTATGATAAAACATAGAGCTTCAATTGTGTTTGTGAATTTTTTTGTGTTTGCTGGAGATGTTTTAAATGAACCAGTACTACAGCGTTCCCCAGTTCATCTTGGATCAAGCGAAATCCTAATTTAAGTTTTCATCTTTTCCCGAGAACAGGAAAAAAAGGTTTTTATGAAAACTAAGCTTGGGTCCAAGAAACTAAATGATAGAAGATTGTTGTGGATAAAAAATAAAAAATCGGAAAAACTGTGTCAAATACGATGAAAGTGTGCTCATTACATTTTTTCGAAAATGATTTTTTACAGGAAGGTAAGTGTACTATGATTGACATCCTTTTTATTCTATTCTTGTCTTTTTAGTTAGAGTAAAACGTGGAACATTAAAATAATTTGCTGTGCCGTCCCAGAATCTGCCACTTGGGTTATGTGGAACATCGCCAGCTGGGCCATCATCCAGAGATCTTCGAAAAAAGCGAGAAGAAGAGGGCTCAACAAAAGTTAGCCCCACTATTGAGGACCAACAAGAAGATATTTTGAACATAGATTTGAGAGCCAACGGGTATCAGAAACCTTTCTAAATTTAGTGTAATACAAACGTTACTTGAAAATATCTAAACAACACGGGTTTTGTAATATACACAAACGTAAACAATATCATAATGTTACTTAGCTAGCTTTCAACTGTCACCGTTATGGCGCTGCGATCTTAGCTCGAGTTGTCTATAATCCGTTTATAAACTAGGAGGAGAATTTTATGGAACCTGAATCACACCACTAGAAATCTCTAAATATGTTCCTAGATTCGGTGCGATGACAAAATATTAGCAATAATAACATTATACGGTCTGGAAATAATAAACCACAAACTAAATAATAATTATGCTAATAGAAACGTGGTAATTGAGCGTATGTATATTATTGAAAATTAAGAAAACAATACAACAAATTGTAAAATGGAATCTATAAATAATTCTAAGTTTGGCGATTACTTTTGTTAGAAGTTGTCAAATTTGTTGTCACATGAATGGAAGTTTTATATTTCAAAAAGAAATAACAAAATTTACATTGTTTTTTTACAATTGTTCGATCATACGTTAAAAGTGCTGAGTAAAACCGGCTGTGATCTGACCAATCAGGAATCAACAGAATTGCAAACTTAAATTCAAATTACTCCTAGTTTAAAAATAGAGTATGGCATAGTCAAATTTTGAACACTTGTAATGCAACGTATTTGTTTCATTGCGTTTTAATACTCTCTCAAAATATTTTCAATAATTAGTGAGAATTATTGACAGTTTTCTCCAGAATGTCTGTGTTTACATAATATTTCGGAGGCGCTCCTCTACACACACTACAATCTAAAAATTCAAATTTCTCTTAAACCGTTCATTTTATCGACTTCAAACAAGAGTACGTTTTATTAATAAACGGATTGAAACATTTGTTCTCGGAATTTAAATATTAAACTGGTTGACCCTGTTAAAATTACCGATTGTTAACCACTGGACATAAGTCACATCTGGATTTCTGTGTAATATATTGATTCATTATATCGTCGTAAAAATTTATTTGAACATTATTTTGACCTCTTCTACTTGCTCCTGAATTTCTGGCATTAATTTCTTAGACATCCTATGTGCAGGGTGATTAATTACTAATTGAAAATAAAGTAACAGTAGAGTCCTAGAAATTATGAAGATTTAACCCAAACTACCTAAATAAAATGTAGCTGTTACTGAGTTACTGGGTGTTTTGTTTAAAAATTTAAAAATGATTTGTGCTCAGTATTTTATTACTGTTTCATGGATCCATTTCATATTTGGCAGAAAGTGTAGTGTAGGCACTCTACACCCTACTTAATTATGTTAAGCAAAACGTTTTTGGCTACTACCAGAGGCGTACGACATAGGCAAGTGACTAGTTAATCGTTCCCGTTCGATTAACCAATACGTTTTAAGTAAATAACATACTATATCCTCATAACGATAAAGTCGGTATTTCTGGAGATATTTTAACTTAAACATGAAGCTGCACAATGTTTTAAATTTTGATATGTAATAACTATGTCGATGTGTTGGGCTAGTGGATTGCATTTAATACGCAAATGTAACTTTAATCCGTAATAACAATGAAGATCACAACTATTAAATGAACGGATGAATTAAAAAAAATTGTGGTTCTGAAAATGTAATGTAAATAAAAGTATCTACAATTTAAATAACAAGGGAATATCAGAAACTAACAGTAAAAACATTTTATAACAAATGTTCTATGTGACCCCGCTTACCTCAATAAGCTTATTCATTCTTTGGCTTACTTTAAAAAATATGTTGGGCTGATTGGCAATAAAATTAGCCGAATTCACAATTTGCTGCCATCGTTCCTGACGAGTGTTTATTTCTTATGAATATATTAATAATTTCAAATGACCCCAAAAATGTAAGTGTATGGGGTTACTTTCGGGAGTTCTAGGCGGCCACGGAAATCCACTACCTCTGCCAATCCAACGATGAGGAAATTGGTCATCGAGATAATTCCTCAGTATTATACGTTAATGAGGTGGTGCTCCATCCTGCAAAAACCAAATGTATCTTCTTCGATTAAGTGGCAATTCCTCGAGATGATCTAAAATAGTTGTAAATATGAGTTGCCATTTAAATTTGCTGGTAATTCATATAGACCCAACAAACTAGCTCCAAATATACCGCATCATACATTTATCTTAAATTCCTGCTGAAAATATGATTCCCGGAAAACATGGGGATTTGCAATATACCAATTGTGACTGTTTCTCCAGTTAAAAACGCCTCTACGTGTAAATGTGGCCTCGTCAGTAAATAAATTGTTAATAAAAGTACGATCTTAATGTGGTGTAAAATGGTAACATCGTGAATTTTCCTTTTTTAAAATTCGCTAACCTGAAGACTGGCTTATCCCAGTCCACTGTTTGGATACATTTGTTAATACCTGCAAGCAGCAGCAACGCAGGAAATTTTTTCGTTTACATAAACACAAAGCATGTCTCGCATTTCAAGGTTAGTAAAATTGTTGTGTCAAGGCATTTTCAGTTAACCGACTTTAAATTTTACAACAATCAAAATTTCAAGTGACATTAGCAACAACTAACTGCTATAACAGCAATAACAACACCCCACTAGATCGAAACAATTAATTCAGACCAGAGCCAACTACACAAAACAAATGATATTGAAACATTATTCTTCAAATCTGACTGTAATTAAAAATAGAGATCAGTTTATTTGTTTTAAAATATTTTTAAATTATTTTGATATTATTTTAAAGTTAGAAGTTCTATTTTATTTTTGTCAATAAATTTCAATATCTTTATTGTTAATGCGGATTAAAGTTTAATTTGCGTATTAAATGCAATCCACTGGCCCAAAACATCGACATTGTTATTACACATCAAAATTAAAAAATTGTGCAGCTTCTTTTTTAACTTGAAATATCTTGACAAATATTGATTTTATCGTTATGAGGAGAGAGTACATTGTTTATGTTTAGGACAATCCAAAAATTGTACTAAAATTTCGATTCCGCCAGTAGCGTAGAGTTTGGGAACAATTAAGCAGTCACTTGCCCCTGTCATCGTACGCCTCTGGTAGTAGCCAGAAACGTTTGTTTAACATATTTAGTAGGGTGTACAGTGTCTACACTTCCTACCAAATATGAAATTGATACGTGAAATAAGTTTGAAGTACTGAGCACAAATCGTTTTTAAATTTTAAACAAAACGCCCAGTAACTCAGTAAGCAGCTACATTTTATTTAGGTGTTTTGGGTTAAATCATCATACTTTGAAGTCAGGATTCTACTGTTAAATTATTTCCAATTAGTAATGAATCACCCTATGGACGTGTCCCAACTAAAATTTGCACCCCCAAATATTTCGAGTTTGGTTCAAATTTTGAAAATATAACAAAGCAGAGCCCAATTTTTACCCACAGGTGGCTCAATTTTTACCGTAGTTCCACACTTCTTTTTTCATCCTTTTAGCGCTCAGAACCTCACAAGGCAAATGGTGCCAAGTTATATATCATTTTGAAGCTGATTCTATTGTTTATGCAATCCTGCTATTTTTTTTTATTTTGATTGATTTTCTTTTGGAAAATACGAAATTCTTTAAGGATCATTGGGATTGTTGAAATTGTCATTCGTGAACATTCTCGGTTAAAATTTGAACAAGTTTTTGTTATGGATGGAATAAAACATGTTTTTATCTACATTAGGGTAGATGTACCAGTTGTCGCCACTGTACCAGTTTTGGCCATTTTTATTTTGAACGCTATTAAGGTTTTAAATATGGAGCGTAAATTATTAGATGCATTGTTCTCGATTACGTCACATGCCATTTTGCCCTGTGTCGACTCAATTAGCTAGAATACTCCTTAGAAGTAAAGCAAATGAGGAAGAGTCAACATCGTAGTGTGCTGTGTTACGGAAACGAAAGTAAGAATTTAAGGTTTTATTCAATTACCTTTACTTAGATATTAATTGTAATGTTAAAACTATTTTACCAGGTATGTTAGGTATTAGGTATAATAGGTTTTATGAACGTTAGTTTTGTTTTTAAAATTAGATTTTATAGTGGCATATACTGGAACAGGTTAATACGATTAATCTAGTAGTGTCCATATGGGTGGCCACTACTGGATCATTAAATTCCAGTTTTGGTCATATTGTTGGCTACCCTACGTGCGCCTAATTTTTTCGGTTTTGCCTATGGTACCTATGTTTAAAAGATCAGGAAAGATGGATTAAACAAAAGTTTAATTTTTTTTCGTTAGAAAAATTATAGGGATTTATTTTACAATAGTTTTATTTTTCTTTCAGAGAAAAATCCAACATAAAGAAAAAAACAAAGAATGTAGACAAAAAAACTATGTTTAATTATTCTCCAACGTAACTCAGAAGAGCATTGTCTTTAATTCGTGGTGGTATGCAGCAAGCAAATATTATAATATCCCTGGAACAACTTTACGGAATAAGTAAGTAAGTAGCCAAACACCTGAAGCCACAGGAAAAATAGGCCCAAATCCAGTTTTGGGTGGAAAAATTGTAAGAAAGCTACCTACCTAGATAAAATATTGCACGAGTGGAATTTCCTATTATTAAGGACAGCTTAGTATCGTCTGTTAAGAAGCTGGTAGAAGAACATTAAACATCCATTCAAACACAATATACCCGGCCGAATATGGTTTAAACGTTTTTTAAGAAGCAACCCAGATATTTCTCAAAAGCAGTCTGAGTATATTAATGAAGCAAGATCATTGATAACTGAGGAAAAGATAAGACGATGGTTTAAAAAAGTAAGTGAGATCCTTGGTGATCAAAAGACAGTTCTAGAGGATCCTAAAAGAATATGGAATGAAACCGCTATGGACTTGTATCCAAAAGTTAACCTAATTCTTGCTGAAAAACGCAAAGATGTATATGGAACATCATCCAATTCAGGCACTAAAATATATCAACTTTACTAATAGTGAGTGTCCTAGGAGAAATGGCACCTCCTCCCTATATTTTTAAATACGAAAGGATACCCAATTATTTAATTAAGAGTGCTCCTTCAGGTTGGGGAATAGCAAAAATTCCTAGTGGCTGGATGATGTCAGACTATTACTTTTCCGCCGAACCTATCTAATATGCGAGAAAAGTATTGGTTTACCCCAAAAAAAGTTGTAATTTTGAGTTATTTTTACATTTTTCATCAAGAACAACACGAAAAAACGGTTTTTAGAAAAAAATCCTGTGTGCATTTCGTGGTAGTCGTCGGCCACTTTTCGTTACATTTCTTGTTACCACGATACAGCCTTCGGAGTGCAGCAAGTCACTAATTTTATGATTGAACATTATTCAGAATATTTCACAGATTAATCCTACTGATTTTCAGTTTACCATAGCCGGTACAACAGGTGCTATAGTACTTTAAGTACGACATTTTTGTCATTTTTGGAGAAATTTCAGTTTGCTAGTACGATACAGCCTCTGGAGTATATACAAGTGACCAATTTTATGATTGGATATTATTCAGGGCACCTCAAAGATGAACTCCATTTATATTCAGCTCACTGAAGCCAGTACAACGAGTGCTATGGTACTTGAAGTACCAAATTTTTGTAATTTTTGGAGAATTTTCAGTTTGTTAGCACGATACAGCCTCCAGATTGTACACAAGTGACCAATTTTATGATTGAATATTTCAGGGCATCTTATAGATGAACCTTATTGATATTTAGCTCACCAGAGCTAGTACAACGGGTGCTATGGTACCTGAAGTGCCACATGTTTGGTCCTTTTTGGAGAAATTTCGGGTTATTAGCACGATACAGCCTCCGGAGTGAAAACAAGTGACCAATTTTATAATTGGATATTTTCAAAGGCGTCTCACAGATGTACCCTATTGAATTTCAGCTGACTGGAGCGAGTACAGCGGGACCTATGAATCCAGATATACTACATTTTTGGTTATTTTTGGAGAAATTTCGGTTTGTTAGCACGATACATCCCCCGAAGTGTAAACAAGTGACAATTTTATGACAGAATATTGCTCAGGGCTTCTCACAGATACGGGAAAGTTAGTTTTTATCTTAAAACCGTTTATTTTTTTGATTATTTTGCTAACGTATTTATTCCGTATTTAAAAAACAACGCAGAATTTCCTATTATAGTCTTTCTGGATGGCCATGGCTCTCACCTTAGTCTTCATGTATCAAGACTTTGTTATGAAAATAACATTACCTTAGTATGTCTTTATCCTAATTGTACCCATATTTTGCAACCACTTGATATGACATTTTTTGCACAATTGAAACAAAAATGGAAAAAATCCCTTTTCCAATATTAATTTCAAACTAAAGGAGCAAGCAAAAATATGTACCCAGATTTTTGAATGAAATGATTTCTGGAAATTCGTTTAAAGAATCAAATGTAAATGGTTTCAGAATAACGGGTATTTACCCCTTTTCGCCAGATAATGTAGATTACACAAAATGTACATTGAAATCTCCGATTGACAATTTAGCAACGTTTATCATTTAGAGTGCTTAGAATCAAAATTTGCTGTAACTACCCCAAAGACTTTAAAAATAATAAATACTCTGTTTAAAATGAAGGATTATTTCATATCCGGTCATCATTTAGAGAAGATAATGTACAAGAATTGCCCACATCCCAAAAATCTCCAGTTGTATCACAAAACGAAAGTTTGGAATTATATACTGAGTTGTTGATATTAGATTTCCCAGAATTTGATAGTACATTATTTAATAATGTAACTGCCATGGAACAAGAACAAAAAGTACAAGATGCTGAAGCAAATTGTAGCAAGTATCTGGTGTTCTTTCTGCTTGTTCTAGTTCTTTCCATTTAAATCAACTGATAACATCAACTCCCAATTGCTCCCAGACAACTTTTTCGACTTTAGCTAATGACCTGCCCACATCTTCTACGACTTTACAGAAAAAACAAAAAGAAAAGTAATCGAAGTATTAAACAAAATAATTATCCATCTATCCCACAGAAAATATTCCAAAACAAAGCAAAAAAGACAATATTACCCTGCGTAATAACGAGCGAAAAATGGAGAGAGATAGTAGAAATAAAAAATAGACAACAGATTAATAAGAAAAAACAGGAAATAGTTAAAAGAAAGGAAGAGGAAGCTAAAAAGTGTTAAGTAACGAAGCTAGGGAGCAGAAAAATAGATCAAAGAAAAATAAGGAAAAAGCTAAACCACCACCAACTAAGAAGCTGGAGGCCCTTGTGTAACACTGACTCACCCAGAAGCTTGAACTGGTAATAGGCTGCGATTCAAACTCTCACCATGTAAGCTGGGGCAGCAAAGATATTAATACTAGAGGTAAGTCTTTTTATGCTTACACAACTAACAAGAATCTCTGTATTCTAAATAGAGGTACTGAACCAACTTTTATTAACTCTCGTAGTCAAACGCGAATCGATATTACCCTATCTATCTACTACAAACACTTCGAATATAATCTCCGGCTGGCATGTATCTGACGATATTCCAATGTCGGACCACCGCTGGATAAAATTCGAAATAAAACTAGCGCTCACAACCTCTACAATGACTCGCGACCCCAGGAAAACGGACAGGACAAAATATGTTCACTGTTTGAAAGGGGATCTGTGAGGAGTCGGGGATGTGCTGCCCAACAATAAAGGAGATTTGGAAACTTATTATAAAACCATTCAAAACTCCATAATTAATGCCTATAAGATGCCTTGCCCACTCAGGCGGGTCGATCTTGATGCATCCTCCACTCAGTGGTGATGCCATGAGATTGACAAGCTCAGGGGGACGGCGAGGAAATCCTTTAATAAGGCTAAAAGAGCCAGACTCGATGAGGATTGGAACTTATACAAGTCTCACCTCAAGGAGTATAAAAAAGTCATTAGACAAAAACAAAGAGAAGCATGGAGAATCTATTGCGAGGAAATTGAGGATTTCCCCCAAGCAGCTAGACTCCAAAAAGCCCTCTCAAAAAATCCCCACCATCATATCGGTATACTAACCAGAGAGAATGGCACAGAAACTGCCAACCTCAAGGAAAGCCTTCAATTATTGATGTCAACTCACTTCCTGGACTCCAAAACCACAAATTCGGCAGCCTGGGAGGTTGAGGAGAATCACCACCCGATGGACGACGACTGGCGTATATCACGACAGATCGTCGACTCGGACAGACTGAGGTGGGCCATCTCAGGCTTCTCCCCCTTTAAATCCCCGGGAACAGACGGCATTTATCCAGCCCTACTTCAGTGGGGCCTGGATGACCTAATGCCGCACCTGGTAGGAATCCTCTGATCCTCACTGGCACTGAGGCAAAAGGTTGGAGAGAAGTCAAAGTCGTGTTCATACCAAAACCAGGAAGAATGGACCATTCCATCCCAAAAGCATATCGACCCATTAGCCTCACATCGTTTTCAATAAAGACTTTAGCGAGGCTGTGCGAACGATACATAAGAGGTGTGGTG
Organism: Galeruca laticollis; assembly: GCA_963921935.1. Lineage (NCBI taxonomy): Eukaryota > Metazoa > Arthropoda > Insecta > Coleoptera > Chrysomelidae > Galeruca > Galeruca laticollis. The sequence continues at coordinate 61,000,099 of OY998180.1, read as the reverse complement.
ATAACACGAAATCCACTGCATCCAAATCAACATGCATACACTCCAGGGAAATCCACTGATTCGGCTCTTCATCTCGTAGCGGGCCGCATCGAGGGATCGTTGGAAAATGAGGAGTCCACCCTGGGTGTATGCATAGACATAGAAGGAGCATTTGATAGAACCACTTTTTCTAAAATAACAAATGCACTTTCCAACAAGAATATCCCCCAAACCATAAATGGCTGGATATATAACATGCTCTCAAAAAGAGCAATAAAAATCAGTGTGGATGATGTAACCATCAGAGGCTTGGTTGTAAAAGGTTGTCCACAGGGAGGGGCGCTCTTGCCACTACTGTGGAATATGGTCTTGGCCTCCTTGGTCAGCCACCTCAACGAAAGCAACTTCTACATAATAGCATATGCAGATGACCTAGTGATTCTGCTAACAGGAAGATTCGAGGAGACACTCGGCTCTGTAATGCAAGAGGCCCTCTATATCATAGAACAATGGTGCAGAGACCATTCTCTGTCAGTAAATCCAAAAAAGACGGAGATGGTTTTTTTTACGAAAAAAAGGAAGCTTGCAAAGCAACAAGCCCCAAAGCTCCTAGATACCAAACTTAATTTCTCTACAGAGGTGAAATATTTAGGGGTCACCTTTGACAGTAAGTTAACGTGGAACTCTCAGAAAACAGAATTAAAAAATCATATATTTCTTATGAGCTGTGTCGTAGAACCATTGGCCACACCTGGGGAATGTCACCTAGGGTTGCTGCCTGGATCTATACTGCCATCATCGGACCTATGCTAACGTACGGCGCGATTGCCTGGGGAACTAAAGCAAACCAGCTGACAGTCGTCCGTCAACTGGATCAACTCCAAAGAACAGCATGCCTCAACACTACAGGAGGCATGAGAACCACACCAACAAGAGCTATGGAGGTGATCCTCGGTCTCACTCCCCTTGACATATACATGATGACCATTACACGTCCACGCTCTACCGGTATACAACCTGATGTAGGATCCGGTAAACTGAGACGTAACTTGTGGCATGATGCCTTCAGGGAGGTCCCACTGTTGTAAGCCAATACGGACTCGATTCCACCGCGATATGCCTTCCACAGGCCCTACAAGGTAATCTTTAAAAACAACGTACAATACCCAATGGAAGAAGACGCAATCCGCATCTTCACTGATAAGTCTAAATCAATTGTGGGCTCAGGATGTGGAATTTTCTCCAGAACCCTGAATCTAAACATAAAATGGGCAATGGGCTGCAATGGAAGTGTTGCTCAAACAGAGCTCACTGCTATCTGCATCGCTGCAAAAGAGATTACCAAAAGGAAAGCCACAGGTAATAACATATACATCCTTACGGACAGTAGACAAATACTACTAGCCCTGAACAGACCACGTATTACATCAGGCCTAGTACTAGAATGTCTCATGGCCTTAATCGAAGCCTGTAACAACAACACGGTCACTTTAGGCTAGATTAAGGGTCGTGAGAAATCGAAAGGAAACGGTATTGTAGACTCGCTAGCCAGGAAGACAGCCTCCCACAAAATCTTGGGACCTGGTACTTTCATTGGTCTATCGGCGTCAGCGACGGCCGACCTATTAAAGAAACACCCCCTTAATAAGTTTAAGGGTAGATGGGTCGACGCAGAAGGCTGCAGGCTTGCCAAGGAACTGCTACAATATCCGGATAGCAAAGCAGCCAAAAAATACGTGACTATGAACAGACGGAACCTACGAACAGCCACGGGTATTCTGACTGGTCACTGCCACCTACGAAAACACCTCCACAGACTGGGTCTCTCTGACACCCCACTTTGTAGAGGATGTGAGCAAGAAGATGAGACTGTCGAGCACATTCTTTGCGAATGTCAGACACTCTCTCATCTTACGTTTTATGTATTCGGCGAGCACAGGCTAACCCACGCCAGTATGAGAGAACTTAATTCAGGTGACGTTATCGCCTACTTCAAAGAAGTAGGCTGGATGACGAGCTAGAAGGAAGTTTTGAACCTCAATGGGCCAATTGTGGCCTAAGTGCTGTGGGGTCTACCCACCCTTCCAACTTTTACAGATACAGATACAGGAAAAAGAGAATATAGCTACATTCGCTTCTCAGATGAAAGTACGTTTACGTTGAATGGTGAAATCAACAGGCATAATTGTTGTTACTGGAATGATACCAACCCACGAGTCTTCAGTGGTCATACATAAACGCCCCATAAATTGAATGTTTAGGCAGGCATTCTGGACGACCATTCTGGTGACATTTACTTCGACCTGTTAGAAGACCTAATTGATCCTTTAATAACCCAAACACTAGAAGATGATGTAAACCAATTTCATAGATTTTATATCGAATGGTCAGCTAGGTCATACGATTTCACTCCTATGGAATTTACACCACCTGAATTTCTTCAAGACCGTCGACAAAGAATCGTGACAGAATGTTTTACTTCACAATAATGTAAGCAGTTTTCTCGGAAATAGGTTTGTATAGATACTGAAAGCAGCTTCAAAATGATGTGGTACTTAACACCCCTTGTCTTTTAAGGTTTTTCAAGGGGTGATTCTGGTCGCTAGGAGGATGAAAAAATAAGTTTGAAACTACTATAAAAATTGAGCCCCCTCTAAGTTAAAGTTGACTTGTGTTCGCATTTTCTCCAAATCTGAACCCTGTACATTTTTTAATATTCGATAGAATAATAAATATTTGACTTGGTACTCAACTTACCTGAAGCAGCCAATAGCATCTGCGATGGAACGTAGGCAAAATAGCTGAATGTACATAACAACCATATATGCACTGAAACAAAAAATTTAAAATAATGATTTCGGCAAGTCTTGATTGATTAAATTATTCACGTTAAAGAAGATGAAGTAAGCGTTTGTATAAGTGACTGAGAAGTGAAACTAAAATGATAAAAAATCATTAGGATAAAAATTATGGTTGGAATATAGTCGACAAAGAATATAATAGAAACAAGGAAGGTGACTTGGTATTCTCTGATACATTTGTAGTTCTCCGTTACTAAACGTCAGATTGTCATAAAACTTTCACAGTTACCGTTTAGAGATACTTGAAGTTTTCAGAAAAACAGCTGTTACATTTAGTTAATCGGATCTAGTTCGTGAGATCCGTTTTACAACATATTTTGGTCAATTCATATTAATTTCAATTAATAACTATTAGCATTTGCTCAATAGCCCAATAAAAACTTAGTGCGGAATTTAGTTTATAAAGGAGATATTAGCTATTTGTATAACAAGGGAGGAAAGTGCTACTTTTCCTCCCGACGATGAAGTTTACTAGCGGAGGGCAGTTCATTCGAGGGAGGAAAAGGCACTTTACACCCATGTTATACATATGATTTTTCCGCCTCCCTCAAATAACAAAACATTTTCAATAATTTATTTATGAAACTAACATACAAAATTAATAAATACTACTTATTTTACGAAATTTGGCTGGGCATCGGGAATGGACTTCTAAAATGCTTGGCTGGGCATCGAGGATGGACTTTTATGAAACTTGGCTGGACATCGAGGACGGACTTCTAAAATGCTTGGCTATGCATCGGGGGTGTACGTTTTTATTTGTACTTCAAATCCCTTGGGATTTTAACTGTCCCTTTATATCCCTTGGGTCTAATATAGTTTCTAACATGTGAGACTAAAGTGACCCCTTTAGTCTCGGAATTGCAAAAATTATTTCATTGATTACGTACTATGACGTCACTTTTTCTTTTCCTTCCTAAGGAAGAGAGGAGAAAATATATTTTCATGCTTTATCGGTTAAACATTTTCCTTTATATGATTTAAGTAATCATATGGGTATCCCTTCTTCATTGACAATCTTCATTTCATTGATTTACTGTCCTATCACCTTTATTTTGTGGATATTTATAAAGTGGTTGTGATATGTCTGAAATTGTTTCTAATAATTTTGTGCAATTTTATGCGGATTGTCAATAAGGTACTGTTACGAAATAGCACACTAGTGTAGTCCCTGAATCCGACTCTGTCTAAGCCATGTATGAAAGTTAACATCTTGGCGAATGCGTAGGGATTTCTTAGAACTGTTTACGATTTTTTGTGACTATCTTATCTAAACATGGTTTTTGTTACCAGTTTTATCTAGAAAATTCCAGGGAGCCGATTGCTTTTGTGTAAGCCGCAATCTAGAATTATCTAGTAAAAAAGGCATTAATATATAAAGGACCGACCAGCGGGAGAAGTTTAGTGTATAAACTGATCTCGTGAAATAAACAGCGAACGAGTAAATAGTCTAAGTAGTGAAGTGTTTATATAAATTAATGTAAGGGAATATACTGTGTATATAATATAAATTAGTGAATAGTGTAGTGAATAAATATATTAAGTTAGTAGACTTAACGTGTGCGTATAAATTTATCCCACCCGTAATAAAAACGTTTAAATAAATAAGAAAAACATTACATTGGTGTCAGAAGTGGGATAATATAAATAAATATCTACGTAAAAATGGCCAAGAAACTAAGTGACTTGAAGGTGACTGAGTTAAAGGCAGAATTGGAAAATCGCGAGTTGGAAACGTCTGGTAAGAGGAGTTAGTAGAAAGACTTAAAGTGGCACTCGTGAGTGACGGCTTGGATCCAGAAACATTTCAATTCAATGACGAGGCTTCCACCTAAACTCGTCAATTTTTACTAACATGGATGAGAAGATTTCAACTATAAAGAGCGATATTTCTACTATCAAGAATGATATTTATACTAATATGGACAAGAAAATTTCCACTATGAAGAACGATATTTCTACTAATATGGACGAAAGGATTTCCACTATGAAGTATGACATTTATGCCGATATCTTATCGTTGAAAAATGACATTGCTGCTGACGTCGAGAATAAAATTTCGTCTCTAAAGTCGGATATTGAGGATAAGATTACAACGATGGACGAGAAAATCGAGAATAAGATGACAACGATGAACGAGAAAATAAAATCAGATATTGAAAATAAGATGACAACGATAGACGATAGAATCAAGAAATTAGAGAGAAATATGGCAGATTTAAGAACACAAGACACGCCAGCAGAAGAAAAGAAGATTGAACATATAAAACCCTGCAAGCCAGAAATAAACTCCAGGATAGAAGACATTAGCAGTTTTGCACGAGTTAAGGCCCCAACGTTCGACGGAAAGACATCGTGGACCAATTACGTGAAACAGTTTGAAGCAGCTGTTAGAGTGAATAATTGGTCCGACAGGGAGAAGGCAGTGAACTTAACTATATCGCTTAGGGGAGATGCCTTAGATGTACTCCAGACGATACCTCTTGAAGAAACGGATGACTTTGAGCAGCTGAAAAAGAACCTGCACAGGCGATACGGTCACGAACATTTGAAACATTTGTACATATTCCAGTTGAAGAACCGAAGGCGGAAACGTGACGAAACCCTTCAAGAGTATGAACTGGATATTGCCCGACTAGTTCGATTTGCTTATCCATCAGCACCAGATAACATAATGGAATATTTAGGCATCCAGGCTTATATGACCACGATATGGAGAGAACGCTTCGATTAGCCTATCCCAAAACCATGGTAGATGTACTGACCGCTGCTCTTGAATACGAATCAGCCACGGTGGCTTCGGGATACAACAAAGGTAGGACCATGCAGGAAGAAGTTGGCGATGACAGACTTGACCAGATCGTCTACTTGTTGGAAGATATGGTCGACAAGAAGCCGAAGAAGATTAGGTACTGTAATTTTGGCTAGCTACAAAATGTACGCACTTCGTGTAAGCGTCCTACGACTCCTGCAACTCAAGAACTCTAGTCACAGGGGAAATCAGACAGGGGTGAACATCCAACTGATGTGAATCACCGAAAAGCCGACTCTCTGCCTGGACGGCCATGCCCTGTAGACTATTCTCAATGCAACAAGTCGAAATCTAAGGAAGTTGCAGTTTCAAGAATTACAGTAGTCAACGAAGAATGGTCACCCACCAGGATCAGAGAAGATCAGGAGAATGATCCTCACCTAAAGAAGAATCGGCAATGGAAGGAAGAAAATCGGGACCGACATGACAAGAAGTGTCAAGATTTTCACCGTACACTCAAGGCATATTGGGCTCAGTGGGACTCCCTTGTCCAGGAAAAAGGACTGTTGAAAGCGAGTCCGTGAAAGGTTTTATTGGATGAACAGCTCCGACGATGTGAAGGACTGGTGTAAGAAATGTACGACTTGTGCTACGAGTAATGGACCAAATCGCAAGAAAAAAGGCACCTATGAAACAGTATAATGTTGGAAGCCCTTTCGAAAGGATTGCTTTAGACATCGCTGGACTATTTCCAACGACAGAAAATGGTGGTAAATACATACTGGTTATTATGGATTATTTCACAAAGTGGGTGGAAATTTACGCGATTCCGAATCAGGAGGCCACAACTGTCGCGGATGTATTGGTGAAAGAATTTATCATTTGATATGGAGTGCCCTTGGAAGTCCACAGTGACCAGGGAAGAAATTTCGAAAGCCATCTATTCCAGGAGATTTGCGACAAGCTGGGAATGAAGAAGACCAGGACACCAGCATTACATCCACAGTCAGATGGAATGGTCGAGAGAATGAACAGGACTATTACAAAATTCATGTCCAAAGTAGTTTCCAGCCCTCAGAGAGATTGGGATCAGTATCTTTCCTTATTCGCATTGGCTCATCTCGCTCAAAGAACAGTGTGTCTTTAAAGCTCAAATATGCTTACTTTCTCTTTTTTCGGGCTAATTCCATAAAGTATACATCATAAAACTCTAAAAACAAGAATATTCTACTGTCCAATAAGAAGTTTACCATTTTTAGATCAGCATAAATTACCAACTCTGATTATTCTTATTTTTTTTTCAAATATACTGATATTCATACTGCTTTTTTGAAACGCAAAAATGACCAATGATTTTGTGCAATATTTCCTAAACTTGTTGAAAAAGGAACGTTTTGATCTATCAATAATCGTCTGATTTACATTCTAATAGACCCACTTTTCGGTACCCACCAAATGAAACGAATTGTTCGCAAGTCCATAAAGTTTCGCCGTTTTTAAGCGAAACTTATTATCTCCCTCTTTCCATTTCACATTCACTCATTGTTGAATTCAATGTGTCAAAACTAGACTACTAATTATCAACTAATAAAAAGTAGTTGCAGCACTAACTATCTGATGTTCCTGTATTGTCCCTCAAAATCAGTTGTCACCTTTCCAACGCCAAATGAAAATCTTAAGATTTCACGCAATTATTATTTGATCAGTTCCACAACTTGCTGTTACAAAGTACTAATTCCAGTATCTAATATTACATGCTACTCACTTTAGAGCGGTTTATAATTTTGTAATATAATCAATACAATTCCTAATTAACCGTTTATGTATAATTTCATTAAAACTATTTTCTATTGTTCAAAAACGCATATTAAACCGTACCAAATACTCATTATCGTTTTTAGTAAATGTGCTAAAAATGAATGCACCTGTGTGCTAATATCCACCTATATTCCAAATCATTCAACCAATTTGTTAACTGAAAATAACAGCCTGTTAATTTCTGCATATAAAGTCACACATAACTAATAGCTAAAAAAGGGCCATTTATTCATGCATATTATAAACGCATCCAGAAATATAGACAAATTTTGTGTAACATCGGCGCCATAATGAATGTCATTTATTATCGAATTAAGTTTTCCAACATTTTGTAATTTATCATGCAATAAATGCACCGAGTTTTATATTTTAAATTTATTTCACGGGCGCACTGCAAGCTGGTGACAATTTTCAATTTATTTTCCCTTTATTAGGAAATGTAACGATAGGCGAGAAATTATTTTTTTCGTTAAAATGCTTTGTTTTTATATAGTAATTACTTTTCTTTATTCTTCTGAAACTAACTAAATAGTATCACTGAAATGGATGTAATAGTCAGGACAATATTTCACAAAATTACGTTGATGTCTGAATTTAAAGCTATCAAATCAAATTTTTTGCATTCAAACAAATCATTCGACATTTGAATTGAACTGATTCTTAACAGTACAGCTGAATTACCATATTGGTTTCTGTTTTCAAATTTTCCCCATTACAAATAGTGGCTAACATTGAGTGATAGTGTATGTGATCCAAATTTTAAGAGGTTACAAATACTTCCACTTCTGTATGTGTATGTTATGAGAATCTGCTAAGTATACATTTACAAATTGGTTTTCACCAATCAAGACCAAGATTCATGCCTGTCTTGATATTGGTATCTACTGTTCTTGGTGATTATACCGGGTGATTCATTGGGAAATACGCATACAGTAAGAGTAGATGGGGAACACTGAGGTGCTTCCAAATAACCTATATTTTATGGATCTATCGTTTTTTATAACCAAGGGTGATTTATTCTTTGCCCTAATTTTTTCAATTATTCATAACTTATGAACCACCCTATACATGTTTGTAATATTTGGTTCGTGTGTTCGTTGTCCACAGTGGTGTCGATTAACATAATAAAAAAAGTCTCATTCCAGATCCGGCCTTAAAAACATTGTTAGGTAAGTAGGTTTCAGATCGGAAGAACACCCTGTATTATCAATATTTTGAAATTTTATTTACAAATTTAGGAAGAGCAGAAACAAATGATTATAACTAAATGTATTTGATGTTTCCGCATACAATTTTTTTACTTATTAACTTGGTTTAAATCTAGATGTTTCGATAATGAGGTGGTACAAAATAAACATTCTTCCCCAAATGCTAATTTCCAGTTTTAATCTATAAAATCATCAACTATTTCCCATTCTCCTAACTTCTGGATCCCAATCTTAATGAAAAACGAGAGGACCTGTCCGGATCTGGGAAGAATTATTATTATCAATGACGAACTTTCTACAATAAAATTTAAAACCATAGCAGTTTTAAGAAAGAAGACCTTTCAAATGAAATATCACAAACCCCTACATACAATCTGACAATTTAGGGGTTGCCACTGTCATCTAAAAAAGATTAAATTTAGAGATGAGATTTTTACGTCCAAAGGTGTTATTTTACAATGACAAAGTTTTCTAGAAAAATACATAATAATGGAGCTACTGAATTTGATTCTATTTCGCTGTTCGACTCTCTATAATGGTTTGCACGGGCACTTCGGACAACTACTCTCTTTTGTTTTTTTTAAATAGTGAAAAATCTAGTTGTTCGTGCATGTTTCATAGTATTGACGACCTTATAAATGTTTGTAATTTGTTCCAAATTGTAAACATAATAATGTTTATTATCGTGTCATTATTTTACAGTGATTCACTTAACGTGTTTAATTATTATGACTTTTCTATCTTACAGATGCTATATTGCAAATGTACATAAATATACACATTGTATAAGATTGATCAATAAACCATACCTATACTAAGGCCATTCTAAATCAGTCCAAAAACCTCTTGACGAGGTAAAAATAGGTGACTCAAGCACATGTTGGCAAATTAATTTTGGCAGTCGGAAGTTTGGCAACGTCCGATGCGCCGTAGCAAAGACGTATGCGGATTGCAAAAGCTCACTTCGCTGGCAGAATTAGTAAGCTTCGTTTCGACAGTACAGTTCAGAGAAAACTGTGATTACAGGGGTTGTGCAATAATAACTTGTTATGTCGACTCCAGAAAGTAAAGTGGTTCATAAAAAGTTTAGTGAGCAGTGTCGTGAAATAGTTATGAACGTTTTAAATTTCATGACCAAAGAGGCAAACAATGGCGAGTCGACAATTCCATTAACAAAGGTACGTTTGAATTATTGCAATAAAGTTTTTAAACCAAAGTAATTATTTAACAAATTTACACTCGATAGTAAATTTTTTAAATCGATTTTCGTACATAAAATATTTATTTGTTAAACGATTTAAAAAAGTGACATTAGGATGAGACATAGTGTTTTATGCAATCATGTGTCAATTTTATGCACCGTTATGTCATCATGACAAACAAATCGACGCCATTTTTAGTTTATTTAGAGCAACCTAAATGAGACATTTTTTGGTTTTTGCATGCTTGCGGCTCATTCGTAAATTTTTCTATTCGTCGCCATTTTTAGTCCATTTAGAGCAACCTAAAGGAGACATTTTTTGGTTTTTGCATGCCTGCAGCTCATGCGTCAATTATTCTATTCGTGAAAAAAGCACCACTTTATGCACTTGTTGCATAAATGTTTCTGTCTACAGGAGTATATGAAAGGGCTCATGTTTATTTTGTGTAAGATACCTATTTAAATGTAATAGATTTTTTAGCTTATAATTATAATTATTATACTCATTTCATACCTATATCTACTACTAACCATCTTCGTTTAAAACAACTAATGAACTGAAACGTAATATAATATTGTTGGCCGAAAACCACGACAAAAATTTTTATTTCAAAGAACGGCCGCTGAAAACAAATTTAACTACTTCCTCATTTAATACAATGTACAAATGTTTCGAGAGGATGATAGGCCAAAAATATATTTTTGGAGTATAGCGAAAAATGCAATATTTTCCTTACTATAGTCCAGCTACATATTTGACGAAAAATGTTTTTCCTCTCAAAAAATACTGAAATTATGAGAATAAGAGTTATTTGATACGACAAATCGACTGGTGTTGTCCATTTTTCGATAAGATAAATGTTTCAAATATTAGAAGAGCATTTAAGTTAAAAGAAAACATGCCTTCATATAAAAAATAGTACAGACCAAAATAATGGAAGTATTAATTCAATTTTCTGAGAAAGTATCGTCAAATGTCCAATCTATGATATAAAAAATCAAGAGTGCTCTAAAATTATGCGATTCGGAAGTAAAGTGCGTCAAACTTGGAGTATCCAATGAAGAGGGTAAAATCAAATATCCATAGTTATTCAAAAATTGATAGAATTAGGGCATTAACAAAGTCACCTATCGATTTTAGATGAAATTTCATCTAATCGAACATGTTTCGAGAGGATGATAGGCCAAAAATATATTTTTGGAGTATTGCGAAAAATGCAATATTTTCCTTACTATAGTCCAGCTACATATTTGACGAAAAATGTTCTCCCCCTCTCAAAAAATACTGAAATTATGAGAATAAGGGTTCTTTGATACGACCAATCGACTGGTGTTGTCCATTTTTCGATAAGATAAATGTTTCAAATATTAGGAGAGCATTTAAGTTAAAAGAAAACATGCCTTCATATAAAAAATAGTACAGAACAAAATAATGGAAGTATTTATTCAATTTTCTGAGAAAGTATCGTCAAAGGACCAATCTATGATATAAAGAATCGGAAGTGCTCTAAAATGATGCGATTCAGAAGTAGAGTGCGTCAAACTTGGAGTATCCAATGAAGAGGGTAAAATCAAATATCCATAGTTATTCAAAAATTGATAGAATTAGGGCATTAACAAAGTCACCTATCGATTTTCGATGAATTTTCATCTAATCGAACATGTTTCGAGAGAATGATAGGCCAAAAATATATTTTTGGAGTATTGCGAAAAATGCAATATTTTCCTTACATATTTGACGAAAAATGTTTTGCCTCTCAAAAAATACTGAAATTATTAGAATACGGGTTCTTTGATACGACAAATCGACTGGTGTTGTCCATTTTTCGATAAGATAAATGTTTCAAATATTAGAAGAGCATTTAAGTTAAAAGAAAACATGCCTTCATATAAAAAATAGTACAGACCAAAATAATGGAAGTATTCATTCAATTTTCTGAGAAAGTATCGTCAAAGCTCCAATCTATGATATAAAAAATCGGGAGTGCTCTAAAATGATGCGATTCAGAAGTAGAGTGCGTCAAACTTGGAGTATCCAACTTTTAATACAATATTTATATCGACTTATTTTATTGTCAGGCCATTGAACGAGTTTCTGCTGCTTCGAAAGTTGGTCAAAGAACGCTTTCCCGTATTCAAAATGAATCTCTGGCAGGAAGTAATGCTGACACTGATGTGCCTAGTAAAAAACAAAGAATGTCCAATATCCGTATGGATCAATTCGACAAAACTGTGCTTAGAAGGTGGATAATCAATTATCACATATCCGAGGAAAAAGTACCCACGTTAAGAAATGTACACCAAACCTTTGCAGATAGTTATGGCTTCGCAGGAAGTCGCGAATCTCTGCGGAAACAAATACATTTTTTGGGTTTTCGTTGGACCAACACGAAAAACAACAGAAGTTTGTTAATGGAACGTCACGAAATCAGACATTTACGCCTACCATATTTAAGAAACATAAGAAAGTACAGAGAACAGAACAAACCTATCATTTATATGGATGAAACATTTATTCATTCATGTCACACGCACCTTAATGGATTGAGCGACAAGAGTAACGAGGGATTAAGAAAACCCGTTTTAAAAGGTAATAGGCTCATCATTGTGCATGCGGGAAGTGAAAATGGTTTTGTACCTAATGCCGGTATTATGTGGAACTCCCAGTCAAAAACAGTAGATTATCATAATGAAATGGTGTATGAAAATTATGAGAAGTGGGTACAAGAAAAACTTATTCCAAACCTACCAAAAGACACAGTTGTGGTAATTGATAACGCCCCATATCACAATGTTCTAAATGAAAAATTACCTACGACCGAAAGAAAGGGCCCCATACGAATTATACTATCGAAACTCATTACAAAGAAAAAGGCTATATCTGTTTCACTTGAGTTGTCCGAGCTACAAAGCAAATACAAAGCTTTTTGTATCTGTGCTACAGTAGGGCCGGTTGAAAAACAAAATTAAATAAAAACTGGGAAGAGCACAAACAAACACTAACATTATTTAATCAGGGCTGAACGCAAGTACATCAATTATTTGAAACTTTCAAATTAATAAGGAATAAAGTGTTAATATGTAGCCACAGCTTACCTTTATTTTATGAATATTATAAGTAGATGTAGTACTTGTGCCTCGTGCTCATTAAGTTTTCGAGGACCTGCTACGGCTTGTTCAAGATTTCGACTTTCTGAGCATTACCCTTCGATCCCGGAGATCAATGTCTTCGGTATCGGAGGGTAATGGGTTGAGCTACCTATCGGGAGCGTCCTAGAAATGCGGATATGGAACGACCAGAGACGTCCCGTACGTATGTACCGGAAAGAACTGGTCCATTGGGAAAAATAGTGATGAGGGCTATAAACGCCTAACAGTGTCCATTCCGAATACCCAATCGCTGACAAGCTCGCGACACAAATTGTATGGTAGAGCAACGAACCCCCCTCCCCTAGTATAAGGCCTGTAAGGGGTATGCCGTGCCATGCGCATAGGGAGGCTTAGCTTAATCGCCCGGATCAGGACCACTATAAAAATCTCCCAAATCCTAAGAACTAGTAGTCGCCGAAAGGATGGATGGCCGTGGGAGTCGGTCCCTAGACCACTAACGTCGGGGCACCTGGCGCACCCCGTTGTATGTAGCCTTGTAACTGCATAAGGAGCTCGGCAGGTACCGACCTCTTTTCTCCTATACTTGTGGGAACAGAAATTAACCAAGAGAAAAACAAACTTTCTAAGGAACCTATAGAGACTCTTAGTAAAAGGGATTTGGAGGATACGGAGGCAATGGAGACTACAGAGTTTCCAGCGTAGCCAAATACCTCCGAAGCCCTAAAAACAACACCACAGGGAGACGTCACAGCGAATCCTGTGGATCAGAAAGCCCTACTTGGGAAAATTTTAGGTGCCCTGAGAACGGAGCAAAAAAAAAACGAGGGAACAAGGCATTGATACCAAGACAGTGGTCTCCATTCCCTCAACATGAAAACAGCCATGAGCACCCCGGAAGGAAAAAAAGGAAAGAGGACCAAATGTACTAATGGTACTTGTACTACTAGTGGTATGAAGTACAGTGTGGCTCTGAAAGGGATCAAGAAAGCCGTGGTCCCTAAAAACATCCCAGAGACAAATGTCTCGGAAGATCAGGTAGGGACTATTAAGGAGAACCTGACCAAAATGATCAACGAGGTGCAGAATGCGCCTAGGTATGAAGCCAGTCGATACATGGACAGCTACTATGGGGGCTGATATGTGCCAATGACTCCTTCAACACAATGAGGGACTATCTGGCAAGTAAAACAAACTGGAAGCTTATAACTTTGTACGGGTGACATGGTAGCAGCAAAGATTAAACTTGAAAAAGGTGGGGAGGTAATAGTGACAATAATAGTGTCTCTTTATCTTCCCATCGATTCAGAAGAACCATTAGCGGGGGCTAATGTGGAGAACCTGATGGAATACGCTAGACGATACAAACTGGATGTTGTTGTAGGAGCTGATACCAATACACATCACTTTAGCTGGGGTAGTAAGGATAACAACACTAGAGGTAAGAAGCTATTTGACTATACGAGTATATGTACTACTGAACTGGATATTGCGAGTGTGGGCAATACGCCAACATTTAGAACATTGAGGGGGGAATCATCAATAGATGTAACTCTCTGCACTCTACGAGTCGGGGATATGGTAAGATATTGGCATGTATCGGATGAACCGTCTCTGTCTGACCCTGTCCATATATACTTCGAAATATAAAACTCGGGTATTAGAACATACAGGAATCCGAACGGTACCGATTTGGGACCTTAAAAAAAGAGCCTTCTAAAATATGCACACACCTAGGCAGACTTAAAACTGCAGAGGAGTTAGAAGGAAGAGCTGCATGGTTGCAACAGACCATAGTGACTTCCTATCACAATACCTGTCCGATAAGGGAGAGTCTATCTTCCAGACAAGCCGTCTGGTGGAATAAAGAGCTGAAACACTAAGGAAAGAAACAGGACGTCTTTTAAACAAAGCGAAAAAAAACGGGTTACTGGGGAGCATATAAGGCTAAACTAGGTGCGTATAATGAAAAATAACAAATAAAAGAGGATATTCAGGAGGGAATTATGTGAGAATATACAAGGTGTCCCTGACAGGGTCAGAATTAACATGATTCTCAAAAGGAACACTTCTAATAAACTAGGCTCTATCCAGTTGCCGAGCGGAGAGTTCACACATTCTGAGGAGGGGGCTTTAGAGCACGTTCTGAGTGTGCACTTTCCAGGCTCGCAAAGATACATTCAAATTACGATAACGGGCCAGTAGCCAAAACAAGGGCTATCAAAGAGAACTGGAAACTGACAAATGAGATTGTCAGACCCCATCTTTTTAGAAGGGCTGTAAATTCATTTCACTCTTACAAAACTTCAGGACCAGATAGCATATTTTCCAAGCTTTTGCAAAAGGGAATCGACATCATTATGTGTCCTTTAGTTCTGATATTAAGCAACCATGCTTTATGGTATATACCAATTGCATGGAGAGAGTCAAATGTGGTGTTTATTTTCAAACCAGGGAAAGAAACGTACACCAAGACTAAATCCTACAGACGAATCAGTATGACATAATTCTTGGTGAAAACCATTGAAAAAGTGATACGAATGCATCTGCAAGAAGGGGTGCTCACGACCATCCCTCTATACAGACTACAATGGGCCTATCAGACAGGGAAATTAGGAGAAGCTGCCCTGCATAATTTGGTCTCTGGTCTCGAAAGGAGTCTCAACCACAAAAGAAATAGCCCTTGCAGCATTTTTAGACATCGAAGGTGCTTTTGATAACACATCGATGTCTTCAATAAACAAATATCTCAAAAAAAGAGGGATAAACTATACCACATGCAGATGGATAAGATTCATGCTTGAGCATAGGAGAATATCGGCACACATGCATGACATAACGTACACCGTCAGGATAACTAAAGGGTGTACTCAAGGTGAAGAATTCTCATCACTATTATGGAATTTAATTGTGGAGGACCTGATCTGCAGGCTAAATGATCAAGGCATATTGACGCAAGGCTTCGCGGACGACCTAGTGATTGTCACCAAGGGGAAACTCCCGGAGACCATCGCGAATTTCTTACAAGAAGCACTACGAATTGAGGAAGATTGGTGCCTTAAAGAGGACCTAACATTCAACCCAAAGAAAACCAAACTAGTTGCTTTTACGAATAGAAGAGCTCTTCCGTTCAACTGTTAGGAAAAAAACTAGAAATATCTAAAGAGGTGAAATATCTGGGAGTTACACTCAATTCTAAACTGAATCGGAGGATATACCTGGAAAAAACTACTACCTGGGCAACCAGGCTCTTCTGGAAATGCGAAATAGTTATGTGCAGAACCTGGGTAATACAACCTGGGGTGGTACACTGGCTTCACACAACAGTGATTAGGCCAACGGTCACCTATGGAACGATATTCTGGTGGAGAAGGACAGAAGTGTCCTCAGTAGAGAATGTATTAACTACAATCCAAAGACAAGCTCTCCTCGGGATTACCGGAGCAATGAACAGCATGGCGACGTCATCAATGGAAGCCCTTATAGACCTTCCTCCACTGGAACTTTTTTTTAAGGCAGAGGCAATGATGGTGATCCTCAGAGTCATATCGGGAGGCATGTAGACCTCGAACAATGTTCGTGGAGGACATACTGATATAAGTGAGACAATACTAGATGAAACGAACTTTCTCAAATGGATAGTATGATACCAGAGAATATATTCACTGAGCGAGTGAATATCATTATTCCATCTAGGCAACGGATGATGCACTCAGGAAATCCTGGAGACACCATTTGGTTCACTGATGGCTCTAAAACGAACCACGGCACTGGGGCTGGTATAAATGTTCTTCAGCCTTGGTAGATATACGTCTGTATTTCAGACAGAGACAATTGCTGCTATAGCTTGTATTGATGTAAACATCAAGAGATGTTATACCAGAAAAAAACTCAAAATATATTCTGACAGCCAGGCTCTGTTTAAAGCTATCAGCGATCCAACCACTGAATCTAGACTGGTAAAAAACTGTAAAGAGTCCTTTAAAAAGCTGGCAAGAGACAACACAGTGTCTCTATTAAGGGTGGCGGTACATGAAGGGATTGCAGGTAATGAATTAGGGATTGCAGGTAATGAGTTGGCGGACCAGCTAGCTAAACAAGACTCTAAAGGAAATTTCACAGGTTCTGTTGAATCACAAAGGATTACATAAGAGGGGAAATCCGGAACTGGCTAGAGAAGGAACACCAAATCAAATGGAGGTTGATAGAAGGTCACCTTCACACAAAAAGCTTACGTAAAAGGTAAACAAAGAATTCTCAATCAGGTTATTGAAACTGAGCAAGAGATATTTGAAGACAGTTACCGATTTGGTTACTGGACACTAGACCCTAAGGAAACATTTATACAAAATGGTAAAAGTCAGTGAACCTATATGTAGGGATGAAACAGCTACTCATATACTCTGCTTATGTAAGAACTTACAAGGACTTAGGCAGGGGCATTTTGGAATGGAGATAATTCAACCATCAGAACTACTCAAAATCCCCCCCATATAAGCTAGTGGCCTATATCGAGGACCCGAAGCTTTTGGAGCGGAAGTAAATAATATCGGGAATGGTACAATGACTAAGATTAAGTACCCGGGCTGTTTAGCGCAACGCAAACGAATGAATGGTACTTGTGTCACTCTATAATCCTTTTGTAAGGGATGTAGTTGCGTCACCTATGTTTACCTCGATAACAGGTTTTTGGACTGATATCAGTACTTTTTGTCTTTTATATTCTATTCTCATATACTTAAGAAAACTAATATAGATTTTTTCAATAATTTATTAGAGGTATACAGTATACAAGGAAAAATTTTTTCGTAAAAAAATTTGATAGGAAAAAAGTTTTTTATGGCATCGTATGTTTTTTTTGGAAATATTTCTCACTCAAACATGTGCCTGCGAAAATACAGCTGCTTATGTCAAGAACTACATACAAACAATAAATCATAAGAAAGTTCCTGTGTACCAGAAAACTTTTTCAGGGATACTGCTTATTACAAAACATAGAGTACAAGGAGTTACTCAGAGGTTCATGAAAAGTGGCAAATGGCCATAGAAACACGAGGAGGTGGACGGAAAACGAAGATGTTTGGAAGAACAGCTAGAAGTGTTCAAGTTTTCATTGATAAATTTCATGTCTTAGAAAACCATTACTGCCGTTCTAAAACTTCCGAACGAGGCTATTTACGATGAGAATTTAGCATAAAATAATATGGCGAGTGTATTTATCAGAAACGACTAATTCCGACCTGAATGTTAAGCAAAATTTGTTTAGAAAAATATTCAATACACCATAATCTTCGGTTTGGATCCCCAAAGACTTATGCGTGTTCTTCATATATTTCGTTGTACGAAAAAATAAAAACATCTGATAACATAGGCGAAAAAATAGTTATTTATGTAACAAGTGTGTAAAGTAGCCTTTTTTCAACGAATGTGAATATTCAGACGAATGCGACAATCACATGAGTCGAAAAAAGGCCTTTACACACGAATTGCATACACTATTTTTTCTACTACCAAAAATTTTATGAAAATACAGAAGTTTAATAGTAATTTTCTTTGCACACTAAAGTAGGTTTAATTTTTCTTTAGAAGAAACTATAACGTTTTGATTGATTTCTAATCAAATATATTATGTATTGATTATCATTTTGGACATTTTATTCAAAATTACAACAAATTAACAAAACGACAGACGAATTGAATGATTAACAATACTAATATTAAAGGTGAATTTGTGCACTCGGACATTTTCGGAAAATTTTGTTATTTTATTTTTCCTACACCATTCTTCAAACAAATTGTATTTTATTTCGTAAATCTTCACATATTTTTCGGGCAATAAATCATTAGAAGCATTCTGTGCTACGTGTAATATGTTTGATGGTGCATTTTCAAAATAATCTCCTGAGAGATCGTCAGAGGAATCCATCTTTATAATTATATGTACCGACCTATTCCGTTTTCTAAAAAAAGAATCTAAAATAACATCATAGTTTCCTAAAAATATTCAATACTTAAATATAAATACTTTTGCTTACCCTAGGTATAGTCGGAAGATCTCAGTTTCAAATTTAAATGTCAGATTCAATGCACAAAGAAATGTCAGTCACTCACAGCCAACTTATAGGTACCTACCTATGCACCATATTCTCTTATTTTCCAGTACCCAATAATGATTACGTATGTACTTTACTGAATTCTATATGTTTCAATCTCTGATTTAAAGAAAACTCTACTCTACTCAACTACAACCTTATTGATATTCAGCTCACTAAAGCTAGAACAACGGGTGCTATGGTACTTGAAGTACCAAATTTTTGTCATTTTTGGAGAATTTTCAGTTTGTTAATACGATACAGCCTCCAGAGTGTATACGATTAATCAATTTTATGATTGATTCAAAGTGTCTCACAGATGTACCCTATTGATTTTCAGTTGACTAGAGCGAGTACAGCGGGTCCTATAAATCCAGATATACTAAATTTTTGGTTATTTTTGGAGAAATTTCGGTTTGTTAGCACGATACATCCCCCGAAGTGTATACAAGTAACAATTTTATGATAGAATATTGTTCAGGGTCACAGATGCAGAAAAGTTACTTTTAATCTTTAAAACCGTTTATTTTAATTCTTAATAGGATTTTTCTTCTGTAGTTTCTTATCAATAAAATAATTTTATTAGTTATTAACACTTTAAAACAATGAAATAAATTAAGCATGTTATCACAGTAAACAGATTTATTGAAATTAACTAAAAATCTAACAGTAAAGGAGTAACAACTAAGAAAATTATGCGTCTAGAGTAAATGTTCAAACAAATCACCATAATTCAACTTCACGATATTGGGACCGATTATAAATATTGGAGAAACATTGCTTGATGTGCTGAAAATTTATACGATTTGTATTTGTGTGTTTTTTTAATATTTTAAGGACTCTTGCATGGTGAAAACCCAACTCGGAACTAAGTTACCTTAAACTAATAGTAGGGCCATAATGCCCAGCAGCGAGTACATTTACTTAATTATTTTGTAAATTTGCATGGAACAAATACCGAGCCATATTTGTTTTGATTTTGAATAACTCTTATAGTTGTTATTAGGATATAAGCAAGCGAAGGTATCTCGAACTTCACTGATACTATTACCTGTATAGTACAACTTTAAAAATAACTTTTGGTCATTAATCGAATACACTGAAGCCATTACGAAAAAATTTTATTATGACAGTTAATAATTTCAATGGTTGCAATGCCGTGAAATAGAAAAAAATCGAATTGGCCGTGAAATACATTAAATCACATTGATAGTCAAAGGTTTCATTATGAAGATAATATCATATTAAATTTATTTCATCGTTTTCAAATTTTAATAACTTATAAAATTATTTTATTAATAGGAACAAAAACTCTAATATGTATAAAAATCCTATTAAGAATAAAAAAAGAGATACATATTTCGCTGGTTTCATCCGCCTCAAAATTCAACAGCTCCTAACAGTGCGCTATAACCGACATAGGCAAATTAGAGTACATCAATGGCATGCTGCTTTGTTTAATTTGTTTTATTAATTTTTAAACTTATTTACTATTAAACAGTGATGATTTTATGGTAATATTGTCAGAAATAATGTAGTTCACGTCCATACAAAATTTCATTATCTTCTCTTTTGCTGGGAAGCAAATATTTAGGATTTTCTGATTTCCCATGTTAAAATCCTATGGTCCTAAGATCGAGTCACCACCCGGTATACCGACAACTACCTAAAACGCGGGTACCTGTATCTCAGCTTTGAGTACAGCTAGGAGGCTGAAAATTTTAGCATCCCCTTAGCACCCCAAGTCAATTGACAGATTTCCATCTTGATCGGTGATCACGTTCCTATTTTTTTCAACCATTAGAAAATTGATATTTTGAATGAAAAAAAATTATTGTATATATAGAGTGACCTTTCATGGTTTAGCATTTACATGACGTAGACACTTTGTATTGGGCTTTTTCGGTGTGGTGGTTTTTGTGGGGGAGTACTTGCGTGTCTCGGCAACTGCCGTTGCTTGTTATAATGAGTCATTCAATTTTAAGACAACAAGTTCTCACAAACATGTGTAATAATTCTTATTTATTGTTCAACTAGCAACAACACGTTGTGATGACCATTAACAAAAAATAGTGCACCTCTAGCCGAAAGACAAGCAACCCCTTAATACTTAATATATTCCTGAAAACGTTCGGAAAAGCCAAGCGTATTGCGAGTAACATTATAGCGTTGTTTGAAGATCTTCCAAGCTTAATATCAGGGTTATGGAATCAAGTGATTTTAAATCTCCACGTATACAAACTCAGAATTGTATGAATGCGACCATGGAGGGGGGGGGGGGAGTGGGCGGGTGTTATGGGAGTTTGGGGAAGGGGAAGGCGGGTGCATGGGCCTTCAGTCTTAAAATTTGTATATGTGTTATCATCAGTTGATCTCATTCCTGTTTTATTTAATATATTTAAATATCGTTGAATATTCGGAATTAGCAACACTACGAATTTAATTTGAAATACATCATTAGAGATGAGTTAAGAAATGCAATAACATTAAGAATTATCACGAGAGTATTCTAAAAATAAAGTCGTTGAAAACATTTACTGCGTAAACAAAATCTTTTCATTCTAAAAAACGTCGATCGCTGGTTACGAATTGAGCCCTCAAAAGCATTTTTTGTAGATCATCGAAGCTTCAAATAAATAACTTCACGAAGATGAAGAAGCATTTTAAATAGTACAGTCTCTAGGCATTAATCTTTGTAGATACTGATTTCTGCACGAAAAGTTCCGACAGTTAACTTGACGAAGTTTGAGATAATCTTTTATGTCTATTTTCTTTATGTTTATTCTTTGTAGGGAGTGTAATGAAGTGGTTATCTTTCAGGACCCGGATTTTCCCAAACTGAAAAACATTTATCATTTTTTCTTTAGGATATCCTTAAAAAAGATCAAACTATTTTTGTGGCGATCAATGATTTTCAAGAATATATTTCATAATGGTATTAACAAGAAATAGAGCATTTTCTTCGCTTTTATATTGTTTTTGATAAAATCGTTGATAATAATAACAACATTTTTATATTGTTTTTTTTAATTGGCAGTTAACAACTACAATTACTTCAGTGATGCCCAAGCTCTGCCTACTCACTGTTTTGTATTCAAAATGAAAAAAACTCTACGTTCTAATAGACAGTAAACAATGATGTAATAGTTAATGGCTCAGCATATGACAGTATTAAACTAAAACCAAAACGTTTGACAAGTGCATTGACGTCCGCCTGTACCGATATAGGTCTTTGCACAGTGGCGTGGACCTTTTTTTGCGGTGTTAAAAGTAGCATTGTTACATTTTCCTGAAATATTTTTTGGACCTGGGATACATTTATAGAATAGAGAAAATTCTTCAATTAAAGCAAAAATGATTTTTTTTCAATAAAAGAAATCATATTGTTACGAAACAGCACACTGGTATAGTCCCTAAAACCGACCTGTCTAAGCCAGGTATAAAAGTTAAAATTATGGCGGATACGCAGTTATAAAAAACTGTTTACGAGTTCACGACTATCTTATGTAAACATTGTTTTTGTGACCAGAGTTATCTAGAAAAGGCCAGAAAAATTATTCGTGACTGTGTAAGCTGCAACCCAGAATTTACTAGTAAAAACGGCTTTAATATATAAGGGACTGATCAGGAGGAGTGAGTTTAGTTTATAATTTGACATCGTGAGTTAAACAGTAAATAAGTGAATATAAAGTGTTTATATAAATTAGAGTGAATATACAGTTAATATAAATTAATAATTAAGTGATTAGTTAAGTATATATAAATTAAGTGTTAGTGAGTTAGTGTTTCAATAAATTAGTAAGTAGCCATACCGAGTGTTTAAAATTTATCCCACCCGTTTATTGCCTAAATAAATAAGAAAAACATTACATTGGTGTCAGAAGTGGGATAATATAAATAAATTGCTACGTAAAAATGGCCAAGAGACTATGTGATCTGAAAGTCACGGAATTAAGAGCAGAATTGGAAGATCGTGAGTTGGAAACGTCCGGTAAGAAGAGTGAGTTTGTAAAAAGACTCAAAGTGGCACTGGTAAGTGACGGCTTGGATCCAGAAACATTTTTATTTAATGACGTCAATTTCTGCCATGGAAGGGAAGATTTCAACGAATGTGAAAAACGATATTTCGGCTATAAAAAACGATATTTCCACTAATATGGACGAGAAGATTTCTACTATGAAGAATGATATTCCTACTAATATGGACGAGAAGATTTCCACTATGAAGAATGATATTTCTACTAATATGGACGAGAAGATTTCCACTATGAAGAATGACATTTCTGCCGATATCTTATCGTTAAAAAATGACATTGCTGCTGACGCCGAGAATAAAATTTCGTCTCTAAAATCAGACATTGAAAACAAGATGACAACGATATACGAGAAAATCGAGGAATTGGAGAGAAATATGGCAGATTTAAGAACACAAGACACGCCAGCAGAAAACAAGAAGATTGAACATATAAAACCCTGCAAGCCAGAAATTAACTCCAGGATAGAGGACATTGGCAGTTTTGCACGAGTCAAGACCCCAACATTCGACGGAAAGACATCGTGGACTAATGATGTGAAACAGTTTGAAGCAGCCGCCAGAGTGAATAATTGGTCCAATAAGGAGAGAGCAGTGAACTTAACCATCGCGCTTCGGGGAGATGCCTTAGACGTACTTCAGACGATACCACTTGAAGAAACGGATGATTTCGAGCAGCTTAAGAAGAGGTTGGACATGCGATATGGTCACGAACATCTAGAACATTTGCACCAATCCCAGCTGAAGAACCGAAGGCAGAAACGTGATGAATCCCTTCAAGAATATGAGGGGGACATTGCCCGACTAGTTCGGTTTGCTTATCCGTCTGCATCAGACAACATGATGGAATGTCTGGGCATCCAGGCCTTTATTCATGGCTTACGTGACCCCAATAGGCAGAGGACGCCTCGTTTAGCCCATTTCAAAACATTGGTAGACGCATTGACTGCTGCTCTCGAATATGAAGCAGCCACGAAGGCTTCGGGTTATAACAAAGTTAGGACCATCCAAGAAGACGGATGACGAGGACAGACTTGACCAGATCGTCGGCTTGATAAAGAATATGGTAAACAAGAAGCCGATAAAGATCAGATGCTGGAAATGTGGCGAGCTAGGGCATGTACGTAGTTCATGTAAGCGCCCCAAGACTCCTGCAAACCAAGAACCCCAGTCACAGGAAAACTAGAACGGGTCGGCTACGAGGGGGCAGCACCGACTCATGACCGCTCCAAAGACCCTCTCATACTGATAGTTTCTCTTAGATGTCGCAACGACAGTGTATATGTGGATGGCGAAGTAAATGGCAAGGGATATGCTCTGCTGGTTGACACTGGGGCAACTAGAACCATTATACGACCAGATATAATAAACCCCAAGAAGAAACTTCTACCAACGAGACTGCGACTGCAGACCGCCACAGGCGAGAGTGCCAACGTTCACGGGGAAACACAAATCCAATTGAGAATTGGCGCAGAAAAGTTCACGCATACGAAAATCGTAGCTGACATTGAAGAAGACGTGATTCTGGGAATGGACGTAATGAATGTACATGGTTTCCAATAAGACTTCAGAAACAGAACCATTAAAGTGGGTTCCGAGGAGGTATTCCTGCATCCATATGAAGGCAGCGCGGTGTTGGCAGCTGTACAGGAAGATACCGTTCTACCTGCACGAAGCGAAACCATGATAGTAGCACGGCTGCAGGGAATCATGGAGGAAGGTATACCGGTTATGATGGAGCCGAGGAACCACGACGAAGAAGTTGGCAAAGGAGTACTAATTGGAAAAGGATTGGTTATATCGGCGAAAGAGATCCCAGTACGTGTGATAAACGTGAACGATTACCCAATTACCATCAAGAAGGAAACTAAAATTGGATCCTGCGTACCAGTGACGTCTATAGTTCGTCAAACAACGACCACTGACAATTCCAATGCCAGATTCGAACAAATGTTATCAGTAGCTGGTCAATCTTTGGATCGAGCAGAAAAAAAGAGAATGAGAGAATTTCTCTTGCAGTATCGAGACTTATTCGTACCAACAGGAGGAAAGACTGGCAGAACATCAGCCGTCAAACACAAAATCGATACTAGTAATGCTAAACCAATCAGACAATCAGCTCGAAGACTTCCACGAGCGAAGAGAGAGGAAGCTGAAAGAATAATTCGAGAGACGGCAGAAGAAAAAGTAATAGAACCATCTACTAGTCCATGGGTGTTTCCAGTAGTGCTCGTCAAGAAAAAGGATGAAACTACGAGATTCTGCGTGGATTATCGCCAGCTTAACAACGTGACGAAGAAAGACAGCTATCCTCTGCCTCGAATTGACGATACGCTAGACACTTTGGCCAGCAGCAAACTGTTTACCACCTTGGACCTGAAGTCTGGTTATTGGCAAGTGGAAATGGACCCAGAAGATAAAGAGAAGACTGCTTTTACCACCGAATCTGGATTATGGCAATTCAACGTCATGCCATTCGGGCTCTGTAATGCCCCTGCGACATTTGAAAGACTTATGGAAAATGTCTTGAGAGGGTTGTCTTGGAAGACATGCCTGGTCTATTTGGACGACATCGTAGTACTGGGGAAGACATTTGACGAACATCTGAAGAATTTGGAAGACGTATTCAAACGACTCCAAGCTGCCCAGCTCATGTTAAACCCGAAGAAATGTCAGCTGTTCCAAAACCGAGTCAACTATCTAGGTCATATAGTGAGCAATGAAGGAGTGGCGGTGGATCCAGAGAAAATTGCTTCCATTTAGCAATGGCCGCAACCAACCGACAAACATCAAATTAGGAGTTTCCTTGGACTTTGCACGTATTATAGAAGATTTATCAGGAAGTTTGAAGATATTGCCAAGCCTCTAACGCGACTTACAGAAGAAGCAAGAGCTTTCCAATGGGACGAAGACTGTCAAACGGCTTTTGAAACTTTGAAGAGGCATTTAACCTCGGCGCCGATATTAGGATATCCATTACCAGAGGGAGACTTTATTCTTGACACTGACGCAAGCAACGTAGGAATTGGTGGAGTGCTCTGACAGATCCAAGGAGGGCAAGAAAGAGTGCTGGGATATTTCAGTAAAGTCCTCTCCAAACCAGAACGAAACTACTGCGTCACAAGAAGAGAACTTTTGGCAGTAGTGAAGTCCGTGGAACACTTTTACCAGTATCTCTATGGTAGGAAGTTTTTAATCCGGACTGATCATGCAGCACTCAAGTGGTTGATGCAGTTCAAGAATCCCGAGGGCCAGATCGCTAGATGGATTGAACGACTTCAAGAGTACAATTTCAACATCGAACATCGAGCTGGTGTGAGTCACCGAAGTCCAACAGACTGCTCCCACTGCAACAAGGCGGAATCTAGGGAAGCTGCAGTTTCAAGAACTACAGTAGTCAATGAAGAATGGTCTCCCACCAGGATTAGAGAAGATCAGGAGAATGATCCTTGCCTAAAGAAGATTCGGCAGTGGAAGGAAGGAAATCGGCGACCTACCTGACAAGAAGTGTCAAGATATTCACCGAAACTCAAGGCGTATTGGACTCAGTAGGACTCCCTTGTCCTGGAAGAAGGGCTGTTGAAAAGAGTCCTTGAAAACGATGATGGTTCCGAGATGAGGAGACAACTAGTTATCCCGAGAACAAGAGTAGCTGAAGTACTAAAGAAGTTACACGACAGTCCATCGGGAGGTCATCTGGGAGTGAAGAAAACCCTTCAGTGAGTACGTGAAAGGTTTTATTGGATGAACAGCTCTGACGATGTGAAGGACTAGTGTAAGAAATGTACGACTTGTGCTACGAGTAATGGACCACATCGCAAGAGAAAGGCACCCATGAAACAGTACAATGTTAGAAGCCCTTTCGAAAGGATTGCTTTAGATATCGCTGGACCATTTCCAACGACCGAAAATGGTGGCAAATACATACTGGTTGTAATGGATTATTTCACAAAATGGGTGGAAATTTACGATATCCCGTACCAAGAGGCCTCAACTGTCGCGGATGTATTGGTGAAAGAATTTATCAGCCGATATGGAGTGCCCTTGGAAGTCCACAACGACCAGGGAAGAAATTTCGAAAGTCACCTATTCCAGGAGATTTGCAAGAAGCTGGGAATGAAGAAGACCAGAACAACAGCATTACATCCACAGTCAGATGGAATGGTCGAAAGAATGAACAGGACTATTGGAAAATACCTGTCCAAAGTAGTATCTAGCCATCAGAGAGATTGGGACCAGTATCTCTCCCTATTCGCATTGGCTTATCGATCTGCCGTCAATGAGTCCACGGGTGAAACACCTGCCAAAATCCTGTTTAGACGTGAAATGAGGCTTCCTTGTGACCTGGAATTTGGCTGTCAGCCTGGAGAAGATCTAGCAGGCGAAGACTACGTGATCCAATTGTGAAGAAGGCTGGACGATATCCATGAATTAGTTCGAACCAATCTTCAAGTTGCCAGCGACAGAATGAAAAGTGGGTACGACACGCAGGCCACAGAAGGCGGTTTTATAGAAGGGAACAAAGTATGGTTACACAACCCGACGAGGAGAATAAGCAAGATCCCCAACGGAAAACCAAAAGTAGTTCACCAGAACCGACTAGCGCCATTCGAAGGAGACCATGACCTGGGGGAAGGAGTAAACCTTATTCGAGATGTGTCTGACCCTACCTTCGAGGAATTTATGGTCACGTATGGAGGTACCGGGAGAGCTAGATATGGAGTCACTTCGGAACAACAACAAGATCTGTTCACTCTCCCGGAAGATTATTCACTGGCATACAACATTCCCGCCCGTATCAAGAACGCACGAGGGTTGGCAACTGTCTTTCGAAAGAAGTTAGGGAACTAGAAAAACTTGAAAACCAGTTTCCAGCCCCTGGCAAGACACTGAAACTGAAACATGATTCGCGGTACGTCTTCTACGTGGTAACTAAAAATGAATTCCAAGATTGATCTACCTACCGCCATGTGTGGGAAGCACTTCGAAACCTCCGAGACCATGTGTTGGAATCCAACGTGAAGAAACTGGCTATGCCTAAGATAGCGAGTAACCAGTTGGATTGGCGAATCATCAGGAACATGGTAGAGATTATCTTTCAAGATACCGGCGTCCATATATTAATTTGCAGCTACAACCCCCGTTATCAGTATCCGATGAAGACGGTGCCCTGCTATTTCCATAAGATCGGAAAGTGTAGAAATGGGGCCAGTTGCCGATTCAAACATCCAGTCTCGGCTACACAAAAGTTCCAGGAGGAACTTCCATTTAAGGAGGGGGTAATGTTACGAAACAGCACACTGGTATAGTCCCTAAAACCGACTCTGTCTAAGCCAGGTATAAAAGTTAAAATTATTGCGGATACGCAGTAACAAAAAACTGTTTACGAGTTCACGACTATCTTATGTAAACATTGTTTTTGTGACCAGAGTTATCTAGAAAAGGCCAGAAAAATTATTCGTGACTGTGTAAGCCGCAGCCCAGAATTTGCTAGTAAAAACGGCTTTAATATATAAGGGACTGATCAGGAAGAGTGAGTTTAGTTTATAATTTGACATCGTGAGTTTAACAGTAAATAAGTGAATATAAAGTGTTTATATAAATTAGTTTGAGTGAATATACAGTTAATATAAATTAATAATTAAGTGATTAGTTGAGTATATATAAATTAAGTGTTAGTGAGTTAGTGTTTCAATAAATTAGTAAGTAGCCATACCGAGTGTTTAAAATTTATCCCACCCGTTTATTGTCTAAATAAATAAGAAAAACATTACAATATGTACAAAAATAATAATTACAAAAATAACACTCGTAACACCGAAAATCAATGTTAGAACTTACACTTTACCGACATTGATGAAAATATTATCGATAACTTTATCAGCCATATTATCTACATACAGCATTTTGTTTTATTCGTTGTGAACATGAGCAATACACTTTCTCCAGTTTTCTGTTGTCACTCGTTCCAATGATTTCTCAAAAAGCGTTCCACATCGGCTAATTTTAACGTTCGATTTTACCGTGCCACATCTCCTTTAACTTGTGCCCACATTTAATTCTATTGCATTCAACTCACATTGATACGTGGGTAACCTTACTATAGTAATTCCATGGCTCAATGCTAAATTCATCTACAGCAAATTTCTTATATTTATAGGCATGTATCTACACAATTTGAAGCAATTCGCTCTTTAGACTGCTTTCATCGTAAGGGATGCTTTTATCCTGTAACCATTCTTGAATTTGATCTTTTCTCCATACCTGTTGTGGCGTTCTTTCGCAGTGTCGACAAATTTTCAGTCATGCGTCCATACTACTTCGCGTACACCTCTGCGTTCATCTCTTCATGGTAGTCTCACGATTTCTTGGACTTAAATAAATATTATTTCAACAGTTAACACAAATCCGCCATCACTTCCCATATGTGTCATTATCAAACGACGGACTTTTCCAGATGGTATTTTCAAACCGGTTGACCAACCGTCAATAGCTGCTTGCATTTTTCATATTTACATCTTGCCATACTTTTTTCACTGTGTGCCCCTCGTGGATCCATGTTTCATCCGTATATTAAATATTCCTTCCTTACTTCCGAAACTCTTTAATTTTCCTTAGATACTCTGTTCTCTACAATACTATTTCAAATCTTTCAATAATAACACTCTTTCTATTTATTTTCTCATAACTAAAATTCGAACCATGTAATATTTTCCTCAATGTATTCTTACCAATTATAGGGATGATATCGTTTTCACCGACAGCTTCCAGCACTTTCTTTAATGGTGGTACTTCATTTTTCATAAAAAACGTATGGACAGTTCTTCGTATAGCATATTTCGCATCTTCGTCGACTTTTATTATTGTCAGTTCTTTTTTGGCGTCTGTACTTTTCCATGTACTCTATCAGATCGAAAGCTGGATGGAATAACAATCCAACAGCTTGTCAATTTACGTGATCTTACAAGAGTTTGTTAATAAGATCAGACGTTAGAAGTGGAGGCGTTGGTAATTGTACACCTTTGGAACAAATTCCCATTTTAGTTGTGCCCAGTAGATCAGCAAACACAGATCCCGTTTGTCTGATAATGATGGTATTCCTCAATTTGATAAAGATGAAGAGGCAAGGATGACCACAACTATCATGAATCCATTTATTTTGTCAACATGTAGTGAACAAATTATCACGTATATAGCTGGATTTGTCGTTTCACAATTGAGGAACACCTTGAAATGTGAAGCATTTGTTGAGGCATTAACTGCAAATTCGCTTAATTCTTTGATTGCCCATAAAAGTAAAGGAGGATTAACATATCCTTCAAATGATGTTATACACGTTTGTAAAATTGCTGTTTCAAGAATTTTTGAACAAAATTTGCATAGGAAAAAGTCCTTTGATTTGTTAACTAACAAAGTTATGAACAAAGCTCTAACAATAGATTTGTCTGAAGGTTTGAATAAGCATGTGTTGGAAAATTATGTTAATCACATTTAATTTTTGATAGCCATATGCACAAACTACCTTAAAATCAGACTACACTTTATTGTTAAAAAGAAAAGTGAAATTAAGATGCCAATTAGAAACCATTTAACTAAAATTATTTTGTTCTCCGGGCAATACGAGATGGGAATATCATGTATTCATATTTTTCTATAATTTCATTTTTATTTGTAAGGTACACATTTTTATAATAAATATTGGTTTGGTTTTAAAAATGTGTAGATTCATTTTTTGATAGATGGTCTAATTTAACCTTTCAAGTCTATACATACATAATATTGAACATGGCGCCTGATAGTTGGCGGCAGCCCACCCGGAGCCATTTACACGATTTGTGGTGGGTTTTCTACCACATACACTATGTTCCTATTCCCCATTGGTCGTTCACGTTACTAAAATCCGGTTTTGCAGGGATAGTTTAATAGAAACTTCCTAGGAAACTATCAGGTACAAAGTTATTACAACGGCTCATCAAGATGGATTCTGCTTCATATAAGCAAGGATTGATGCATCAGGGCGATTCTACATTGCAGAAGAGCCGGAACATCAGTCCAAAAATATATTGAAATCATATATAGTCTCGAGTAGAGATAAAGTAAATTATATTATAGCTAATATAAAGAACAATAAAACGCGATTAGGAGATGAAGTGGAAAAATTAATGCCAATGATATGGGAAGTAGAACGAATACCGACAGAGTGGACCAACGCTATAATATTTCCTATACATTAAAAAGGGAATACAAATGAATGCCACAACTATAGAAGAATAGCACTATTAAATGTGGCTGACAAGATACTTGCCACCTATATCAAATATATTTCAAAGGAAAATATCATCGGATAATACCAATGTGGATTTAGACGAGGTATGAGCACAGTGGAGCAAATCTTCATGCTACGAGAAATATAGGCCGAGTGTTATCAATTTGGAAAACAGACGACGGTGCTATTCGTCGACTTCAAACAAGCATTCGATAAAGTAAAAAGATATGAACTGTACAAAGCTCTGGAAGACCTAGGAATAAGTGGAAAACTGATCAAAATGATTCGACTAAGACTACAAAATACTGAAAATGAAGTAAGAATAAATAACGGTATGTCTGAGAAATTCATTGTAACTGAAGGCGTAAGACAAGGCGATCCACTGTCATCCATTCTCTTTAGTCTGTTATTGGAAAGAGTAATTCAGGTAGCAAGCATAAATGGGTCTGGACTTATATATCACAAGAGAAATCAATGTTTAGCATTTGCAGATGACATAGTAATATTAGCGAGAAGTAAAGAAGAAATAAGACAGGTAATAAAAAATATTGCAGAAAAAGCAGAAAAAAAGGGCTCTATATCAATGAACTGAAAACGAAATACATGGAATGAACAGATCGAATTATCTAACAGTAAAAACAGCCAAAGGAAAGATATATAAATTTGAAGAAATAAAGAGATTCGAGTACCTTGGAACAATAATTACACGAACACCCAATATAGGGGAGGAAATCCAATAATTGCATTTATGCCTTGAATAGATTATTGAAAAGCAAAAATATATCAAGGAGCGTGAAAATCAGGATTTACAAGACTGTGATTAGGTCTATAGTTACATATGCCTCAGAAACATGGACAATAAACCAAAAAGAAGAAGGAATGCTACAAATATGGGAAAGAAAACTATTGAGGGAAACATTCGGAGTAAAATCACAAAATGGAATATGGATGAGGAGGACAAACAAAGAGCTCGAAGAATTATATAAAAATCCGGATATTATTGGAATGATAAAATCTCAAAGACTAAGATGGTTAGGACATATAGAAAGAATAGAACCAGGAAGGCTGCCGGAAATATTGATATATATATATATATATATATATATATATATATATATATATATATATATATATATATAGTTCGATAGTTCGATAGGAGGAAGGCGAAGAAGAGGTGAGGTAGACCCAGAACAAGATGGTAAACGGAGGTTGAAGAGGATCTACGAAGACTTAATATCAGTAAGTGGAAAAGTAAGACAAATGACAAGGTGGGACGGAGGCAAGTCGTCAACCTAGCCATGGAAAGGTTAAGTAATTAACGTTCAAATTGGAAATAGGTGCAGAACACAAGAAATTTTGAGACTCAAAGACAATTCCCAGTACGTCTTCTACCTGGTAACTAGAAATGAATTTCTAGGTCGATCCACCTATCGGAATATGTGGGAAGCGATGCGAAGCCTTCGAGATCACGTGCTGGAATGCCACGTGGAGAAATTAGAAATGCCCAGGATAGAGAGCAACCAATTGGATTGGCGAGTCATCAGGAACATGATAGAGGTGATCTTCCAAGATACCGGTGTCAACATATTAATTTGCAGCAATACCGCTCGTTATCGGTGCCCGCTGAAGACGGTGCCCTGTTATTTCCATACGACCGGAAAGTGCAGACATGGGTCCAGTTGCCGATTTAAGCATCTAGTCGCGGCTACACGGAAGTTCCAGGGGGAACTTCCTTTTAAGGAAATAACACACTGGTGTAGTCCTTGAATCCTACTCTGCCTAACGCTATACCTATAAGAAAGTTGAAATTTTGGCAAAGGCGCAAGGATTTATTCGAATTATCTATCATTATTTTCTTGTGATTATTCTTATATAGAGACTTCCAGGGAAGTCGATTGTTTTTGGGAGCCGCAATCAAGAAGTTTGCGGAATAGAAATCACCTAATATATAAGCGACTACCTACCAACCGCAGTTCAGTTTCTTGTTGTAGTCTGGTATTTTTTATGCTATGTTCGTCACCGTCCTAGTTTCTGACACTCTTTCCCAATGTCCCAGCCACTGCATCCGTCTCGATTTCCCTACGATGTCTATATGAGTTTAATTGTAGATCCCACTTCTGCATTAGTTCTTCTTAAATATTCGTCTTCTATTTTTTTCCTACCCATAATTCTTCTAAGCATCTTCCTTTCCCTTCTCCTTATAGTGTCTCTAGTGGCCTGATTCAATATCCATGTTTCACATCCGATTCAAACCGTTGGTCTTTTCATGGTTTTGTATATTTTTCTAGATAGTCTATTCGATCATAACAGGTTATTTATAGCTTCAGCGATTCTATTTCTCTTGCTTAATCTTGCATCTATTTCTTTTGTTTCTTCGCGTTTATTTGTTATCCTTACTCGTACATGATTTCTTCCACTTCCTCTAATTTGAATTCTCCTATGGTCATTCTTATCTTCATTTCAGTTAATTTCGAATTTCTTAATTTCATTATACTG
This sequence comes from Galeruca laticollis, assembly GCA_963921935.1. Lineage (NCBI taxonomy): Eukaryota > Metazoa > Arthropoda > Insecta > Coleoptera > Chrysomelidae > Galeruca > Galeruca laticollis. The sequence goes on along the minus strand of OY998180.1, from coordinate 60,966,285 downwards.
CTTTTCTTTTGGTTCATATATTCCTATTTTCTGACCTTCGTCTATTAGTTTCTTCATTATTTGTTCCATTTTTTTTCGTTTTTTATTAGGATTGTCCAATCATTCGCGTATACAATTAATTGGTGACTTTTGAATCGTATTTCCATGTTTGTTAATTTTTCCATTCCTTAAAATTGATTCAAGTGTTGGATTGAAGAGCACCGTTGTTAGTGGATCTCCTTGCCTCAGGCCTGTGTTGATTTCGAAGTTTGCTGATTCTTCTCCTTTTACTCGTACATTACCGCTTGTATGCTTCATAGTCTGCATTACCAGTCTCTGCAGCTTCGAGTCGTATGCTTTCTTGAAATCTATAAAGGCTATGGCTACTGGGATATTAAATTCATAGCATGTTGCAAGTAGTTCTTTCATTGCGAAAACTTGATCAATTATTCCTCTTCCTTTCCTAAATCCGGCCCGATATTCACTAATTTGTGGTTATACTATATTTTCTAGACATGTTTTAATAAGTATTGCCATCATCTTATACGCTACGTCTAACAGACAGTTACATGAACATATTTGAAGTCATGAAATCTAGTAAAGTTCGGTTATTAGCTTTTGAAAAAAAAGTGGTATTATATTCACCACAAATAACAGTTGGAAAGTCTAAATGGTCAAATTGAAGCCCGTGATATCGAGATACAGTTCATTTCAGGAATTCGTTGAGAAATTATTTATTCTGTTGAATATGAAGAAAACAGAAACACAAAATGCGTTTTCGAACATGGTTTTCAAATCACCTCTCCAATTTAGTGATAATGCCGAGAAATTGATTTATCAACATTTAACACCATTTGCAGTTGTACAGGTCGAGAAACATCTTAGAATTGCTCTGCCCCATAATAATTCCTCCAAATTTTCTAAACTGATTGATTTCATTATTTGTAACGAAGTGAAGTTTCTAAAAGTGAATATGAAAAAAGAATGAATATTTTAAAAACGAAAATGGAATTATTGGCACTCATTGAAACATATGAGATTAACAGCAACTATGATGCACAAGATCCGCAGTTAGAAAATTATGAAGCAATCGAACCACACATACCTGTTCTTTTGGGTGTATTCCGATAGCGCGCAGCGGTCAGTTTAATCCTTACAGATTATAAGAGGGTTCTAAAAGGGACAGGTCGATTGCGCGCAGACATGATATTAGTACCTGTCCCTAATAGCAAGGAGTCTTTCAGTCTTATGATTGTACACATTAAATTACATTTACTCACTTACATTATTCAGAAGAAGTTTACGTGTAAAGATACCGAAATGGAGACCATGTTAAGTGAGCGCGGAAAAAAATTATTAATAGTTAAAAGTTATACTTTTCGCAAAGATAGAGAAACTATATTAGGTGTTTCATATCGCTGTACAAAGCGAGGATGTCCAGCTTCGATTTCTGTGGATAAATCAGAAGAGGTGTTGTTACAGCAAAAAGACAATCACAGTCACGCATTTGATGAAAATTTACACGTTAAGGTAAGTGTTTAATAATTATATTTCTTACTACTAACCTTAGAAATCGTCATTATTAACTCCAAAGCTCGAATGAGAAATAATATTTCTCTCCCTAGGTAAATAATGAACTTTTTTTATATTTTCAATGAAATATAAACAGAAACTCTTATTTCTAATTCTAAACAAAATCAAACTCGCAAATTCAGCACTAGTAGGTACACTTAATTGGTATGATAAAATTATAAAAACTTATTTGAAATTAGCATCATTTCTGCCTTTATCAAAATCTAATTAAATAAAATTTTAAAATATTAGTACAACTCCTCGGTTAATAATGGCTCACTACTCGACCTACGTATATAATATAATATGATTAATTTTATTCGTATAAGTTAAATATTTCGGATATTCATCTAATTTCTTAAATTTGTTATTTTTCAAAAATACTCACTCTTATAAACCTCAAAAATTATAGTAGATATATATTATTTATATATTTTAATGTTGTTTCACAGAAATTACAAAACGGAATTAAAAGGAAGGCTGTAGAAGACATATCGCAAAGACCTTCTAAGATCATCAATACTGAGCTTAAAGAAGCTCCCGCAGAAGTGAATCTCACAACACGGGACCTTGATAATATAAGAAAAAGTGTATATCGATCAAGACGAAGCGTTTTGCCAGTTTTACCTCAATCATTAGAAGACCTCCAAGAAGCTCTAGAATCTATTGTTATTAAAACAAATAAGGACGAAGAATTTTTATTGGTAAATAACACGAACTTAAATGTAATAATATTTTCCTGTCAAACAAATTTACAGTATCTGTGTTCACGACCTAAAATTTATGTAGACGGAACTTTCAGTTATTGCCCGAAATTTTTAACTCAGTTATTTACGATACATACAGTAGAAAACGGACATTATATACCTTTAGTATTTATTTTACTGCCAAACAAACAATCTAATACTTACTTTGAGGCATTTAAGCTTTTAAAAAGTTATTGTGCTAGTATAAATTTAAGGTTTGAGCCCAAAGAAATCGTTAGTGATTTTGAAAAAGCGATACACGTTGGAGTTAAGAAAATTTGGCCAGACATAAATATAATAGGATGTAGGTTTCATTTGACCCAGTCCTGGTATCGTAAAATTCAAAATCTTGGGTTGGTATCTGAGTACAGGGATTCTAATTCAGCAATAGGTCTTCGGTTGCATTACACTTTTGGATTATTATTTCTAAATCCTAACGAAGTAGGGGATTGTTTTGTAGAAGACCTTTACTCAGATATACCTCAGAATGCTAAACTAATTGAATATGCTGATTATTTAGTTGATAATTATATATCTGATGATTCCGTTTTTCCTCCAAAAATGTGGGCTTCTTGTAATAGTGATCAAGAACGTACAACAAATGCTTGTGAATCATTCCACAGTCATTTTAACTCCAGTTTTTATGTAGCGCATCCAGATATTTTTAAATTTATTAATGTTTTAAAAGATGTACAAATTAATACATATATTAAAATAAATAGTGTACATTTGCCTAAAGCTTGTAATAATATTAGGTATAAAAAACGCAAAGATTATGTAACAAATTTAATTAATTTATATGTAAATAACCATATTGAAAGATTTAATTTAATTAAAAGTGTTTGTTTTAATTTTGCAAAAAAATAAAAAAAATATATCTTATAATCACTATTTTATATAGTTTTCTTTTCAGGTGTTTTCCTATGGCATGTTACGTGTTAAAAAAATTGTTTAAGACGAGCATATTTCTATAAAGGAACCGTTCGCGCAATTGACCAGTTTACCGATTGTATACCGCGCGCTATTGACCCATAGAATTTCAACTACCTGAAAACATTTCTGACCGCTGCGCGCTACTGACCGTTGCCCGTTCTTTTTACTAAAAACAAGAAAAGGTTTCAGGAGCGAGAAACTAATTCAGCTAGTAATGTTCTCCAATAAATTCCTGCAACTCAAAATAATGCGAAGCAGCCATATTCTTACGAAATTCCTGCAAATGAAAATAGTGGGATTCAGGCATGATCTCCAAAAATTATTGCAGTTGCAAATAATGAGATGCAGATATGTGCTCAGGATGGAACTTGTAATATTGATGTCCTGAAAAATATTACTTTTCTAGTAAGTGCGTTATTTTTGTTCAATACGTAATAATTTCAATTTAAAATTAAGTTCAGAACTCTATTAAAAATCGAGCAAGAATTTAACGGCAATACGCCTATCAGCTAAAAAGAAACAGAAAAAAGCGACCATATGAAACGTTGAAAATTGTGATACTTTGTTTATGTAAAATATACACAATAATAATAATCTAGTTTTGCTATTTTTTTGTGTTTATTCTCGATCAATTGGTTTTAATTTTAACAAACGTCCGGTTTGAGAAAGCCGCCGCCCGTCAACATCATCACCCGTTCGGGATTCTAAGTATTTTCACCCGATACCGCGTTCGGGACTATAGACACCTTCTTGTTTTTATTACTGTAACTTATTTCTAATGAAGTTATTTTGATCCTAATCTATAGTTTTAATATAATTCGAACTTACAAAAAAATTCCAGAAGTATTGAAAATGATCAAATTTCACAGCTAGATATTGTTCCATTTTCTTCTGTCTTATCAAATATGAAGTCAATTTTGGCTAAATAATATTTTATAGTCAATTCATAAAGTAAACTATTAGCTTAATAAATTGTAATAGTAAACAAATAGTTCTGAAAAAATATAACGGCCTTACAAAGCTTTAAAATTCGTATTGTCTCCCCACTTCAGTAAAGCTGAATAATGTTCGTTTTCAACCCCAAATTGGTTACAAAAGATTGTGTATTTTAAAAACCTCCATGTACCAACTATCTCTAAAACGTGAATTTGTGAATAACTAATTTGAAATGTCAATTAAAATCTGTTCAACAAATATTACCAAACACTGAATAGATTCAGTGGAAAGAAAACCTGCTTCGTGTATCTCTTAATCGTGAACTTCATTGTCAATATCGTGACCATTTATTCGATTCCTTCAATAAACTGCAACAGAATAAAGTAATGTAGGCAACAAATCACGAACGATCCGTACATAATTTACTGCTACTCCAACAAGTGTTGACAATTGAAACTCACGGTATTGAGAGCGGAGACGTCTGTTTGCATTTTCATTAGAAAGTCATTGTCAGCTCAAATTTTTTTTCTTTAATCACGATTGACATTCTCTGTTACTGAATAAAATAGTGGAAAATGCACGTATTTAAGGAAATGTTTTTTGATGCTGAAATAATAATAAGCAAGTGCATATATCAGTTTACCGATGAAATTCATATATATTATTCGCTGTTAATTTATTTCATCATGAGCATGAGCAAAAATTGTGATAAGACCACTGGTATTTGGTAGCCTTCGTTTTCCAAAACTTTTTCCGATGGTATCAGGAACTATGAAAATTATTTACTCACGCATCAACAATGTTAATTGCCTTACTGTTTGATTGTATTCTAATTGGACAAATAATATTCTTAATGAAACTCAATTTTGAAAAAGTAGGGGTCCAAATTAAAGCCGTAAGTTCGAACAACATTAAGCATCAATTGATATCTAAAGCACCTCCATATGATTCTACTGTTTTCTATCTTGTACTGCATCCAGTTTCCTACAATATTTTTCAGTCATCCACTTATTTTGGTGGTGTCCTACCTGGGTTTCTCTTGTCTCCTCTAAGTCTTGTCTACCTCCTGTTACTTAAACGTGCTATATAACCAGCTCATATATGTTTCCATTTTTCGGCTTTTAACAAAATGAAAATATAATCTTCACAGGTATACATATCCGTAGCATTAAGTAAAAACCGCATTGCTGTGATTCATTCTTCATTGGTGTTAGGTATGATTCTAAAGAACAGTTATCTAGATGAAAAAAGGAAACCCAATTCCGGCTGTCCTATCTAGGTTTTTGCCAAATGAGTCTAGGAATCCAGGTAAAGGGAAATAGGGCAAATTAAGGAAATTAACAAATTCGTAGTTGACTTAATTGTATAGTCCTGAATTCGCTATTATTTAAGATTAAAATGATTTTGTATTGATTTAATCGCGATATCTTATACGAAGATGACATTCAAACGTTTTATGTTAACTCACTATCTAAAACTATATTTTTTACTGGCTGTAATGACTTGTTCGCATTTTTGTTTTTTACAGCCAAAGTTTTTATAACAACATTAATTATTTACATAATGCCAGAATACCTGTCTTTTATTTATTTATTTATACTGTAATATTTTCCTTATTTATTTAAACGTTTTTTATTACGGGTGGGATAAATTTATACACACGGTAGGTTCACTTATTTAATTTATTTATTCACCAATTTATATAATCACTTAATTTATATTCACTTATTTACTGTCTATCTCACGATGTCAAATTATAAACTAAACTAAACTTATCCGCTGGTTATATATTAGTGCCTTTTTTACTAGAGAATTCTGGATTGCGACTTACACAAAAGCAAATGGTTCTCACATTTTCTAGATAAGACTGGTCACAACAACAATGTCTAGATAAGATAGTCACAATCGTAAACAATTCTAAGAAATCCCTGCGCATCCGCCATAATTTTAACTTTCATACATGGATTAGACAGAGTCGGGTTGAGGGACTATACCAATGTGCTGTTTCGTAACATTACCCCCTCCTTAAATGGCAGTTCCTCCTGTAAATTTCGTGTAGCGGAGACTGGATGTTTGAATCGGCAATTGGCCCCATTTCTACACTTTCCGATCTTATGGAAATAGCAGTGCACCGTCTTCATCGGATACTGATAACGGGAGTTGTAGCTGCAAATTAATATCTGGACACCGGTATCTCGAAAGATGATCTCTACTATGTTCGTGATAACTCGCCAATCCAACTGGTTACTCGCTATCTTAGGCATAGCCAGTTTCTTCACGCTGGATTCTAACACATGATCTCCGAGGTTACGAAGTGCTTCCCACACATCGCGGTAGGTGGATCGATCTTGAAATTTATTTTTAGTTACCACGTAGAAGACGTTCCGCGAATTATGTTTCAGTGTCTTGCTAGGGGCTGGAATCTGGTCTTCAAGTTTTTCCAATTGCCCGAACTTCTTTCGATAGACGAATGCCAGCCCTCCTGCGATCTTGAGACGGGCGGGGATAATCTTCCAGGAGAGTGAACAAATCTTGTCGTTGTTCTGAAGTAACTACATATCTATCTTTCCCGGTACCTCCATACGCGCCCATAAATTCATCGAAGGTAGGGTCAGACACATCTCGATTATGGTTTACTCCCTTCTCTAGGTCATGGTCTCCTTCGAATGGCGCTAGTCGGTTTTAGTGAACTACTTTTGGTTTTCCGTTGGGGATCTTGCTTATGCGATATATAACATCATTGATCCCTTTTTTGATTAAGTATGGACCTTCCCAGGATTTTTGTAATTTTGGAGAAAATCCTTTTCTCCTCGTCGGGTTGTGTAACTATACTTTGTCCCCTTCTTTAAAACCGCCTTCTGTGGCCTGCGTGTCGTACCGACTTTTCATTCTGTCGCTGGCAACTTGAAGATTTGTTCGAACTAATTCATGAATATCGTCCAGCCTTCTTCTCAATTCGATCACGTAGTCCTCTTCTGCTAGATCTTCTCCAGGCCGACAGCCAGATTCCGTGTCACAAGGAAGCCTTATTTCACGTCCAAACAGGATTTTCGCAGGTGTTTCACCCGTGGACTCATTGACGGCAGATCGATAAGCCAATGCGAATAGGGAAAGATACTGGTCCCAATCTCTCTGATGGCTGGAAACTACTTTGAATAGGTATTTTCCAATAGTCCTGTTAATTCTCTCGACCATTCCGTTTGACTGTGTATGTAAAGCTGTTGCCCTAGTCTTCTTCATTCCCAGCTTGTCGCAAACCTCCTGGAATAGATGGGTCTCGAAATGTCTTCCCTGGTCGCTGTGGACTTCCAAGGGCACTCCATATCGGCTGATAAATTCTTTCACCAATACATCCGCGACAGTTGAGGCCTCTTGGTACGGGATATCGTAAATTTCCACCCATTTTGTGAAATAATCCATTACAACCAGTATGTATTTGCCACCATTTTCGGTCGTTGGAAATGGTCCAGCGATATCTAAAGCAATCCTTTCGAAAGGGTTTCTAACATTGTACTGTTTCATGGGTGCCTTTCTCTTGCGATGTGGTCCATTACTCGTAGCACAAGTCGTACATTTCTTACACTAGTCCTTCACATCGTCAGAGCTGTTCATCCAATAAAACCTTTCACGTACTCACTGAAGGGTTTTCTTCACTCCCAGACGACCTCCCGATGGACTGTCGTGTAACTTCTTTAGTACTTCAGCTACTCTTGTTCTCGGGATAACTAGTTGTGTCCTCATCTCGGAACCATCATCGTTTTCCATCGTTTTCAAGGACTCTTTTCAACAGCCCTTCTTCCAGGACAAGGGAGTCCCACTGAGTCCAATACGCCTTGAGTTTCGGTGAATATCTTGACACTTCTTGTCAGGTAGGTCGCCGATTTCCTTCCTTCCACTGCCGAATCTTCTTTAGGCAAGGATCATTCTCCTGATCTTCTCTAATCCTGGTGGGAGACCATTCTTCATTGACTACTGTAGTTCTTGAAACTGCAGCTTCCCTAGATTCCGCCTTGTTGCAGTGGGAGCAGTCTGTTGGACTTCGGTGACTCACACCAGCTCGATGTTGAAATTGTACTCTTGAAGTCGTTCAATCCATCTAGCGATCTGGCCCTCGGGTTTCTTGAACTGCATCAACCACTTGAGTGTTGCATGATCAGTCCGGATTAAAAGCTTCCTACCATAGAGATACTGGTAAAATTGTTCCACGGACTCCACTACCGCCAAAAGTTCTCTTCTTGTGACGCAGTAGTTTCGTTCTGGTTTGGAGAGGACTTTACTGAAACATTCCAGCACTCTTTCTTGCCCTCCTTGGATCTGTGAGAGCACTCCACCAATTCTTACGTTGCTTGCCTCAGTAGCATGAATAAAGTCTCCCTCTGGTAATGGATATCCTAATATCGGCGCCGAGGTTAAATGCCTCTTCAAGGTTTCAAAAGCCGTTTGACAGTCTTCGTCCCATTGGAAAGCTATTGCTTTTTCTGTAAGTCGAGTTAGAGGCTGGGCGATATCTCCAAACTCCTTGATTAATCTTCTATAATACAGGCAAAGTCCAAGGAAACTCCTAATTTGATGTTTGTCGATTGGTTGCGGCCATTGCTGAATGGAATCTATGTTCTCTGGATCCACCGCCACTCCTTAATTGCTCACTATATGACCTAGATACTTGACTCGGTTTTGGAACAGCTGATATTTCTTCGAGTTTAACATGAGCTGGGCAACTTGAAGTCGTTTGAATACATCTTCCAAATTCTTCAAGTGTTCGTCAAATGTCTTCCCCAGTACTACGATGTCGTCCAAATATACCAGGCATGTCTTCCAAGACAACCCCCTCAAGATATTTTCCATGAGTCTTTCAAATGTCGCAGGCGCATTACAGAGTCCGAATGGCATGACGTTGAATTGCCATAATCCAGGTCCGGTGGTAAAATCAGTATTCTTTTTGTCTTCTGGGACCATTTCCACTTGCCAATAACCAGACTTCAGGTCCAAGGTGGAAAACAGTTTGCTGCCGGCCAAAGTACCTAGCGTATCGTCAATTGGCGCCAGAGGATAGCTGTCTTTCTTCGTCACGTTGTTTAGCTGGCGATAATCCACGCAGAATCTCGTAGTTCCATACTTTTTCTTGACCAGCACTACTGGAAACACCCATGCACTAGTAGATGGTTCTATTACTTTTTCTTCAGCCATCTCTCGAATTATTCTTTGAGCTTCCTCTCACTTCGCTCGTGGTAGTCGTCGAGTTGATTGCCTAATTGGCTTGGCATTACCAGTATCGATTTTGTGTTTGACGGCTGATGTTCTACCAGCCTTTCCTCCTTTTGGTACGAATAAGTCTCGATACTGCAAGAGAAATTCTCTCTTTCTCTTTTTTTCAGCTCGATCCAATGATTGACCAGCTACTGATAACATTTGTTCGAATCTGGCATTAGAATTGTCAGTGGTCGTTGTTTGACAAACTATAGAAGTCGCTGGTACGCAGGATCCAGTCTTGGTTTCCTTCTTGATGGTAATTGGATACTCGTTCACGTTTATCAATCGTACAGAGATCTCCTTCGTCGACGTAACCAATCCTTTTCCAATTAGTACTCCTTTGCCAACCTCTTCGTCGTGGTTCCTTGGCTCCATCATAACCGGTGTACCTTCCTCCATTATTCCCAGTAGCCGTGCTACTATCATGGTTTCGCTTCGTGCAGGTAGAACGGTATCTTCCTGTACAGCTGCAAACACAGCGCTGCCTTCATATGGATGATGGAATACCTCCTCGGAACCCAATTCAATGGTTCTGTTCCTAAATTCTAATTTGGAAACCATGTACATTCATCACGTCCATTCCCAAAATCACGTGTTCTTCAATGTCAGCTACGATTACCGTGTGCTTGAACTTTTCCTCGCCAATTCACAATTGGATTTGTGTTTCCCCGTGAACGTTGGCACTCTCACCAGTGGCGGTCCGCAGTCGCAGCCTCGTTGGTGAAAACTTCTTCTTGGAGTTTATTATTTCTGGTCGTATAATGATTCTAGTTGCTCCAGTGTCTACTAGCAGAGTATATCTCTTGCCATTCACTTCGCCATCTACATATACACTGTCGTTGCGACATCTGAGAGAAGCTATCAGTATGAGAGGGTTTTTGGAACGATAATGGGTCGGTGCTGCCCCCTCGTAGCCGACCCGTTCTAGTTTTCCTGTGACTGGGGTTCCTGGTTTGCAGGAGTCCTGGGGCGTTTACATGAACTGCGTATATGCCCTAGCTCGCCACAATTCCAGCATCTCATCTTTATCGGCTTCTTGTCCATCATACGTTCGATCAAGCTGACGATCTAGTCAAACTTGTCTTCGCCACCTTCTACGTGGATGGTCCTACCTTTGTTGTAACCCGAAGCCTTCGTTACTGCTTCATATTCAAGAGCAGCTGTCAATGCGTCAACTAATGTTTTGGGATGGGCTATACGAAGCGTCTTCTGCATATCGAGGTCACGTAAGCCTGTATGCCCAGACATTCCATTATGTTCTCTGCTGCTGATGGATAAGCAAATCGATCGAGTCGGGCAATATCCACTTTATATTCTTGAAGTGCTTCGTCACGTTTCTGCCTTCGGTTCTTCAGCTGGGATTGGTACAAATGTTACTCGAAGTCATCCGTTTCTTCCAGAGGTATCGTCTGTAGTACATCTAAGGCATCTCCCCGAAGCGCGATGGTTAAGTTCACAGCCTTCTCCCTATCGGACCAATTATTCACTCTAGCGGCTGCTTCAAATTGTTTCACATAATTGGTCCACGATGTCTTTCCGTCGAACGTTGGAGCCTTGACTCGGACAAAACTGCTAATATCTTCTGTCTTGGGTTGTGTTGCTGGCTTCAATATCTCGATCTTCTTTTGTTCTGCTGGCGTGTCTTGTGTTCTTAAATCTGTTATGTTTCTATCTAACTCCTTGATTTTTTCGTTCATAGTTGTCATTTTATTCTCCATATCCGATTTAAGAGACGAAATTTTATTTTCCACGTCAGTCGCAATGTCATTTTTCATTAATAAGATATCAGCAGAAAGTCTGTCCATGTTAGCAAAATATCGTTCTTCATAGCAGAAATCTTCTCGTCCATATTATCAGAGATGTCGTTCTTCGTAGCAGGAATCTTGTCGTCCATGGCAGAAATTGATGAGATTAAGGTGGATGCCTCGTCATTGAATAAAAATAATTCTGGATCAAAGCCGTCATTTTCCAGTGCTACTTTAAGTCTTTCTACCAATTCACTTTTCTTACCGGACGTTTCCAACTCACGATCTTCCAATTCTGCTCTTAATTCCGTCACTTACAGATCACATAGTGTCTTGGCCATTTTTACGTAGCAATTTATTCATATTATCCCACTTCTGACACCAATGTAATGTTTTCCTTATATATTTAAACGTTTTTTTATTACGGGTGGGATAAATTTATACACACGGTAGGTTCACTCACTTAATTTATTTCTCCACTACACTATTCACTAATTATATACACAGTATATTCACTTAAACTAATTTATATATTCACTTATTTACTGTTTATCTCATGATGTCAAATTATAAAGTACACTAAACTTATCCGCTGGTCGGTCCTTTTTTATATATATATTAGTGCCTTTTTTACTAGAGAATACTAGATTGCGGCTTACACAAAAACAATTGGTTCTCGCACTTTCTAGGTAAGACTGGTCACAAAAACAATGTCTATATAAGATAGTCACAATTGTAAACAATTCTAAGACATCCCTGCGCATCCGCCATAATTTTAACTTTCATACATGGCTTAGATAGAGTCGGATTCAGGGACTATACCAGTGTGCTGTTTCGTAACAATACGTAAATGAATAAGGTGTGTTGCCTATTGCTCAGAAATCAACTGACTATCTATTATTAAAGATTACTAGACTGATATTAAAAATTTAAATATTGGCGCGAACAATTGGAATACTTCAACAACTATAGAATTTCTGTTTAAAATACTTTGGTATAAGAAACTATGCGTTTAGTAAGGAACCTTGACAAAGTGGGTGATTATATTGCCTCAATACTCGTATTTTGCAACATACAAGTGCTACAAATCTTGCTTTTGTGATCTCGGTTAGAGTAAATATTTATATACACATATGTTTAAAACCATGCTCAAATATCGTGTTTTCCCCAGAAACACGGAGTTTTAAAAAATCACATTATGGTGAAAATCATTGTGAAATAATTATTCATTCAGGTACTCCTTTAGTAGGCTTTTAGGAATGAGACATGCGTCCACCTCGATGTTTTTTTTTCCGATGAATTTTAAACAAAATGCTTGTCTTTCCGGATGACTAACATCAAGAAAATACGACCCGTATAATACAAAACGGAATTATTAGCCGATGCTATGTACGCCATATCGTTCCTATTCAACAATAGAATCTAATATAGCACATATGGAGTTCGGTAATAAGGCAGTTTAAATTCATACGGCTCCAACGAGCTGACTTTGATTAAATCACACTGTCATGTCACGCGTTCAAAACAAAACAAAAAAAGGGAGGCAGATGTAGGACTGTTTTTTTATCAATCCGAAAGCTTTAATCTCGCTGTTACTGGTGTCAATTTTATTTTGGAATAAATACAAAAATTAGAAATTTCGTGTCTTGTAAAACAACGTGTACGTCTAGCACTAGAAAATAAAAACTGATGTATATTATACACGAATGCATATGCATGAAACTTTGGAGATATCGAGCTACTATCTAACGTGGTATTTTGTTCATATACTCATTGAGTCTATATTGCCTTGTCAGCAAACCAATCGTAATAATGATTATCCGCCTATTTTAGTTCAATAGGTACTATACTGATTTCGGCGATTGTTCTATAGGTAATCATAAACTGTTTGAATTGATCTGAGCACATCCTCTTCTCATGCTAATACCTGTTTATCTATTCACTACCCAACTGTTGTAGGGTAGCAGATCCATATAAGTGAGAGATAACTTGGTTGTCAGACTATATGGTGATGATAAACTATTTACTCAGTAACTCTTCCACGCAATGTCGTATTCCTACCACTTCTGCCTAGAATACCATCACATTGGATATTTTAGGGTTTGAAGTGAACTAGATTAGTGAGTGGACTGTTGAGTATGTCGTACACTACTGCACCTAAGTAGATGAGTTGTTTTTGTTTGTTTTTCTTCGATAAGGTTGTGGAAAGAAGGACCAGTCGTAATTTTAAGTAACGTTTAATAAAACACTTAATTACGACAATTTTAAACACGTAAATCACTTTACAACAAAATAGTAACAATATAGAGCAACAAGAATGTCCACAGCGAAATGATAGTTGGTTACAGTTTTCTAATAGATACTAAATGCTCGTGTGGTAGATATGTATATTTTTCCGCTAATTCTCGAACGAAGTCACAGAAATTTGCACGTTTTTATATAGCGTCGCAACGCGAGAGATATTTTAACACTTCAGGTTGATCTAGATATAGTTTACGCACACTGTATGTATCGAATGCGAGGAATTGTCACACTTTTTTATGTCGACCGATCCAGAGTGGATTTAGTTCTGTACTGCCAGATGTTGAGAAACTGACTCCTTGTAAATTGGTTCATTTCTGTAGATATTCGCAAGTTTTTTGGGGGTAGAACTTCCTCTTTCAGACTATAACTCTTCCAGATGAATAGTGATAACTTTTGACATAAAGTTAATTACCCACTACACCGTGAAGCGATAAATAGTGTCCTGTTAGTTAATTTATGTCAACCCATAAAATACTCATTTCGAATACTTGAGATTTCCCTATTCATTTGTGAAACTGTTTCAAATTTGTTGACAGTGCTAATTGAAGGATCGTAGATCACTCAGTTATTTGTAGTAAAATTTTAATGGTTTAGGAAAGTTCCATAATCTCTATTTTATAAAAAGATCATAAGGTTCATTTGAACCATTTAAAATTCAATTATTTGGTCTTTTTGTTGAGCAGGCACTTAGAAGCTAAACTTTCTTTTATTAATGGGCGTTTACGACCATTAAAGTGAATAATAAGGGTTTAACGTTATAATAGACATTCAAACTTGTCCGAGAACTCATAGGACTGTTAAATTTCTTGCGATTAATTTGTCATCGTGATATATATAGAGCATGTCATCTCACAACAGGATATTTGAAACTATATTAACTGAAAGTGGAGTACTTAATGTTTTTTTACGTGATAAATAATTAATTAATTTGATTTAAATAGAGCATTTGAAAATAACAAAAACCTGAAATATGTAAAAGAATAAGTTGGTATTTACCAAAAGAATTGGCAATATCTCAACAAGAGCTTTCCCAACTATCTATTTTCAATCCTACGATTTTCCTAATTGCTTCTTATTCTTCCTGGTTTATCCTCTTCCATCCATTTTTCCATGCCCTTCTGTCTGTAGCAAGTGTTTTGACCCCCCCCCCCAGAGTTTTCTCTTCATTTCATTCTATTATCTCTATCTGGTTAAACCATTATCTTCTTGGTCTTTTTCTTTGCTTTTCCCTTGGTTTAATACTTGTTTCAAAAATAGACTTTCAATTTTCAAGTGAATAACCTTTTAAGTAGTTTTTGTTAGAAAAAAACCCATACGTTAATGTTATTTTCCGTCGACCGTCCATTTATGATGTATTTTAACGCACTCAAAATCGTTGATTAATGACCCCTATTAATGAAAGATTTTCTATTAATCAAGGATTTTATTTAATGTAACCCAACATACATTGTTCTTAAAAATTTATATTGCCAGTGACCTGTGGTGTAGTAGGCTTACCTACTAAAACATTTGAAATGAAGTAGCTGTGTTAATACTATCTGGCATATGTCATTATTTATTTTATTGTTATTATTTATTAAAATTCTATGTGTATTCTAAAATCAAAAGTAGGGTCGACGGAAAAGTTTTGAAACGAACTCGTGAATTAAAATGGTGATTAACAATCTCGAACATTTACGCGCTCGCTCCGCTCGCTCGTTAAATTACCTCGATTGTTGATCGCCCTTATTAATACACTTGTTCGTTAAATAACTATAAATATTATCCCATCGGTGCGGGTGGAAGTATATTTAATTGATTTTTCCTGAATAAAGTTTATAATGAAAACACATCTATAAGACTCAACACTTGCATCAATCAATCAATTTATTGAAAATTTTGTCGCAACGCGTATGAAGAGTGAATACAATTATAAATATGTAGAAATCACTGATTGGAAATTAATTAGATACAGCTACATTTGCTGAGAAAACATTATTATAACAACCCAAACAAGTCCACGCAGGATCATTTTCTGTTTTCGCGACGAAAATATAACACAAATCTTCGATTCCGAAGCCAAAGAAGTCCTTTTGAAGAAAGGGTAATGATTAAGTTAAATAATCAGCCCAACTTAGACTCTTTTCTAAGCATTATTATTTAGAATTAAAATATTCCTTCGTATTTTTATTTTATTTTAATCACAGTTTAGCAGATAAAAAGAATGTCCTTTGAATTAAAGCAACGAAGTGTAAATTAGTGCTCTATGTTAGCAATGGTAAATTAATCCGCATGCCAAAAAATATAAAACTGCCTATTTGGAAGTAGAAACTATTGGAACATAATTATTAAAATTATATGGTAAAATTAAAAAAACTACATTTGAACATTTAACACTTTGTATCTCGGAAACATCCAATGTTTGTATGAGGCGTATTGAGCTGCATCATCATATTTTGGGGCCTAGAGTCTACAATTTTGAGATTGGACATTATGAATTAATCACACTGTATAAATAAGATAATAACCTACTACTTCTTATGTTCTCTGCTGGTCTTTTTATATAAAAAAATTATATTTGTAAAAGTTATTTCGTCAATATTAAAAAATAGCAGTATTTTCAAACGCATCTGTAGTAAAGAAAATTTTTTAAGATTAAAAACTTGAGCCAAGTATTTTTTTAGATATTATGGTAATTGGTTTTACTTAAAATAGATAAAAAGTTAAACACAGCTTTTAAATACCCCTGTATTCTAAATTGTTTTATAAAGATGAAAACTATATCTACGTTCGATTTTGTATTTGAATCATAACCCGCGTGCTAAAACAGCAAAAAGAAACAAGAAAATCACATTCGTATACATATGTACATTCCTTAGAGGGAAAACGAAAGTGAATCACCTTTTGCAAAGTTAAAAAGTTGAAGGTAAAACGACAAAAGCGACAGCACTCGAAAACACCTGTTGAAAATGTTTCATGTACTTTCTGGGGGAGAATGTCACGACCAGATGTTCTGCATTTGCGTGCTAGAAACCAACCATGGAAATTTTGTTTTATTCCAATTTTATGTTCTAAAAACGGTTTTAAGAAACTGAAAAATTGGTACTAAAATGAATTTATAAGATACGCGAAAAATAAAAATTATGTTGCCGAATAGTATTTAGTTTAGGGGAAATAAATATTTTGAGTTAGTGACTTTGAAAACCAATTTAATGTTTATACTTTTGAGTTCTCAAATTAATAATACTTTGAACTCCAAGTGCTACGCGCATCATTTGTTGATAGGGAATCCAGAATAGAAAGAGAAAATATATTATTCTATTAAAGAAATTACTATGATATATTATACACAATAGAGAAGTTTCAAATAATTGCTCACCGGAAAATCATAATCTCTTCTAAAGAATTATATACGTAAAATTAATGGAAAACAAATCATTATGACAATATAGAACATACTTTTCATGCCTACTACACAAACACTAACTTTATAGAGTATAGAATATCCAACCGGCTCCTAAATTTTAAATTTCTTAAAGGAAAATAATATTAATGATCTCACACCCAATATATTAATATGTAAGAGTATTTTATAATGAACAGCAACAATTATGAATCGCTTGTGCCTCCTCTACCACCACTTTGCAGCGCTCGGCAACTTAGAGTCAGCCATGTTTGCATTTGCTAATAACTAAAGCACTGAAAAAATGCAACCGAGAAAGCCGCGCATTTAAATGCATCAAAAATTGACAAAAAATGCAAGGATTTTAGAAAAAAATGCAAGAATTTTAGGAAAAATGCAAGAAATGATGTATATTATAATGTTGAATAATACTATTATTTCATTATTTTAATATGATAGGGAGTGACGGTGGGATTTAATAATTATACAACGGAAATTTATATCAAGTATCAGATTTTATTATTAATTAATTTAATAATACATACAATTCAAATTATTAACCTTAGATAACAATAAAACAAAATATATAATACATTTAGATAAAAAATACTTCAAAAACAAAGCCAATAGCAATGTGTAACATATACTTACAATTTTTGAACACACTGTACCAAAAAGGTGGTCTCCATCCCAAGTAAGTTTTCGGTGACACTTTATCGACATAGTATTAAATGTTCTAGGCATTTCGACTCAAACACTCGTACTTTCTTTTAATCAGGATACAATAGGTTCACTAATCGTAACGCTTTCGTTGGAAGATACTGCTCAATTGAAGGTTTGCCTAATATTTACTGGGGGAGGCCGCTCCCGTTGCGAATACTCCGGTTACAGTTAATTGTTTATGGTATTTCCCATTCTAAGAATAAAGTAATAAAATAATCAAGTAGTTAATACACGTATGTTCTGTGACACTTTATCGGATGAACAGGCGGATGGCCTATGGGTGGTTACCGATAGGAAGAAGTTTCCAGAGGGTTTACAAGAAGTAGAAGAAGTCTCTAGATGGTTAGCAAGTAATGACGGTAGCGTCTACGGGGGATATGCAAAAAGTAAATAAGTGTGTATGTTGTTACGTGTATAAGGTATCTAGAGGGTGGTTTAGAAGAAGCGAAGGGGTTTTTAAGGGTAGCGTCTACGGGGGATTACGCAAAAAGTTAGGGTGTATACAAGAACGGGGGTTATGAAAAAGTAAATAAGTGTGTATGTTGTTACGTGTATAAGGTATCTAGAGGGTGGTTTAGAAGAAGCGAAGGGGTTTTTAAGGGTAGCGTCTACGGGGGAGGGTAGCGTCTACCGGGATTACGCAAAAAGTAAGGGTGTATACAAGAACGGGGGTTATGCAAAAAGTAAATTAGTGTGTATGTTTTTACGTGTATAAGGTATCTAGGGGGTGATTTAGAAGAAGCGAAGAGGCTTTTAAGGGTAGCGTCTACGGGGGGGGGGGGGGTTGCGTAAAAAGTAAAAAAGGGTGTATACAAGAAGTAATTAGAAGAAAGAAAATATATGGAGGATTGAGAGAGATGAGGGGTAGTGCTCACGAGGGGGAGGGGCTATGCAGTTAGCTGATTTTTTAAGGGTTCTATATTTTGAAATTATCAAAGGAATGTTATTAGATTGATAACCAACATTTTTTTTTAAAACGGATATGTGTGTGAATTCATATCATTTTATAGAAGGTTTTTTTTATATTGTAATAAATGAAATCTCACATTATATTAAATTCGCTTAGTAGGTAATATTTATGCGTTATTACTATAGTTAGGAAGCACGTGCAGGCCAATTCATTTATTCAGACAATAGTGAACTTGTTTCAAATATGATTAGATTTCAATGTCATGATTTCTGGTTTATAATTGTTAGTAACAGATTAGATTGTACGAAATCGTAGAAAATATAGTTTTCTGAAAATATGATGATGATATCAAAAATAACTCATTGGACTTGTGCATCCCCCTCTATAATAAAATATTCTTTTAAATAGTGCTCACAGTAAATACTAGGCAATAGACTGTACTTAGCGTTCCAGTGAAAAGTTGTCGTTCAAGGTTCCACAATACATAGTAAGTTATTCATAAGTTTACTATTTTTTTGTCATTCATCTTTGACTATTTTAAAAAACTTAATTGTTAAATTACGAGTATTATTTTTCTGTTATCTTTTCAAATAATTCTTTCTTTATTACAGATGAATTTTTTAAATGAGATTAATACAATAAGCACTGCTTTTGCAGAAATAAAACCCGTTATAAAACTGAAAGATTTACCAAAGGATACACCACATAGAATAAACAGCGCAAAGGTGCGCCAGGGGCAATTTGGAGCCCAAATACTTCTAGAGCTGGGAGAAAATATAGTATTTCTCCCCAAAAGAGTGACGGATGCATTTGCGACGCATGTAAATCAATTTACGCCGGGGAAGTTCAGCATTACATTCCTGGGACTTCAAACTTTCCAAAGGGTTTCCCCTAGGACCCTCTTCAAAATAGAGGAGAATGTATAAAAAACATAACAAAAACAGTACATATTGAATTTCAACACCTTGAAAAATAATCTGGACACAGGTGAACAGCTTCAGTTTTCAAAATCGTAAGTTTTTATAATTTTTTGAAAATGAATTCTGAGGAAATAGCTCTCCTAACTGATAATATTGTTAAAAAGTTTCAAGCAATTGAAAATATTTTATTTCAGAAAAAAAATTGTACTATTTATGATATAGAAAAATGGTCTAAACAAGCTAAATGTCACATTAGACTTTGCAACTTAGCAATAAGTGATGGGGATCTAACCATTGGTACATTACGTAAACTACAAACCAACTTGGGTCACTTAAAGCGGTTTAGAATAATAATTCAGAATCTAAGTAAATCTGGAAAGGGGCTTACTATTAATAAAAAAATAAGTAATAGAGTAAAATGGGAAGATATTAATTCAATTTTTGAAAGTAGAGTTCGAACCGGGGTTATTATAAATAAATCTCATAAAGATATCTTACAGTTTTTTGATGATTCGTTGTTTCTTTCCAGCACTAGAATGAAGAACGCATTAAAAAAATGCAATATGTTGAAAGTGAATACTTGTTTTTGTGCAGAATTTATTAGAAAATCAGGTGATACTGAAATTACAGAAAATAAATATTTTTCTACAAAAAATGAAATAATTGATAAGACAACTGACTTTAAAAAATGGTTTGCAGTTAATGTAAGAGATGTCATTTTAAGAAAACTTTCAGAATATTCTGAGGAAGGATCGGGGTGGGACTTAAGTCAAATTATATCTCTGGAAATCAATATAAATAAATACGAGGTGGCTAGTGGAATATCATAATATATTAAATTACCAGACATAATAGCTAAAAGAAAGGCGTGTATCAACGTTCAGAATGACGATAATGCATGCTTTGCTTGGGCAATTGTTTCAGCTTTGTTCCCTTGCGTTATTAATAAAAATCCTACACGTACTTGTTCATATCCTCATTATAGCAAAGTTTTGAACATTAACGGTCTTACATTTCCTGTACACCCAAATCAGATTACAACTTTCGAAAAAAATAATGTTAATATTTCGGTTAATGTTTTTGAATTGGAAATTTTCAGACAATCAAATTTTAGTGTTGTGCCAGTACGTTTAACAAAACAAAAAGAGAAAAGCATGTCAATTTACTGATTATTCAAAATAAATATTTTCCTAAAAAGAATGATTGTGAACCAGAGTCAGATAATGATGATTGTGATTTTAGTGATGATATACAGTATCACTATATTTTGATAAAAGACTTGTCAAGACTTTTATCCAAGCAACTCTCTAAAAATACTAGGAAAAAATATATATGTGATAGATGTTTGAATTATTTTGTTTCTCAAGAAAAATTGGATGACCATTTCAAATATTGTGAAAAAATTGATAATAATTGTAAAATTGAGTTTTCTAAAGATCCATATGTCAAGTTTAAAAATTTTGTATACAAAGAAAAAGTACCTTTTATTATTTATGCAGATTTTGAATCACTACTTATTCCTTATATTGATGTAGATGCTAGAATAAAATCTCAAAAGGGATATGGTTCACAGTCGGTAACGAGAAGTGCTAGGTATCAAAAACATAAAGCTTATAGTGCTGGACTATATTTTAAATGTAATTTTAACGATAACTGGTCATTTTATGATAGTAATCGAAGTTCTGATTGTATGCTATGGTTTGTAGATAAAATTGAAAATATTGCAAAATTTGTAATGTCAAAATTAAAAAATGTTGAACCAATGAATGTTGAAGTGAATTTAACAGATGCTTCAGATAAATGTCATATTTGTGAGGAGATATTTAAGGAAGGTGATAAGATTGTTAGGGAACATTGTCACCTAACAGGTAATTTTCGAGGTTTTGCTCACAACCACTGTAATCTTAATTATAAAAAATCATTTGTCATTCCAGTAGTTTTTCACAACCTAAGTGGTTATGATTCACATTTCATAATTAGAGATTTAGCTAACCGAAATTATGTTCAACTTGTACCTGTTAATAAAGAAAAATACATAAGTTTTATAATCTGGGATAATAATACAAATATTAGGTTTAGATGTATAGACTCTTTTAGATTTATGGGATGTTCATTAGATTCATTGGTATCAACATTAGAACCAGAAAATTTCATTCCACTTAGAAAAGAATTTTCTAATCTAAATACTGAACAATTTAGTTTATTAACTAGAAAAGGTGTTTTCTTTTATGATTATTTAGATGATATAAAGCGATTAGATGAAACTGCATTACCTAGTAAAGAATATTTTTACAACAAACTTAACGATGAACATATAAAATATATTGACTATAGACATGCAAAATTAGTTTGGTTAGCATTTAGTATGAAAACCCTTGCTGATTACAGTGACTTGTATATGAAAACAGATATTTTACTTCTAGCGTCTGTTTTTGAAACATTTCGTGATACTTGCTGGAAAACATATGGTTTGGACCTGGTCATTATTATTCAGTTCCTGGTTATACTTGGGATTGTATGCTCAAGTATACTAATTGTAAATTAGAGACAGTGCAAGATATTGACATGCTGCTATTTTTTGAAAGAGGTATAAGGGGTGGAATATCTCAGTGTTGTAATCGATACGGTGAAGCTAACAACAAGTATATGCCTACGTATAATGAAAACAAACCTGTGAAGTATCTTTTATATACAGATATTAATAATCTTTATGGTTGGGCTATGAGTCAGGAGCTTCCCTACGGAGGATTTAAATGGGTAGATCATAATATTGATATAACTCAAATTCCAGATGATTCCCCTGAAGGGTACCTGCTCGAGGTTGATTTAGAGTATCCAAAAAATAAACACGATCTACACAAAGATCTGCCATTCTGTGCAGAACATATTTCACCACCAAATTCTAAACAAAAGAAATTATTGCTTAAGAAAGTTCATAGTGTATTAAAATTTCAGCAAAGTTGTTGGTTGAAGCCTTACATAGAATTAAATACTTTGATGAGATCCCAGGCAAAAAATAATTTTGAAAAAAATTTGTATAAACTTATGAATAATGCAGTATTCGGGAAAACAATGCAAAATTTGCGTAAACATCGGTTAGTGAAATTATTTCGAACGTGGTATGGCAAACGAGGAGCTAGAAATTTAATTGCAAGTCCCACATTTCATAGTCGTGTTATATTTAACGATGATGTTGAGAATCCTTTATTGGCTATAGAGCTTAAGAAAACTAAAATTGTATTTGACAAACCTCTTTATATAGGATTAGCAATTTTAGATATTTCAAAAATATGTGTTTATGAATATCATTATGATTATATGCTGACCAAATTTTCACCTGAACAATGTAAATTACTTTATACCGATACTGATAGTTTAGTATACGAAATTCAATATAATAACATATATGAAGAAGTAAAAAAGGCGGATATTCACCGTTTTGATACTAGTGATTATCCTGTAAATAATGTGTGGGATATTCCTCTAGCTAATAAGAAAGTACCCGGATTTATGAAGGATGAAAATAACTAAAAAATTATGACACATTTTGTAGGTTTACGTTCTAAACAGTATGCCTTCAGAGTGTTAGGTGAGGAAAACGATGTAAAAAAAGCTAAAGGTATTAAGTCTAATGTGGTAAAGAAAAAAATAACTTTTGATGATTATATTCTCTGTTTGCAGAAATTTATAGAAAATCCTCAAGAAGAGTGTTTCATGCATGCAACTCAACGTTGTATACTATCAAAGTTACATGATGTATACACCATTGAACAGACAAAAATTGCTTTAAACCCATCAGATGATAAAAGATATTTGATACCTGGTTCACATGACACTCTTCCGTGGGGACATTATAGTATTATCGAGTTACAATAAATTGATTGGAATTTATTTTCAGATGAAGAGTTTGGAAGATCTATGTATTAAGATAATTTGTAATCGTATTACTAGAATTTCAAGTTTTCTTGTACAAGCTCAAATTCCTCAGTTTTTGAAAATAAAAATTTCTCGAGAATTTCGTACCTATAAATGGTTGCAGATAAAAGAAGAAAGTGATAAATCTGATCACTGTGATGCTATATTGCTTGATTTTGAATATGAAACAAAAATTTCACCAGAGCTTCGAGATACCTTATTAAATTTCACTTATTTAGATGTGTTTACTGAACACGATCTCTACTGCCTAATTAGTAAATATTACCACATTTCTCCTTTGGGTCTAAAAGTTTGCGAATAGTGTTTTCAGAAATATTTTAAACTTATGCCTAATATAAATTACACATTTCACGAAGAAATTAGTGTGAGCACTCCAGAAAATTTAACAGGATTTTATAATTCTGAACACTATTGGTATCAAAATGATTTTGAGGCAGTTGTTTTCATATTACGAGAATATTTTGAGTGTCTAGATGCTGCAGCAGATTTATCCTACTGATTTCACTGTATCTTTTATCTGTATAACTATATTTAATATGTACTGTCAAATGCATAATTTTCATTTTGCCTTTAATGTAATATGTACTGTTTTTTTTATTTGATGTAATATGTATATAAATACAATTAATAAAACAATATTCATATAACCTTGAAACTTGATTTTTTATCCTAGCTCCTTCCCCACAGGTTTTCAAGAATTTTTAACGTTATGACGTCGATTTGAAGTTTCATAAGTAGTACATGAGTAAGAAGTGCTGTTCCTTTAGACTGGTGTTTAAAGTGTAAGTTTGGAATTTTGTTGTCAATTATGCCTTTTCAGCAACATATGACGGTGATGCTTGAGGAAAATACCGATTTAGGTTAGTCTTTTTCCCATTTTGTTCTAACGCGATACGAATGTTCACCATCATGATCGTTTTCATTTACACTACATCGAGGTCGCTCTAATAGTTGAATAGTTGCAGGATTTAGAGTGCCATCTACAGGAAAATTTAATTTCTCCTGGAAATCTTTTAAAATCGATGACATTTTTGTGATATCATGTTCCGACTTGTTAACATATCCAAATCTTTCGATAATTTACATCAATTTTCTCAGATGTCACTAAAGGTAGAATTATTATTAATGGTAAAAGAAACATCCTTCACTTTCGATGTTCAATACTGATTCCAAATCAACATAAAAGTTTTCATCATCAGCATTACTTGTGTTAGAGGTGAAATGAAACAAAGAATATTTTCATAATTTTATAATGTTAAATCATTGATTACATGGACTTTGTAATAGTACAGATATTCTCTAAGTGCTCTTCCTATTAAACTGCTGTTGTCATAAGAATAAATATCACAAACAGCATACATTAAATCTAAACAATTGGAAAAGCCGCATATTGGATTCGATATAAATGTCTTTAATAAATTAATGATATCATAATAAAAATCGCAAAAGTTCACTTTATTTAAAATTGAAATGTGATGTTGAAGCAAATTCTCATGAACACGTAGAATTTCTACAACTTCTTCTTCATCGAGGAAAACTGTTACATCATCTTTCTGAATTTTCACAAATTTTTGATTATCATAAATAACTTTAGTTATTTGACAAAAATCTTGGTACAACATGATGGGATTAGAATCTACAACATCATCATCTGGAGAATTGAAGAATAACTCGTTACTTTTATGCAGCACTTCTATGATCTCATCCCATTCTAAAGTATTGAATGACATTTTTGAAGGTTCCACGATAAACGATGATAAAATGATGGCAGGTGCAAAAGTTCTGACAGGACTCAGGCAACATCCAACTTCAAATCGACGACCAACATTGAAAACTGTATGCAATAAATAATGTCTTTCTTTTCTTATTGCAATTTCATAATTAAGTACAATTTGATCTAAATCACGATCATAATTTGGTTCTTCATCATAACTACTATTATCACTACATGACATTGTAACACTATAATACCCAGAATCGTGACTACTCATTATGATGACTTCTAAACTAATGTCGATAAATTTATATGTTTATCTCTGTCCTCCACTCAATTAAGGTTGATTGGTTGCTGGCGATCTATACTACTACGTCATCAGTGTTAATCCAACTGTTATGTTTTTCATCCAATCCTAACCATTTAACGTACATTTTGTTACGTTTCCTCTTCAACACCTTTTCAACGAGATAAATGTGGGGATTTTTGGTTTTTTGTAATTCTTCTTCATAGAAACAACCTCTAATAGGCGATCCAGTCATATCTTCTATCAAATACGTTACAGGATTCGTTATTTTGACTTTCGTAATTTTGAATAGTTCAGTTGTAAAATTGGGAGTGTAACCTTTTTCAAAAGCATGTTTCGCTTTACTTATTCGCACAATATCTCCCACATTTAATTTTCTGGGTCCGGCGATTTTCAAATAACTGAATTTCTTATTTAAAATCAATTTTTCGTTACTTAGATTCACCTCTGATGGTTTGTATCCAGTTTTACTATGTTTTGTGTCGTTGTATTCCTTTGTGATTTGAGGTAAAATATCGATCCATTGGTATTTCCCAATTAAGCTGAAATGTTTATAGAGTTTCGTTTTGAGCGTTCTAATAACTCTTTCTGCAATCGCAGCTTTCTTCGTACTAAATGTACTATAATGATTGATATTATGTTTTTTCATTAGAGATTTGAATTTACTATTGTAAAATTCCGTTCCCTGATCTGATTGGAGATTTTTTGGCGTTCGACTCCTGATAATACTCGAAAATGCTCGTGTTATTTCTTCGGCTGTTTTCGTCTTGAGTGGAGGAGTCTACATGAATTTCGAGAAACAATCGATAACCATCAAAATCATTTTAAATCCTTTATTATGCTTTGCATAAGGTCTCATTTCGGCTAAATCCATTTGCCATAAGTCATCAAGACCTTTGATTATTGTTCGTCGACGTGGATAATTTCGTCGAATCGGTTTATGCAATTCTTTAACAAGTTGAATCCTGCCTGCAGACATGATGTATAGTGAACAAAGAAGTTATTTTGTTATATATATATATATATATATATATATATATATATATATATATATTCTATATTCTATATTCTATATATTCTAAAGGTCAATTATTGTTCTTCTTCTAAATTACACTGTACGAGAAGATCCATACAAAAATAATCTCTACTACCCAATTTGAATTCCATTTTATCGTTCTTCTTTATGCTAAGGCCGTTTAACTGTTGATACTGATATTCAATATTATTCTTCAATAAAACGCTGCCATCAGAAGCATAATGTTTACAATTTTCAATTTTACAATCAAAAGGGAATACAAAAGCCGTACCTTCCGTATCCAAAACGTAAAAGTTCTTGTTGAATTTCTTTGTGCCCCTAAAGCTGATTAGACACTTTGTGTGATACTTTTCTGCGAATTGGTGTATCTGTCTGCTGATATTTGTCGATGAAACGAGATTATCGACATATTTTTTTATCGGAATGTTTGTATTGAGAGTAGCAATCCTTGAATCATAGTTTCTATGTATTTCATCCAATGTATCTTTCATTTTTTTGTCAAGTATGTTTACTATAAATTTTCTATTTGATTCTATTGCATTATCTACATACTTTTGAGTTGATCCATTATTTATCAAGGATTTTATTTTATCATTTATTTGCTGAATACTTCTGTTCAACGATATCTGAGCTATTTCGATTTTTTTGAATCGTGCTTCGAGATTTGTATCATACTTCTTTTTATATGCGTCAGAATGTCGACCAAACTTGTCGAGACTCATTTTGAAAATGAACATAAATCAATCGATGGTTAATATATATAATCGGCTTCACGAAGTTCATGTATAATGGCAACAATCTCATTATCATTGGAAGTGTTACCTGCATCCTTGGAAGCTATTAACTCTCTAAGTCTTTCAACAATCTCGTTTACATCGTCCCAGTAAACGTACTCTACATCTTTATCATTATAGGTCATGATGTGATTCGGTAATCCTTTACCTACGATGTTAGTGGTAGTGTTTCGTCTTATAATAAATTGCTGAGAACCTTTTAGTGTTCTATCTTTTTTTAAATGAACCCCCGTTCGTTCCAATAATATTTTGTATGTAGGTAAATCATCTTCGGTATATTTGGGATGTTGGTAGAAAAGTAATTTGTAAGGACCTGGAGTAGCAGGTATTCTACCCCATCCTTTATCTCCTTCTACGAATATATCTCCGTTTTTTGCGTCAAAGTTTATGCGTTTATTCCCCAGAGTCCACTGATCGTTTTCAGCATTATACTTTGGACCGTACAAATCATCGATTTGTGAGTATTCGTTAAAGAAATCGATGACACATTGTCGACCCATTGTAGGATATTGTTCGATGTACTCGTTGACTGTTCGTGGTGAGAAATGTTCACTAGTATTCACTTGAGGTTCACCATCTTCATCATCATCATCATCATCATCATCCGTAAATACTGATTCATTTTTCGGATCATAACTGTATAATTCTTCATCACTGATAAAATTGGGAACATGTTCTTTTATCTCTTTAGATGATGTGGGCTGTGGTGGTGGTGGTGGTGGTGGTGGAGGTAGTGTTGCTGTAATCTGCTTGTTTGCCTTAGATGTATTAATAACATTTACGATATCTTTGAGTGGATTAGATATAGGTTTGAAAATTCTACTTAGTGTCTCATCATGCTCAGTTTTGTTCAGTTTAGAAGATAAATACTTTTTTCTAATAATTCGTTTCAGATCTGCAATTTTTCGTTTTCGCACAGCGTCTGCATCAGATGACATCATAATGAAAAATGAATGGTTAAATAATTATTATATTTTTATATACATATCGAATCCTTTACGATATCTACCATCTTGTAAATCAAAGTCTTTAACAATAACCAAAGCGCCATATTTATCATTCCAGCATTCATAGCACATTTTCTTGAATTCTTCAAATGACATGTCGGGGGAAACGTGTTCGTTGAAGGCATGTTTAAGGTTAATTTTATCCTGTTTAAACATTACAATAATATTGCAGTTATCACGTATTAGCTGCTTTGGTATTGTCGAATAAGTCTGACATAGGTAGAAGACATCAATACTTCTGTGTCTACACATGGAAAAATATTGTTGAATTGTTTGTTGTTTGTCGCATGACACATCGTCAAAAATGAAAATCGAATTGGGTTTGAATTGTGTATTTCATCGTTTTCTTTAAACGGATAATATCCCACACCTTTTACACCAGTCAATACTTCTTCGAGCAGTTGGTATTTTGGTTGATATAGAGATTTAGAATAAACGTAGACATTTTTAAATTTTACACCATTTGGATTGAACAGCAATGATAGCACAATATTTGTTTTCCCACATCCGCTGGGGCCACAAATAATAGCATGAAACGAATCAGGTAATAAAAGTCCATGTTTTCGACTACGTCTATCTTCCAAAACGCTATCAAAATTTTCAATCGGTAATGACTGCTCTTGTTTAACAATCTCCATCTTATGATACTTTTTCAAACAGTGCAGCTATAATTATAGGTTCCATCGTGAGCAAATAGTCAGTCTTCATGTTGATTCACGAAGGTTAAGGTGTGCTAAATTCACTCATAAACAATTTGCCTTTTGAGCTTCATTTTCCTGGCTACCAATACTGTGGACGTAAGTTTTACTATTTTTATTTTTTCACAATATTAAATCCTCTATTTATATAGATGGAACGCGTCTGAAAAAACGGCTACTACGAGGAGATACAGGTGTCAACGCTCTCGACGCAGCTTGCAAAAATCACGATACCGCATACGCATCTAACAAGTCACTCACAGATCGTCATAAAGCTGATTTGGTACTAGAAAACGCCGCTTGGGAGCGAGTAAAGTAAAAAGACGCTAAATTATGTGAAAAGGCAGCCGCCTGGTTCGTAACCAACGGAATGAAGGTTAAACGCAAGTTGGGAATGGGTATGAAGAAGCGTCGATCTTTTCATCGTGATGTGGTTATGAAGGTGAAGAAATCCATGAAAAAGGGATCTTCGCTGTCAGATACAGCGATGTTTGCATTGCGAGCAGCAAAATCTCTTATTAAAAAATTCGGAGGCCGAAAACATGTTCCAATACCTAGAATAATACCTGTAGCTAAATCTGGAGGATTTTTACCTCTAATACCTCTTTTCGCTGGACTTTCAGCTTTGGGAGCATTATCAGGCGGTGCTGCGGGAATTGCGAAAACTGTGATCGATGCAAAAAATGCTCAAAAGAAATTGGAACAAGATCATCGTCATAATAAAGCTATGGAGCCTATAGGTAAAGGATTGTATTTGCGAAAGAACGCTAAAGGTGGATATGGATTATTCTTGAAAAAAAAACTACCATTGAAGCTACCCAATAGAGCATTATTCGACTATGAATTAATCAAGTTTGCCAAATTATTGAAAATAAAATATTTTCGAGATGTGTACATGCGCGATTCTCTACCGAAAAACGGACCTCGACGATGTGAATCAGCAATACTAAATTTGGATGTGTCTAAAAACTCAGGCACGCATTGGGTAGCATATAGGAAGATGAATGACTACGTCAAATATTTCGATTCATTTGGTAATCTGAAGCCTCCGAGAGAACTTGTCACTTATCTTGCTGGCAGTAAAATATTTTACAATTACGAGCAATACCAAAATTACAATCAGATCAACTGTGGACATTTGTGTTTGCAATTCCTCTATAATGTCTGAAGCATGGTTGGTTGGCGAAACACAATTGTTGTCGTCTTTTACAAGTGCCGAATTGAAAACTATTCCTCTAAAGTATTTGGTAGAGCGAGTTAAACCTTGGGATTTATTAGACAATTGGCATAAATTACCAAAAGAATATCAATCGAATTTCAACTTGCAAATTTGCTTGCCTTGTTTTGTGCATTACAATCGACCGGATCAACATACTCATGTCGATGGTCCGGTTAGCTCACAACGCAACTGTCATACATGTAATTATTATTTGAAAAAATAAAATTGTTTTTTTCTAATCTAGTAATATTATTTAAATACACCACTCCCATAAACATCACAGTCATGTCTCAACTGTTGAACTTAACGTCCACATCGAATGAATTCTCCTTCACTCCTCCCACACCGATAATATTGAAACTTGAAAAAGAATACTTTATTGGTGTGTTGGGGTTTCATTCGTATCATTATATACCGAATATCGATGGTGAGAAATTTTATTTCTACAATAAAAATGATCGTAAGAAAGGACTCATCACCATTAACTTCCCGTCAGGATGTTACGAAATCACAGATATTGAAGCTTATCTCATCGATCAATTCAAATTGAAGACGGATACAACTGTGGCCGATATATCTTTGAAGCCCAACAACAACACTCTTCAGTGTGAAATTTACAGTCGACAGCACGCCATCGATTTTGAATACTCTGATAGTTTGAGTAAGATACTAGGATTTTCTCCAAAGATACTAGATCCTGGTAAAGTCCACTGTTCCGATCTACCTGTTAATATTTGTAAAATATCAACTTTACTATTCGATTGCAATATTGCTGAAGGATCGTTTGACGGAGATAAGCCTGCTCATACAATATTCAGTTTCCCAATTACAGTGGACCCTGGTTATGCAATCAACGAACGACCGAACAATCCGATTTACTTAGCTGTGAGCAGCACAAACGAAATCACCAACATTACCGTAAGAGTGTTGAATCAAGATCTCGAACCAGTAAATTTTCGAGGAGAAAAAAGCACGTTACTTTTACATCTATTGGAACGTTAATGGGTCTACTCATCAACAACGACTATTATAAAAGTCCCTCATCATCTACAACAAAATTAGTCTCTTGCAGATCGTTCAAAAGAACGAAGCTTCATCTAACTCCTGCAAATCGGGCGTTTCTCAAAGCAATCGGATTAAAGTTGAAGAAGAATGACACTAAAAAGAAAGTACGTGCGTTCTGATAGGACACCACCATCAACGAAAATATCTTCGATATTTGACCTTTACCGAGATCCACAATATGAAGAGTCGATAAGAAAAGAAGATTTTCACACCTATGTTCCTTATGTGAAATCATTCAATAACAGCGATTCTGTGGAATTTGACATCCAACAAACTGACGCATTTTTTCTCATGTACGAAACTCAACTTGAAATTAAGGGAAAATTAGAAGTTAGTGGCGGAGGAGGACATGTTTATCTAACGCCAAATTGCGGTGCATTTCTCTTCGATTCTTGTTCCTACATTCAAAGTGGAAATGAAATAGAAATAGTACGAGATCCCGGTATAGTAAGTACCGCAAGAAGTTTGTTGTGTTATAATCCACAATCGAAAGAAATGGCTTTAGCTGGCTGGAATTATCCCAATAAACCGCTATTGGATGATGTTGATAAATCGTTTAGTTTGTTGATTCCCCTAAAACACATTTTCAATGTATTCAATGACTATACTAAAGTCACATATGGAAAACAAACTTTTCGATTCATACGTGCTCTTCATGATAACGATGCTGTAATAGTAAATGAAGTAACAACAGGTACTACGACATCTAACACTACAATAAAGTTTGTTAT
Organism: Galeruca laticollis; assembly: GCA_963921935.1. NCBI lineage: Eukaryota > Metazoa > Arthropoda > Insecta > Coleoptera > Chrysomelidae > Galeruca > Galeruca laticollis. The sequence goes on along the minus strand of OY998180.1, from coordinate 60,934,378 downwards.
AGATAGCATGGCATTGAAAGTTAAACACGTCTATCCTAACGATGAAATAAAATTACGTATGATGGAGCAAATAAAAAGTGATCGACCAATATTCATTCCGTTCAGAAAATGGGAACTTTGTGTATTGCCTACGTTAACGAAAGACGCTAAAAATGAGATTTGGTCAGTTAAAACGAGCTCGTCTGTCGAGAGACCTCGATATGTTATCGTATGCTTTCAAATAGATAGACGCAACAAGAAGACAAACGATCCTTCGCAATTCGATCACTTGAACACCAACAAAGTACGATTGGCTTTGAACGGAGATTTTTGGCCCACCGAACGATTAAAGATGGATTTCGGAAAAAACGACTATACTCTTGCCTATCATAATTATGCCTCATTCTATAGAAGCTATACCAATTCCAGCATAGTACATCCAACATTGGACTATGAAGCATTCAAAGATCGTGCTCTCTTTGTCATAGACTGTTCCAAACAGGAGGAGGGTATGAGGGCATCAACAGTTGATATAAAAGTGGAAATTGAAGTAGGTGTAGGATTTCCTGCAAATACTAGAGCATATTGTATAATTATACATGACTGTTTATTGGAGTATTACCCCCTAACGGAAATTATCAAAACGATCATATAATACCAGTGTTGAAATACACAGCGAGATAGTTACAAATAAACCACGATGAGAATAGCATTCATTGACATTCAAGGCTTCATTATCGAGGGTACATTCCATCCTAAGGAATTGTCCATCGAAATCGGATATAAACATAGACACTACATATTTAAGCCGCCACAACCCTTTCATTTGCTAAACAATCAAGATAAAGAAACAAACAACTTTTTGGAACACCATATCCATGGAATCAAGTATTCCTCTGGCGATGTTGATTATTCAAAATTGGACGAGATTTTGAAAAGAACAATGTCTAATGTCGATTGTATTTACGTTCGCGGTAATAAGAAATATGAATTTTTACAAAAGAAATGTGAAGAATATGGAATTTCTACGACAACTGTTGTTGATGTCTGCAAGTTTGATGGAACATCCTCAGCCATGGAAAGTTTAAAAAAACATTCGAATGCTTGTCATGCCGATGGGACTTTCAATTGTACACAAATTAATGTAGAACGATTACGATATTGGTTTTTAAATGTAATACCATTGTAATTTTACTTAAATAAATAGAAAAAATTGATGAGTTGTTTTATTGAAACACATTGTATACTCATTTATGACTATATTACATGAAGACTTAAATTTTCGTTTTACAATATTCAATATAATTTTCAATATTAAAATGAATACTGATGTTAAAATTATACATGTCATTGCAAAAACATTATTAATTTCATCCTTGATGGCAACCTGTTGTTCCCGAATTTTCTTCATCATATTGTAGTCGGTTTAATTCTGAGGATATTTTTTGTAGGCGGCGATTTTTGAAGACGTTATCCTCCAAGCACATTCGCTCCAATTGCTTTATCAGTTTAATCTTATTTTCATAAATTGAAATATCTTTACTCAATTCTCGAACGCTTTTAGAAAATTCCTCCAATTTGCGTCTATACTCTTCCGATGACATTGTGATACAAACACTCAATTCTCTGATTCATTTATTATAAAAGAAATCATGCGCATGCTTTCAAGACTTTCAAAATACCCCGTATAAGAAAAAGACATCAGTTAAATATGATTTTAAAAAAAACTGCAACATAAAATCTATTTTTATTAATTTGATAGAAAACTAAATTCTGCTGTTTCATGAATAAACTCAGTTTAGATTTTATCGTAAATGACTAATACAATATCATGTAGATATCATATATTTTTTAAAAGATATTAAAGTAATATTCCGTAATATAAAGTAACTAACAATTATAAACCAGACATCATGACATTGCAATTTAATCATATTTGAAACAAGTTCACTATTGTCTGAATGAATGATTTGGCCTGCACGTGCTTCCTAACTATAGAAATAACGCATAAATATTACCTACTAAGCGAATTTAATATATTGTGAGATTTCATTTATTACAATATAAAAAAAACCTTCTATAAAATGATATGAATTCACACACATATCCGTTTTAAAAAAAATGTTGGTTATCAATCTAATAACATTCCTTTGAGAATTTCAAAATATAGAACCCTTAAAAAATCAGCTAACTGCATAGCCCCTCCCCCTCGTAAGCACTACCCCTCATCTCTTACACACACAATCCTCCATATATTTTATTTCTTCTAATTACTTCCTGTATACACCCTTATTTACTTTTTACGCAACCCCCCTTGTAGACGCTACCCTTAAAAGCCTCTTCGCTTCTTCTAAATCACCCCCTAGATACCTTATACACGTAAAAACATACACACTTATTTACTTTTTGCATAACCCCCGTTCTTGTATACACCCTTATTTACGTAATCCCCGTAGACGCTCCCCTCCCCCGTAGACGCTACCCTTAAAACCCTATTCGCTTCTTCTAAATCACCCCCTAGATACCTTATACACGTAAAAACATACACACTTATTTACTTTTTGCATAACCCCCGTTCTTGTATACACCCTTACTTTTTGCGTAATCCCCGTAGACGCTACCCTCCCCCGTAGACGCTACCCTTAAAAACCCCTTCGCTTCTTCTAAACCACCCTCTAGATACCTTATACACGTAACAACATACACACTTATTTACTCTCTGCATAACCCCCGTTCTTGTATACACCCTTACTTTTTGCGTAATCCCCCGTAGACGCTACCCTTCAAAAACCCCTTCGCTTCTTCTAAACCACCCTCTAGATACCTTATACACGTAACAACATACACACTTATTTACTTTTTGCATAACCCCCGTAGACGCTACCGTCATTACTTGCTAACCATCTAGAGACTTCTTCTACTTCTTGTAAACCCTCTGGAAACTTCTTCCTATCGGTAACCACCCATAGGCCATCCGCCTGTTCATCCGATAAAGTGTCACAGAACATACGTGTATTAACTACTTAATCATTATAGGAAGACCCTTTCAATAAAGTAGGTACTACTCTTTCAATTTTGGGGTAGCAAGTAGTTCCAAACCCAAACAGATTTAATAAATTCCACAATGAAATCTTTCTGTTAAATAGGATTTTAAAATAATTGGCAATAAATGCAAAAAATACTCAAATCTTAAAAAAATGCATTTTTTTGGAAAAAGTATAAAAAATGCACGTTGCATTTTTTCCGTGCTTTACTAATAACGCTTCTAATAATGTCCAAATGTGGAGAGCATACAGACCGGTACTTTTCTACCAAAACACAGCCATGAAAAATTTAAATTAACGAAAATATCAATTAGTAGAATAAACATACAATTTACCCGTTTTCCTAAATTTTCTTTGCCTCTAATTATCCGAATATGTCAAGCAATGGCTAATTTTAGTTGGGATTTGATAGTCTAAATTAATACTTTACATGAAAAAAATATCAAGATACGATTTTTCGGGTTAAGACAAAATTGATAAATAGTATTAGCTTGTCCAAAACATGACATATATGTGTACCTTTCTTTTAATGGTCGGTTTTCTGGAACGATTTGTGGCAGAAATCACTTACTAGGTGCTCCATATTACTTGGTCTACTATTTTATAATGTTCCGTTACATATTTCAATTTTCTCCCAACACTTAAGTAGTAACTTAATTAACGAACCGAATTAGATAAATACGGTGATTAATAAGGCCAGTTGTTTAGTTAAAGGGTTTACTTCTTAAAAGCCACATTATCCCATATATTTAAAGAAAAAATAAACATTAACCGCAAGTAAACCAATATATCTTCTGATAGAAAAGTGAAAAAGAAAAGGAATTACAGTAAGCCTAAATCAGTCAGATTTACGTCGGCTTTGGTGGAATGTATAATTAAGGATATAAAAAAGCGAAAACAAAAACACAAGAAGCTCATCTGAGAAGCGTAAAAATGTTTACGGTTTTTTAACCCCCATTTAATGGGCGCGAATGAATTACACCAGGTGTAATATATCTCTTTAAGACTTGGAAACTGCTGCATTTTGCAGGAAGCCAGGCGGACACAAGATTTGCCCAGTAAAAAATGCATATTTCAATTAAGGATTTCATTTATTTACACGCTAAGCCGGAAAATACGAGTGGCGTTTTTTTGATCTCGTACAAATGTTGTTCTCATTAAAATGTTCGTATGATAGCAATTATTATTTTTCCTTTATTATTTGCACTTTTGTCGGAAACTTGGAAAGCTAGCATCATTAAGCCTTTTGCTTTATATCGTTTCACAACTAAGACCTACCTGCAAATAATAAACTTGAAAATTTATAGGCGACATCACGACATTGAGAGTGCAATCCTGTTAATGCTAAGTGCTAATATATGTCAATATATTATTATTCCGTGAGCATATTAGTAGACAAATTGGTCAGTAAGATACACACAAATCGAATACAAAGTGTTGCATAAATTAAAAAAATATGATAAAATTATTAATTATCACAATAATTGACAGAAGACATATAATTGTAGCCTTGTAATAACTTGTGTATTAAGAGAAGTATACTTAATGTGCCAATGATGTTTATAACCAACGAACAACTCTTTAAGGATTTAAAAAGCATCAGACACGTCTTTAATTGTACCTTCGATAATGTCGAACAAAAGCTTTCACTTCTTATGTCTGAACTGAAAACATTACAGGTTTTGTGTGTCGACGATTCAGTCTTTTGGAATTAGAAAGGAATTAGAGAATGCTAAAATTTCATCTCAATTGATCTGACTACCGGTGTGAAAATGTATTCATTTTTAGACGTCCGATGAGAGATTTTGGGTGTTCATAGAATATAAAAAGTACATAGTTTTCCACATTTTGGAACGCAACTGTAAGTAAAATTGTAAGCAAGAATGTTAAGTTTTGATAACTGTAACGACATCTAGCAATGGCAAAGAGAATGTTTAGTTTTCTGTTGGTACTCCTTGATAATTTTTGTTCAAGTTCGTATATCTATTTATTTTCTAGTTAGTTACAAAAAAAAAGAATGCGATTTTTGAAAATTAAAATATAAGCGTAGAAATTGTATCATAAGAATTAAAAAAAAATGTTAAAAGCTGTTCACTTTTTCTGTTACATCCCACTTATCTAAAAATACTATCAGGTTATGGGCCCAGACTGCACGTAGCAGTAAAAAAGTTTGGATTGCGTTTATGAGGTCAAGTGTCACGGAATATTTCGGCACGTAAAAAGAACTTAACAAAAAGAAGAAAAAAGTGAAAATGACCGAAGTCAACGCCAGTTTAAAGCTCACCGATGAAAATGGGCCCGTTTGGAAGTTCCAAATAACCATAATACAAAAAGAGCGAGTTATATAAAATGCTGTTTACATTCGATAGATCTAAAGAATACGTTGCAAAAATGTGCATTTCTGACAACATTTCCACCGATCAAGACATAAAAAGCTGTATTCAATCTCGTCTCAGAGTGTATGCAAGCACAATCAGTGGAAACATTGCAAGAATGGCATTGTAAGCTGTCACGGAATAGGACCAGGTATCTCGATGTCGAAAATAATTATGTATGCGAGCAATGCTTAGCGGGAAACCGCATAGATTCACATTTTAAAATAGCAACTCAAGAGCTACAGCACGTTTAGAATTAGTACACTCATATTTTTGTGTGCCTTGGATGGTGGTCGCTATTCTTTATTGTTTAAAGATGATTTTTCATCGTTCAGTCATATGTACTTCATGAAGTACAAATCAGTCAAGAAATATTCATCAGTCTTGCTGTATGACGGAGAGAGAAAAAAGAGATTGAGGCTTCTAGAACAATGATAAATGGTCAGGAAAAATGAGAGTTTTGGGCAGAAGCCATTAACAATGCTTGTTATACATTAAACCTTACAGGACCAAGTTCTCAAAAAGGTAAAACACCTCACGAACTTTGGTACAAGAAGAGTACAGAGATGCTAGATTTACAAATTTTCGGATGTAAAGTATGCATTCATGTACCAAAAGAAGTAAGATTGAAATGGGATTATGAAAATCAAATTGTAACCTTTGTGGGATATGGAGAAGAAGTCAAGGGATACAGAGTGTACATACCAGAAAAAAATATAGTTGAGATACAAAGATATCTATTCTTTCTACATGATAAGAATAAATTTTGTGAAAAACATAAAGAAATCATGATCCTGGAAGAAGAAATTGAAAATAGAGATGATGAAACCAATCAAGACATACAGATTGAGGAGGAAAATTAAAATATGTATGATATTGATGCAAATAGTTCAAATTATGAAGATGTGGACTATTCACTAGACTTAGATATAAATGTCGAAATGGTCTATTCAATATATGATCTAAGAAGAGATAGAAAAAGAAACCCAAACTATGACGAATATGAAATGAATAAGGACAGACTTTTGTTAATCACTAGTGAAGATGATGATGTACCTCTGTGTTATGATGTTGCAGTAGTTAGCTGTGATGGAAAGAACTGGAAAAAAGCCATGGAAATGGAAATTCGTGCTTTGAATGATAATGATACATGGTCAATTCTGTGTGAAAATGTAAATAAGTTTAATCAACTTGTAATTGACTGTAAATGGATCTATAAAAAGAAAAATGACGAGATGACAAATGTACAGAAATATAAAGCAAGGTTCGTAGCGACGGGGTTCCAACAAACAGGTATTCATGACAATGATATTTACAGCCCTTTCGCAAAACTACCCTCGGCACGAATCTTTTCAGCATTGAGTTACCATTTGAATTTTAAAGTTTGCCAGTAAGACGTATGTAGCGCTTTCCTAAACGGGAACATAACACATAATATTTAGGTATGTGTCTTTTTGTTTCATGGCTTGGCAAACATGAAGGAAACATAAGAAATCGTTATATGGTTTGAAATCATCTCTAACGAATTGGTATAAAAAAGATCAGAAAATGAGTGTTGCATTTATGTCAAAGTAACGAAAGTGTGAAAAATTTGTATACTAATTTACGTTGATGATGTCCTATTAGCAGGTTCTGATGAAGCTAAAATAGCTAACATTAAAATGCATTTGAATCAAAATTTTAAAATGAAGGATTTGGGGTGTCAGATATTTTTTAGGCATATTAATAACACAAAAGTAATCTCAAAACCTTATAAAAATTAATCAAACTACATATCTAAAAAATGTCTTGAAGTTGTAGACCCAGTAACATACCCAAGGAATATAATTTTAAGCACGAAGAATTAAAAATTGCTCAGTCACAAAATAAAGAAATTGAGAATAGATGCAGAAGAGTTGTTGGCTCATTGACGGACGCAATGTTGTGCTCATGACCAGACTTGTGCATTTCAAGTAGCATTTGAAGCCGATATCGAACATCAGCAAGCTTACATATTTGGCAAGCTATTAAAAAAGTACTCAAATATGTTAAAAAAACGTTAGATTTAAGTTTAGTGTTTGAAAAACATGATCTTAGAAAGATAATAGAGGGATTTTGGGATTCTAGGAAAATAACGTTATAGTTTCTCGAATAAATGAATAGGTTGGATGTAGTTGTCCCTAAACAGCATTGTTCTAAAAAAAGATGGCCTCTAAACGGCATTATTATCCTTAAACGTCGTTTTGTCTAAAAATTGACGGTTTTAACGATTAAAACTAACTTTTCCGCATATGTGGCCCTGAACAATATTTTATCATAAAATTGTTATTTGTATACACTTCGGGGGATGCATCGTGCTAACAAACCAAAATATCTACAAAAATAACCAAAAAGTTAGTATATCTGGATTTATAGGACCCGTTGTACTCGCTCTAGTCAACTGAAAATCAATAGGGTACATCTGTGAGACACGTTGAACAATATTCAATCATAAAATTTATCAATCGTATACTCTCTGGAGGCTGTATCGTGCTAACAAACTGAAAATTCTCCAAAAATTACAAAAATTTGGTACTCCAAGTACCATAGCACCCGTTATACTGGCTTTAGTGAGCCGAATATCAATATAGTTCATCTTTGAGACGCTCTGAATAATATTCAATCATAAAATTGGTCACTTGTATATACTCCGGAGGCTATATCGTGCTAACAAACTGAAACTTCTCTAAGAATGACAAAAATATCGTACTTAAAGTACTGTAGCACCTGTTGTATTGGCTCTGGTGAGCTGAAAATCAATAGGGTTCATCAGTGAGACTTCTTGAATAATATTCAATCATAAAATTGGTGACTTGTTAAACTCCGGAGGCTGTATCGTGCGAACAAACTGAAATTTCTCAAAAAAGACAAAATGTCGTACTTAAAGTACCATAGCACCCGTTGTACTGGCTCTGGTGAACTGAAAATCAATAGGATTCATCTGTGACATGTCTTTAACAATACTCAATCATAAAATTGGTGACTTATAGCACTCCGGAGGCTGTATCGTGCTAACAAGACATGTAAGGAAAAGAGGCCGACGACAACGACGACGACATACACAAATGATTTTTTTTCTTAAAACCGTTTTTTCCTGTTATTGTTGATGGAAAACGTAAAAATAACTCAATAATAATTTCAAAATTCCAACTTGTTTTGGGGTAAACCCATACTTTTCTCGCATATTAGATAGGTTGGGCGGAAAAGTAAAAGTGTTGCCGGATTGTGTGTGACATCTATATTTTTTCATCTAGCAGGGTTTGATTAATTAATAATCAAGTTTACTGTTTCTACCCTTACTCTGTCGAATCGTCTCATGTTAGTTGTTTAAATGAAAATAACTTCTCTGTTATTCTAACGATGATAATAAAATAGAAACAATTATCAATTTTTACCATTTTTTCGATATACATATTGTTCAATTATTTAATTAATAGTTAATTATTCTTTAATTAATAAATATATCTTCATTTTTAACTAATGCTGAAAATCAAAAAAAATCATAGTCATTGTGATAAAACCATTTAGTCTCGTGATCAGAAACAATCCGTGAACCAATCAGTTGCGAATTATCACACTATAGGATAAGACCAGAATCGGTAACGGACTGGGATAGACGCCTCTTTTCTAAAACTGGCAAAAAACAAAACAGTAAGTGTGTTGTATAAATGCGGGCCATATGCGTCCCCCACATCAGGGACACCCAAAATGTTGGCCGGGGTCGACGTTTCTCGCTTGTGGTTCTGAAATACTTTCGCAGCGGACACGACAAACGCTTTAATATTTTAAACTTAAGTATCCATTGCTTCATATCTTTACCAATTCTCAATTGGATTTGTATTTCTCCATGAACATTGGCATTCCCACCTGTGGCAATCCGCAGTCGCAGTCTAGTTGGTAGATGCTTCCTCTTGGAGCTTATTATCTCTGGCCTTATAATGGTTCTAGTTGCTCGATTGCTACCAGCAGAGTATATTTCTTGTCATTCACTTCGCCATCCACACATGCACTGTCGTTGCGATATCTGAGAGAAGATATCACTATGAGAGGGTCTTTGGAACGATCATGGGTCGGTGCTCCCCGGTCATAGCCGACCCGTTCTAGTTTTCCTGTGACTGGAGTTCTTGGTTTGCAGGAGTCCTGGGGCGCTTATACGAATTGCGTACATGCCCTAGTTCACCACAATTCCAGCATCTGATCTTTATCGGCTTCTTGTTTACCATATTCTTTATCAAGCCGACGATCTGGTCAAGTCTGTCCTCGTCATCCTTCTTCTTGGATGGTCCTAACTTTGTTATAACCCGAAGCCTTCGTGGCTGCTTCATATTCAAGAGCAGCAGTCAATGCGTCGACCAATGTTTTTAAATAGGCTAAACGAGGCGTCCTCTGCATATTGGGGTCACGTAAGCCATCAATAAAGGCCTGTATGTCCAGACATTCCATCATGTTCTCTGTTGCTGATGGATAAGCGAATCGAACTAGTCGGGCAATATCCACTTCATACTCGAAGGGTTTCATCCGTTTCTGCCTACGGTTCTTCAGTTGGGATTGGTGTAAGTGGCCATATCGCATGTCCAACCTGTTCTTCAGCTTATCGAAGTCATCCGTTTCTTCAAGTGGTATCGTTTGAAGTACATCTAGGGCATCTCCCCGTAGTGCGATGGTTAAATTTTCTGCCTGAATTATTCACTCTAGCGGCTGCTTCAAACTGTTTCACGTAATTGGTCCATGACGTTTTTCCGTCGAACGTTGGGACCTTGACTCGGCCAAAACTGCCAATGTCTTCTAACTTAGAGTTTGAAAGGTTTTGATAGGTCGGTCTTCTTTTCTCCTCAGACGTGCCTCGTGTTCTTGAATCTGTCATATTTCTCTCTAACTCCTTGATTATCTCGTTCATCTGATTTTCCATAGTTGTCATCTTATTTTCCATCGTTGTCATCTTATTCTCAATGTCGGATTTTAGAGACGAAATTTCATTTTCAACGTCAGCGGCAATGTCGTTTTTCATTAATGAGATTTCGGCAGAAATATCGTTCTTCATTGCAGAAATATCTTTCTTCATAATTGAAGTCTTGTCGTCCATATTAGCAGAAATATCGTTTTTCATAGCAGAAATATCGTTCTTCATAGTTGACATTTTCCATTCTTTGGCAGAACTTGACGAGATTAAGATATAAGCCTCATATTTGAATAGAAATGTTTCTGGATTAAAGCCGTCACTTTCCGGTACCACTTTAAGTCTTTCTACTAATTCACTTTTCTTACCGGGCATTTCCAACTCGCGATTTTCCAATTTGGTTCTTAGTTCCGTCACTTTCAGGTCACTGAATCTCTTGGTCATGTTTAGATAAGAATTTATTTAAATACACAACGGGTGGGATAAATTTATATACACGGTATATCTACTTACGTAATTTATTTATACACTTAACTATACACTAACTTATATTAAATACACTGTATAGTCACTAAACCTAATTTATGTAAACACTTCACTAATATTTATTTCTGTTCACGTCTATTCACTATGACATTAAATTGTAAACTCTCACCGCTGGTAGGTAGTCTCATATATTAAACGATTTTCTAGTGACTTTGTTAACTTGCTTATATAAATTGCGTTTAATATAAGCAATTTCCTGCAGTTGTTATTAAATGATTGCAGGTAGTTTTGGTTTATACAAACGACTTCAATTTTCTTGACGTTTCATATTATTTTGACAATTAATCAATAACTCTCTACAGCTTTTTGTTATTATCGACATGTTGTCATTGGGTATAATATTTAGGTTATTTCTCTATGACAGAGCAAAATGTCTTTCATCGTCATATTGAACATACTCCCCTCGTTGTGAGGCAAATGCCGATCAATATTTACTAATCACAATAAAATTGTTAGATAAGATTAAATCAAAAAATAGCATCCTTGATAAAATATTGGTACAACAATAATTAACACATAATAAATAGGATTTGTATTTTACATGAGTTAGGATAGAATAACACATTTGACAAAACGATGATAAAAAAATTGAGAAATGGCAAATTATTTTTCATTTTCTTCGGTTTGTTCGATTGGCAGTGGTGCTATTTTCTGCACACTGCGATCACACTCTCCTTTGGCCGTTTTAACTCTGACGACATGAACGATGCTATCATTACCAGGATAGGTTGATATTATTCTGCCCGGTCTCCATTGTAAGGGCGAAAGATAATTTTCCTTCAATAAAACAATTGTCCCTTTTTTAGATTTGGTCGTTGTTTTTTCCATTTGTCACGTATTTGCTGTTGCATTTGTTGAATATGTTCCCATATGGATAACCTGTTTGTTGAGATATTAGAAAAATCAGGACTACGCAAGCTCGTTAGTGAATCGCCAATCAGGAAATGAACGGGTGTTAGGACTAATAAGTCATTAGGATCAGAGGAAGATAGAGGAAATAGGTGTGAGAGGGCGGAAATTTAAAAACGCTTCGATTTCAGTAGTTAAAGTGGATAATTGTTCGAACGTTAATAAAGTGTTACATAATATGCGACGGTGATGTTAAAAGGATTTGACAGCGGCTTCCCAAAGCTGAACAACGGCTAGTAAAACGGTTGCTATGGTACTGGAAGTGCCACATTTTTGGAGAACTTTTGGGTTGTTAGCACGATACAGCCTCCGGAGTGTAAACAAGTGACAATTTTATGATTGTATATTGTTCAGGGCGTCTCACAGATGCGGAAAAGTTAGTTTTGATCTTTTAAACCGTTTATTTTATTTCGGTTTTGAATTTTTTTCTTTAATAAAGAAGGGTCCACAATAATCTATACCTACATCACTGAAAGGTCGAGCTAGTGTTACTCTTGAAATTTGTAAGTCGCCCTAGAGGTAGTCTATTGTTGGAAGTTGTAATTTGCAACAAGTGGTACATGATCTGATATGTTTTGTACTTTATTGCGGCCATCTAAGATCCAGTACCGTCATCTAAGTGCATATAAAGTGGCTTGTATTCCAGCGTGTAAATGTTGATGATGTTTCGCTTCTATTATCAACTGTGTTACTCGATAAGATTTCGGGATAACGCTGATTAAATGGGATTAATGAATTTTTGAGTCTACCCCCTACGCGAATGAGGCCGACGTCGTCGATGAATGGATTGAGTTGAAGCAATCTACATTTATTATTTAGCGGTTTTTTGTTGGCGAGACAGTGAAATTCACCAGTAAAAGTTGTTTGTTGAACTACCCTGAGAATTATAGTAAGTGCTGTACGACTTTCTATGACTGCGATTAAACCCTTGTGAAGATTGTTCTTTTTGAATCTCATGCAATAACTTATGACATTCTGAAGTTTATATAACGATGAATATCTGTGTAATAAGTCGTCTTTAAGTACAGCGGTTTTGAAACACTGTACATTACGGATTTCCGGCAATTCTTCATTTATGGAGGTTACCATAGGTTGGGGCCAAGTATCTTCAGATAGGCAGATCCACGAAGGACCACTAGTCCATAGTTGTGATTTCTTGAATTGTGCAGGTTTGATTCCTCTGGAAACCACATCAGCAGTATTTTCATGAGTTCGAATATGTCTCCATTCGTGAATCTTTGTTACAGTTACGCGATTTGCGACGAATTTTTTAAAATTTTGTGGATGCGTTTTTAACCAATGTAGTACGATCGTGGAATCTGACCAACAGATGATTTTTCGAAAATTTAATTGTGAGACATCTTTAACATATATGTTGAGATTAGCAAGCAATTGTGCAATACACAGCTCTAAACACGGAATTGAAGTTTCCTTTAAAAATTGTAGTTTTTAACTTTTCACCTTTATAAATGGATTTAACGAACACACAGATACCATAAGCCCTCTCGCTAGCATCACAGAACCCATGTAATTCAAAGCTGACTAGATTTTTAATCATCATTAAACTTTCGAAGGTTAAAGTATTCAAAGTTTGTAATTGTTGATAGTATTGATTCCATTCTGTATGTAAATCAACTGGAATTGACTCGTCCCAGTCGAGTTTTAATGCCCACAGTTTTTGCATTATGATTTTTGCAGTGAGGATAAGAGGTGCTAACAGTCCGAGAGGGTCAATTATCATTCTTTTTGTTGTTTTTACAGGTGTATATAACGGATTGATATTGTAAATAATGGTGTCATTAGATGCGTCCCATTTGATGTTTTTATGGTTGTAGTGTTCTGAAGCAGTAAATGTTTATTTATGCTCCCTTTCTCAATCCCTTTGAGTGCGCTTGGATAATTAGACGCCCATTGTCGGATTTTTAAACTACCACATTCAAGAAGTTGAGTCAGTTGATAGCGTATGAACACAATTTCATCAATAGTTTTAGCACCAGTCAATAGATCGTCCACAAAAAAGTCATATTGTAGAATTTTTGAAGCCAGGGGCTATTTGTTTTGTTCATCTCGAGCTAATTGATGAAGATATCGTATTGTCAGGTATGGGCCACATGAAAGTCCAAAGGTAATCGTATTCAATTGATACGTTTGTTCCTCGCCCTTTGAGTCAGTCCACAAAATTCTTTGATATTTGCGGTCTTCAGGTTTGATAATAAATTGTCGATACATTTTTCTATGTCTCCAGTCAGAATAATTGGGTGTTTGCGGAAGCGTAATCATAATGTCATCAATTCTGGCTGAATCAATGGGTTAATTAAATTCCTGTTGAGCTTTTTGCAGAACCGTTGAATACAACTCTTAAAGCGGTCGTCAGACTACCCGGTTTAATGATGGCATATGAGGCAGATAGAATCCTGACTCGGTTGCAGATAAGGCAGGTAAGGCAACTAGATTAAAAATATTCAAAAAACGATTTTCAAATTTGGTTATTCATTTATAGCACAATAAAAGTAAAAAACATATACATTTTCTTTAATCAATAAAAAAATTACAAAATTTACATGTTAAGTGCATTATTTTAGTATGAGAGTCAGAGACACAAATTTTGTACTATGGTTTTCACAATTTTTTTAATTGCTTTTTGTTTTTTTTACTCTTAGCATCAATTAAAAATAAATGTATATTTATCAATTAATTATAAATTAATCAAATACCCTATTAGATAGAAAAATATAGATATCACCAAAGAGATTTTAAAGGGACTAGAGACAGCAAGGAAATACAGATAGAAGATAGCAAACGCATTCGTGCACTACTTGCACTCATGCTTTTTCTGGCTCTTAATTGCATTCATGCAGATATCCGAGATATCCTCCGGCTCTACTGGGGTGACTGGGGATCCGGAGATCACCTCTGCATCCCGGGAAATTGGGTAGAGTAGCCTGGGGGGTCGAGAGACTGACTCGAGATCAAGAAACCTGCTCGAACTCCGAGGAAGATATTGCCATGGTGGTCGAGGAGGGTCAGGGAGAGATAAAGGAGGGGGATGAATAGAGGCTGAGTAACTCGGCCTCTCTAATCCATAATAATTCACCTTTACGTTCACGAATGTAGCTCAGACTAATCTGCATCACGCGAAGGGAGTTTCAGCCGTGATTGCAAGATGGTTCGCTAGACTACAACTGGGTATTGTACTGATCCAAGAACCATGGATCAACAAAGAAGGCCAAATCAAAGGTTCAGCATACAAGGATTCAAAATTGATTTATGATCAAAGGCAAGTGTCTCCGCGTGCCTGTGTAATCATAAGAAATAACATAAAATATATTTGTGTTTCAGAATACGTGTTACGGGACCTTGTTCCAATCATGGTCCACCTCAACATTGGGAGTATCGACCGAGACATCGTCATTGCCTCTGCCTACTTCACTGGAGACGGGCCGATGATACCGCCAGAAGAAGTACAAGAGCTATTGAGAAACTGCAATGGCAGACGGCTGACAATTATAATTGATTGTGATGCCAACGCACACAATACCGTGTGGGGAAGCACTAACAACATCGCAAAAGGTGAGTGTTTATTAGAATATCTCTTATCATCTTGAGACCTTAAACGAGAGGACAACCCCCACTTTTGTCACGAGAGCAAGAGGAGAGGTCCTGGACGTAACAAATGTTGATGTTGCTGCTAGGAAAAAAGTAAAAGAATGGAGGGTGATGAACGAGCCATCACTTTCCGACCATAAGATCATCGAATTTAGGATAGAGGAGATACTACCTCGATTCCTACAATACGAAATCCTTGAAATACTGATTAGTCTCTTCACAAGACCAATCTGAAGGATAATTTGGAACACGTCGAAGTGAACGGGGTAAATCACCCGCACTACGACCTGGAACAAAGAGTCGAACAGATCAGTGAGGCAATAATGGAATCTATTCATTTCAGCTGCCCACTGTTAAAAGCTCGTTCAGAAAAGGATGCTCCTTGGTGGAATGAGAACCCGTCAAACCTCATAAAAGAGGTCCGTCGGCTCTTTAATAGAGCCAAACGTGATGGTAATTGGCAGGGGTACACTGAGAAGCTTACTCAGTACAATAAAGAGATTAGAAAGGCCAAAAGGCTTTCAAGCCTTTTGCGAAAAGATCACCTCCACTCACACAGCGGCCAGACTACAAAAGGTCATGGCAAATGGGAGAACTAACCCCACAATGACGCTGAAAAAGCCAGACAGATCATACACGGAAGGTGAAGAGGAACGATCGATTCTTCTTCTTAGAACCAACTTTCCAGGTACTGAACCAGCCACAAGCACTGAAATAGAAATGAATTACACCAAAAAAATCCAGCAAGGAAGATTGGGACATTGATAAGAAAATATTTACCAGACAACGGTTGGAATGGCCAATAAGTACCTTTCAACCATATAAATCACCAGAAGTGGATGGAATATTTCCAGCACTCCTGCAGCAATAGATAGAGGAGATTCTTCCTCACCTGCTGCTGAAAATTATAAGAAGCAGTCCAGCAGTGGGTCTAATACCTAGAAAATGGAGAAGGGCAAGGGTAACTTTCATACCAAAAATAGGGAAAAGAGATGGGACTGATCCCCGATCTTTCAGACCCATCTGTCTAACATCGTTTCTACTCAAAACGATGGTGGATAACTACATAAGAATAGAGATCCTGGAGAATATACCACTTCATAAATGTCAGCGTGCCTACAGAGCGGGTCGATCAACTGAGACGGCTCTGTATCAGCTGACCGAAGACATCCAGAGAACTCTGAACAACAAAGAAATCGCAATGTGCGCATTCCTGGATATATCTGGGGCCTTTGACAACACAACTCATGTGTCTGTCAAAGAAGCACTAAAAAGGCGAGGAGTAAATGAAACCATTGTAAAATGAATGTATGAGTTGTTAACGACGAGGATAGCTGAGATACAGGTGGGGAATCACACCACCTCAGTCAAAGCCACTCGGGGGACACCTCAATGGGGAGTGATATCACTCCTTCTATGGAGCCTCGTAGTAGATGAGTTGCTGTACAGGCTAACGGAGCTTGGCTTCGAATGTATGGGCTATGCTGATGACATAGTTCTAATAGTCAGAGGCAAGTTCGAGAGCACCTTGTGTGATTTATTACAAAAGAACCTCAGAATTATTGAGCAATGGTGCTTGTCAGTGGGCTTATACATTAACCCAACCAAGACCATAGTAATTCCATTTACCCGGAAAAGAACACGTCCAGCCATGAAACCCATATCCCTAAACGGGGAAATCATAGAATGGAAATCAGAAGTTAAATATCTAAGGATAACCCTAGACAGTAAGCTTCTGTGGAATAAGCATGTTGAAATAACTGCTAGTAGAGCAATAAGAGCTTAGATGGCGTGCAGAAATCTAGCTGGTAAGAGGTGGGGCTGTATTCCAAAAATACTGCGATGGATGTACGCCATGATTGTGAGACCAGCAATTACGTATGAGGCAATAGTTTGACATACAAAACAAGTCAGTAGATGCAAACCACCATTGGAGCTGGCGCTGGAGTATTTGGGCCAGGCACCAGATACTCATTATCGTAAGGCTCCTTCCCGAGCGTATTTCAGGCAGAAATACTTGCGATCGAAAGATGCGTGGATATGAACCTAGAAAGAAATTATGAGAAATGTGACATATCGATCCATTCTGATAGTCAAGCAGCTATGAAAGCATTGAGCTCCCATGTCATTGACTCAAAGTTGGCATGGGAGTGCCGAAGAAAACTTGACGAATTAGGCAAGAATAATAGGGTCTCTTCAGTCTGGGTTCCTGGCCACTCGGGAATCACGGGAAATGAAGAGGCCAATACACTTGTCAGGAAAGGAGCACAAACGCCCTTTATTGGCCTGGAGCCTTTCTGTGGTGTAGAAAAATACTCATATTAGAAAGAGTTTCGGAAGAAAGAGGAAACCGAAAGAGAAGCACTCTGGCGGTGCCTGCCCGGGCTGGAACATTCCAAAAAGTTCCTGCGGAACTTTGACACTGCTAGATCCAAAAATATTTAGACCTCAGTAAAAATAAGCTACATCTCCTCACGGGCCTTCTTACAGGACACTGCCGCCTCAGGAAGCACCTAATGAGAATAGGTCTAGCAGACATTGACGAGTGTAGATTCTGTGGGCAGATCACCTAGTTCTGGAATGCCTCGCCATTGCAAGCCAACGCAAGAAATGCTTCGGACAAGAAACTTGTAAGAGTGAGGATCTAACCTCGTTGAAACAGTCCCAAATACTAGAGTTCATTAGAACCCTGGAACTGGAAGGCGAGCTGTAGTAGTAGAGAGGACAACTCTGATAGAGGGGCACAATAAACCGTAGGTTTCAGTGCATTGTAACTCCGTTAAAATCCAATCAAATCTAATGATACTCAAAATATTTTACAGTTGTTAAATTTCCATCAATATTTGAAATGTTATGAAATTCACACTGGTGTAGTCCCTGAATGACCCTATCTAATCGAACGCTATAGAAATTTAAAGTTTTGGAGAGAGGCACGGATTTCTCAGATGGACATTTTTTTGTGATTGTTTTTATTGAGGCATTTCAAAGCAAGTCGGCCGTTTTTTGTGAGCCGAATTCTAGAAATTCCAGAAATCCGAATTTTCGAGAAAACAATTTGAATACAAAATGTTTACGTCAGTAGAAAACTAACAGCGTTAGAAGTGAAACTTTTTATGTACGCAAAAACTGTCAATGAGTGTATGAAGAAAATTCTTAAACATCAACAAAATACAACGATAATTCTTTACAAAAATGAAAACTAAAAAAACTTTCCAAAAGAAAAACTATACTTTTTTTGGATTGACTATAAAAAACTATTTACAATAAAAAACAAACAAAAGTAAATTTTATTTTTCAGAAATTATTTTATTAAATAATGTTGGAACAAACCACAATTTTGGGCCAAACTTTAATTGTATGTTTTCGCAACTATGGCTGGCACATAATGATTCGCTGTCTAGACAGTGTCTAGCGTGTTTTCTATGATGCTCTGTTAACTGGTGTAGTGACGTAGTCAGTTGAAGAGTCGAGTGAGGTAACAGGAGAGGAGAAGAGTATTGCGTTTCTCTTGATTGTGCTGTTATAATATAATTGCATTCCTTGTTACTCTTCTAGATTTCTCCTGTTTCCACTTCTCTCACTCAGCTCAAGTGAATAATAACTAGAAAAGGACAATGGGTATAACATATAACGTATAACTTATATAGTGTCCCATAAAAAGTTTCACTTTAAAAAAATATTCAGTCAAAATGTAACTGGAAATCATCCAAGTTTGTTTCATCCAATACAACGTTGAATAAAGATTCAGTCTCATTACGTATTTCATACACCTCATAAATATCTGTTCTACAAAGATCTTGGGTTATTTCAATATTTTTCCTTCTTTTTCAAGTCTAAGTTTAGTTTCTAGCAGTTTAAACAACTGTGTTAACATTTCAAAATTATTTAAGGTTCTTATTAGTTTAGTTCCGCGTACTACATTATAGACTCCATGAAAATCGATAAAATACATATATGTAAGTAGCTCATGTTCGTAATAGTGTATTTCAGTATAATATTTCATCCAAACTTTCGAAATCGCCCTTTTTATCCATCATATTTTTAAATTTTACCTCTATTCTTTCTCGTTCGTCTATTGACATCAGTTCTCAAAAGTTATTATCTTAAAAACAGGAGGTGAGAACAGAATTTCGCATCTCTTGATTGTGGTATTATAATATAATTGCATTCCTTATTACTCTTCTAGATTTCTACATTTTCAGCTTCTCTCACTCAGCTTAAGCAAATAATAATTAGAAAAGGACAACGAGTTTAACACATTTGTTAGCTTAACGAGTTTATTCTCATGCCAAAACTCCTATAGTGTTCCCCATTAAAAGTTTCACTTCAATAAGCAAGTACCTGCGAATTGTTAATATAAATAAGTAATTATGTGTGTACATACATAAATTAAATATGAGTGAATATACATTGTATAAACTAATTGGGAATAAGTTACCGTATATATAAATTTATCCCACCCAGCGAGATAAACTATTTGAAATAAATAAGAAAAATATTACATTGGTGTCAGGTGTGGGGTAATAAAAATAAATAGTTACGTGGAAATGGCTAAGAGATTGAGTAATCTTGAAGTGACGGAACTAAAAGCAGAATTGGAAAATTGCGAGTTTTAAACGTGCGGAAAGAAGACTCAATTAGTAGAAAGACTGAAAATGACACTGGAGATTGACGGCTTGGATCCAGAAATATTTTTATTGAAAAACAAGGCTTCCACCTTAATCTCGTCAATATCTACGATAAAGAACGATATTTCTGCTAATATGGACGAGAATATTTCAACTATGAAGAACGATATTTCTGCTAACATGGACAAAATTTCTGCCGATATCTTGTTAATGAAAAATGACAACGATAGATGAGAAGATCAAGTAGTTAGGAAGATATATGGCAAATTACAGAACACAAGATACGACAGCAGAAGAAAAGAAGACCGAACATATAAAACCCTGTAAGCCAGAAACACACGCCAAGATAGAAGATATTATCAGTTTTGTCCGAGTTCAGGCCCCAATGTTCGACGGAATACCGTCGTCGACCAATTATGAAAAATAGTTTGAAGCAGCTGCTAGAGTGAATAATTGATTCCATGAGGAGAAGGCAGTGAACATCTAGAACTCTTGTACCAATCCCAGCTGAAGAGCCAACGATGATGGTTCCGAGAAAAGAAGACAGCTAGTTATCCCAAGAACGAGAGTAGCTGAGGTACTGGAGAAGTTAAATGACAGTCCATCAGAAGGTCATCTGAGTCACCAGCGAGTCCGTGAAAGGTTTTATTGGATGAACAGCTCCGAAAAAGTACTGGTGTAAGAAATGTACGACATGTGCTACGAGTAATGGACCACATCGCAAGAGAACCCATGAAACAATATAATGTTGGAAGCCGCTTCGAAACAACTGCTTCAGATATTACTGGACCTTTTCCGACGACAGAAGATGGTGGTAAATACATTCTTGCTGTAACGGACTATCTGACAAAGTGGGTTGAAATTTTCGCTATCCCGAATAAAGAGACCACAACTGTCGCGGATGTGTAGGTAAAATAATTCATCAGCCGACATGAAGGGCCCTTGAAAGTCCACAGCGGCCAGGGAAGAAATTTTGAGAGCCAGGTATCCCAGGAAGTTTGTGACAAGCTGAGGATTAAGAATACTAGGATAACAGCGTTGCATCCACAGTCAGATGGACCGGTCGAGAGAATGAGCAGGACTATTGGAAAATACCTGTCCAATGTAGTCTCCAGCCACCAGATAGATTATTTGCATTGGTTTATTTATCTGCCGTCAATGAATTCACGGATAAAATACAGACAAATATCCTGTTTGGACGCAAAATGAGGCTACCTTGTGACCTAGAATTTGGTTGTCGATGGGGAGAAAACCTAGCGGAAGAAGATTACGTGATCCAATTGAGAAGAAGCATGGTCGATGTACAGGTATTGGTTTGAACGAATCTTTAAGTTACCAGTAACAGAATGAAGAAACGGTACGACACGCATGCCACAGATGGCAGAAATAAGAGGACAAAGTATGGTTACACAACCAGACGAGGAGGAAATTATTTTCTCCAAAATTACAAAAATCTTGGGAGGGTCCGTACTTAAGGAAAGGATCAATGACGTCATATACCGCATAAGCAAGATCCCCAATGGAAAACTGAAAGTTTTCCATTAAAATCGACAATCGCCATTCGAAGGAGACCATAACAATGAGGAAGGAGTAAACCATATCCGAGGAGAGCCTGACCTAATCGTCGAAGAATTTATGGGCGCATATACAGGTACCGGGACAGCTATATATGGAGTCACTACAGAGCAACGTCATGATTTGTTCACGCTCCCGGAAGATTATTCACTGGCACATAACATCTCCGCCAGTTTTTAAAACGCACGATGTTCGGCAAACGAAAGAGGTTTGAACAAATAGAAAAACGTGAAGATCAGATTACAGCCCCTGGCAAGACACTGATACTCAAACACATTTCGCGGTACGTCTTCTACCTAGTAGCCTAGAACGAATTTCAGGACCGATTCACCTACCGGGATGTGTGGGAAGTGCTGCGAAGCCCTCGAGACCATGTGCTGGAATCCAACGTGAAGAAGCTGGATATACCTAAGGTAGAGAGCAATCAGTTGGAAAGTCATCAGGAACTTAGTGATCTTCCAAGATACCAGTGTCCACATATTAATTTGCAGCTATACTCCCCCTTATCGGTACACGATGAAGAGGGTGCGCTGTTATTTCCATACGACCTGGAAGGGTGTAAATGGTTCCAGTTGCCGATTTATACAACTGTCTAATCGAATGTTATCGATAGTTGAAATTTTGGCGAGAGCGCATGTATTTATCAGAAGGGCGTTTTTATTATTGTTTTTATCGAGGAATTTCTAAGATGGTCTGTTATTTTTTGGGAGCCGAATTCTAGATATTCCAGAAATCCGAATTTTGAAGATCGGGACTTTATAATACATGAGCAAGTACCTGCGGTACGTGACTTTAGTTTGCAATTTGATATCGTAACGAACACAGTGAATATTACTGGATAGTGAAAAGTATATTAGTTGAATTTGAATAGTGAATTGTTAATATAAACTAAGTACACTTAGTAGCAAAAACATCCCAGAATTCTAATAGCTGTTGTAATTCGTCTAAAACAGATATAATGAAATAATTATGATATTACCCTGTATAATGAGAAATATAACAAATGAAACGAAATATTTTTTAAATGATAATATTTTGTCCATTTTATTACAAAATATAAAGTCAGCGATGATTTCGGTATTATTTCTTCAGTATAGTAAAATATAAGCTAGTTGCTTTTGTACAATAAATTAGTTTGTCTATTGACTGTACATTTGAAATGAATCCAGACCGAATACAAAATCGAAATTTAACAGAGCAGAAATCCGTGGTGGCCGTCACCCTAAGTGGTGGAGGGAGAAATCAGAGTTACATTGCCCAGCAACTATATGAATATTTATAAATTTATCCCACCTAATAAAACTATTTTAAATAAATGAAAAAAACATTACAAAACACAATTGAATTTTTACAATTTTGTAAATTAAGAATACCAAAAAACTTTTTCCCATATGTGGTTTCCAGACTATATATGTCACGATGATTAAGAAGGTTTCATTCTGGTCAAGATACACTAACTGGAATTCTCAAGCAAACTAAACCTGAAATCCCTACCGAATTTCTTCCTCATAAGAACCGAGAAGTAAAATCATCTCTTTTTGATTTTCAAGATGACATGACCATAGTTTCGTATTACCCAACAAAAAATAAAGCTGTGATTATACTGTCAACTATGGATAATACGGCACAAATTGATCAGGAAACAAAAAGTCTAGCAAGGTACTTATACCTAATACAAAAAAATGTGTCGTAGATGTAGTAGATCAGAACTAAGCTGCATATTCGACACAGCGAATAAGAAAAAGATGGCCACTTACGTTACTTTTCAGAATCTTGGATATTACTGGGATAAATTGGAAGTTGTCTCTAGAGAAAATAATTCATCTATCAAACAGAAAAGGAATATTATTTCTCCCTAATTGAGGATTTGCATTGATGGAAAATCATATGAAAGTACGCTTCCAATTTTCCTTCTTAAAATATGCATCACATATTGTAATTCGTGTCGAAAATTTGTATGTAAAAATCACAGCGGTAAATGTTTTAATAGAAATTCTTGCAAATACTCTAATAGATATAGATTAGAGGCTATTATTAACCTCCTCAATCCCAATGTATTACTTCTCCGCCTAACCCTATCTAAGAGGTGCGAATAGTATTGGTTTGCACCAAAAATGTCGAATTTTTACTTTTCCGCCCAACCTATCCAATACGCCAGAAAAGTATTGGTATACCCCAAAAAAAAGTTGGAATTTTGAAAACAAATTTTGAGTATTTTCACGTTTTCCATCAAGAACAACAGAAAAAACGGTTTTTAGAAAAAAAATCATGTGTGTATGTCGTCTTCGGCCACTTTTCGTTACAAGTCTTGTTAGCACGATACAGCCTCCGTAGTCCAACAAGTCACCAATTTTATGATCGAATATCATCCAGTACATCTCACGGATGAACCCTATCCATTTACAGCTCACCAGAGCCAGAATAACAGGAGATAGTGCTTTAAGTACGGCATTTTTGTCATTTTTGGAGAATTTTCAGTTTGTTAGCTCGATACAGCCTCCAGAGAGTATACGATTGATCAATTTTATGATTGAATATTGTTCAACGTGTCTCACAGATGTACCCTATTGATTTTCAGTTGACTAGAGCGAGTTTAGCGGGTCCTATAAATCCAGATATACAAAATTTTTGGTTATTTTTAGAGAAGTTTCGGTTTGTTAGCACGATACATCCCCCAACGTGTATATAAGTAACAATTTTATGATAGAATATTGTTCAGGGCCACAGATGCGGAAAAGTTCGTTTTAATCTTTAAAACCGTTTATTTTTTCCGTTTTTCAGCGAGAAAAAGGGGTTTAAAAAACCCTTTGTGTATGTCGTTGTTGTGGTCGGCCACTTTTTGTAACATGTCTCGTTAGCACGGTGCAGCCTCCAAAGTCCATACAAGTCACCAATTTTATGATTTTGGTTAGGGCGTCTCACAGTTAACCCCTATTGATTTTTAGCTCATCAGAGCCAGTACAATGGGTCCTATAAATCTAGATATACTACATTTATGGAGAAACTCCGATTTGGCAGCACGATACAGTCTCCGGAGTGTATAGAAGTGACCCAATTTATGGTTGGATTTTGTTCAGGGTGTCGCACAGATGAACCCGGAAAAGTTAGTTCTAATCATTAAAACAGTTTATTTGATTATTTACGTGTTCAAATGTTCATTTTAGTTTCTAATATTTTTAATACGCATTAAAGTTAATTATAAAGCTATCAAAAGTTTTAGTTTTTTCAATAACATAAGATTATGATCATGACATAGGCAAACATATTTAAAAAAAATCCTATGGGGTATCGAATAGCGCAGCGCGCCCTCTGACGAATAATTGAAAAGGAATTAACAATTGTCATTTATTTAAATTCTATAATGCACTGAAAAATGTATTGTTCTTTAGAAACAAATGTAATTAATTCCCTGTATTCGTTTTGTCTTGAATTGCTTCATTCTCTAAGTATGTGTGTCTACCCTAGATATTGATTGACATAAGATCAAATGAGCAAGTAAAGTTTCTGGAATTTAATTTGACAATTCCCTTGTTACGTCCCCACATCGGAAGCGTCTACCGTAAATTGTTATCGAATGATAGAACATTAAATAAATGAATACTGTGTCGTGCTCACCATATTTAGAATTTTTTAGGAAAACTTTGAAAATGTTCCCTAATTTACCTGCCATAGCATGTTTCTTCTTCTTCTAATGCATATCCATTAATGGATGTTTGCGATAACATTTTCCATTGCTTCTCTATTCCTTGGGGCGTGTATTAACGATTGTACATCGTGTAGCCCTGACCACTGTCTGATGATTCGCAGCCAAGACATTTTTTCCTACCGATCCCTCTCCGGCACTCGATCTTGTCTTTGATCACTATATGCAAGAATTGATATTTCGTGTTTCGCATTATATGCCCCAAATATGCCGTTTTTTTTTCTTAATTATTCAAACAGTTCACGTTGTTTGTTAACACGACTTTGAACTTCTTCGTTTGTCAGTTTAGCCGTCCAAGGTATCTTAAGGATTCTGCGATACAGCCACATCTCGAATGCCTCTAATTTGTTAATTGAGATCGCTTTCAATGTCCAGCCTTCCATACCGTAAAGAAGCATCGACCAAACCTAGCACTTAGTGAATCTCAGTCACAGGTCAAGGTCAAAATCGAAACAGGCAAGCACTCTTCGAAACCTCAAGAATGCCTGTCGAACTTGTTCAATGCGACATTATTTTATTTCCTTGTCTGATGTTCATTCTTCGAAGAGCCAGATGCCCAAGTACTTAAATCTATCTACTCTTTCTATGTACTTTGCGTTGAACGTTATGATGGAGTTTTCAAACATATTTAGGTTTCTGGAGATAATCATAAACTTTGTTTTTTGTTGTTGATATCTAGGCCCATTGATTTGCTCTGTTCTCCTACTTTGTTGACCAGTTGTTGTAGATCGTGTATGTTATCAGCGATTAAGACCGTCTCGTCAGCATAGCGGATATTATTAATCCAGAATCCATTAACTTTGACTCCCATTTCGACGTCTTCCAAAGCCTCTCGAAAAATTGCTATAAGTTGAAGAGGAGTGGAGATAGCACACATCTCTGTTGCACCCTCCTTCTAATCTGTATGGTGTTGGACACATTATTGCCAAATTTGATTTGCGCTGTTTGTTTCCAATATAGGTTCTCAATGCATCTTTCTGGTCTATATGTCTGGGTTCCGCGTTATACGAATCACCATGTTAGGTTTTAGGTTTGCGGTGAATATTAGGTTGGTATAACCGATATGTTTCTGTGTTAAGGAAATTTAACAAAAGCCCATAATTATTTGGTGCATATTTTTGGAAGGTCAACCAAATACTCTAAAAATTATTTTATTTTTTTAAACAGTTATAAAAGTAGATGAGATTGGTACGTGAGTTAAAAATTGATACTTAGGTAATCTATATCACATTGAGTACTGTAAAGGATGTGTTTATATAATTCAATTTAACATAAATTTCAACTGAACGCTAACGTGTATATGGTAATAACTAACATAACCTAAATGAAACGGTGAAAAAAATTTATTTCCGAAACTAAATTCGAACGATATTCTCCTTTACAATTCACTGCATCCAATCTCAGATTTTACTGACGCTCATTTCATTTTATAGCTGTATAAATATTGAATATTATCTGTTCTCGAACTTTTAAATATGACATTTATATTTTATTTGTATTTATAATGCTTGTCTATTACACGAACAAAAGTTATAATGCAAAGCATGTTAAACAACAGCTATAAATAAGTATTCATAAAAATTTTAGTATAGAAAGCTATAGTCTATTTGTATAATAGAGACAATAATAAATCAATCAATATAGCATCAAAATATTCATTGAATATGCAATGAAGATTTTAATAAGCATATCTTACATTTTTTCCTCTTTATTTATGAATATTACTTGAAACTACGTTTTGTACGTTCGGGCTATTTCTGCTACAACATTATTATGTAATATAATTTAAAAAACGGAAGAGTAGGAAGTGAACCGACGAAAATGATAATACGTCTAGTTAAGGTACCCGTCATAGAGACTTATACAACAGAAACAAGGCTAAGAAGGGGGGCAACAAAAAGTACATTTTTATTTATGGCCAACTCATTCAACTGGATCATTGTATGGATTCCAAACTACTCTTTCGACATGATATCTACTGGTTGTTTAAAACAAAATGTTTACCTCCGTTCCTTGAACTTTCAATTTCATGTGATCTTCTCTTGTAGTTTTTCCGTCTTTGCGTTTTTTCCAGCAATACCCATCCCTACGATATCGGACCTTCTTTCTGCTATATAATAACATCGAACCGCTTTTGGGTCTGTAACAAAAATTAATTCGTTAATTTGAATATCTCGACATATTGCAATAAAAGGAATATTTTAGTAATAAATATACCAAACCATACAGCAATCTGATTTTTGCGTCACCTTATGTATAATATATGTACATATATACCGCCCAACTAAGAAAAAGTGCCGTAAGTGCAAAATTATCGATTTTGAGTTATACATTGATATCCATGTTTTAGACCACGAGGAATCCAATAAACTAGTCAAAAATGCCGTATCTCCAACCGTTTTCTAGATATCCAGATGTGGTTTTGCCGTAAGTACATTAAAAGCCCCCCATTGCTAAGCAAAAGTGTCGTAAGTCCAAGACACTAAACATAAATGCAGTAACTCCAATGCTCATATTGCACTTTTGCTTAGCTCTAGCACATACGGCAGTTTTGCTTAATAATGTTACCACTGTAGCTGTACATACGACATTTACTCTTTATGTTTTGTTTATTTTATGTTTTGTTTTGCAACAAATGCAAAGTGATGTGACCGGGTGAACATTTTAGTCGTTTTATTTATTTTAAGTAAATAGTATTTGACAATTTGAATATTTCAACATGATACCAAATAGAGTATCCTCAAGAACGAGACAAATGATGCATTTAGCTTTACAAGGTAATGAAAGTAGATTGAATATATGAGGCTTTTACTTGATGAAGATCCATACCGAACGATGAAATAAAACAATATAGTTTGTTTAAATCTTCATATATTTGAACTAATGTTCAATTTAAACTTGTTGACGCGTTTCACTAACACAGTAGCTTTGTCAAAACGAATGAAGGTAAAATATAAAAATGTCTTAATATATACAGTGCTAAATCTATTTACTAATGTTAACAATGGTATTGAAAGAAATTACCTGGAAATTCATTCACTACAAACATTCCTAAGCTATCTTCTAGGTAAAGAGGTGCAATAAAGGAGACTGATTGATATCTATTTG
Source organism: Galeruca laticollis (assembly GCA_963921935.1). NCBI lineage: Eukaryota > Metazoa > Arthropoda > Insecta > Coleoptera > Chrysomelidae > Galeruca > Galeruca laticollis. Next base: position 60,905,990 of record OY998180.1, on the reverse strand, counting down.
GTCGTTAATGAGATTACCTGAATATTTATTTTTGTTAATCTCTAGGGCCTCTAACAAATTTAAACTCATAGATGTCATTTCTAAATATTGTTCATTCATACCTCGATTTTCAGTTAAAAACACAACGGAATTAATGAATAATATTCAAGATATAATACTACCCCATAATTCTAAATTCATATCGTTCGATGTAACAAATCTATTCCCTAGTATACCTCCTAAAGAAACTATAACTCTTGTTGATAACTTGCTCACATACAATAATGTTAATCCTATAATTCACTCTGATATCATTACTTTATTAAAAGTGTGTTTGAATCAAAATTATTTTCATTTCAATGGAGAGGTTTATAGCAGTAAAGATGGTTTGATTATGGGCAACCCTCACAGCCCCCTACTAGCAGAAATTTTCATAGATAATATAGAAAAAATAATTCATGAACACCCCCTTAGTAAAAAAATTATGTACTGGCACCGATATGTGGACGACATTTTAGCTAGCTTCATCGGTACAAATAGGCAATTAGAGAGCTTCATTACTTACATAAACTCGATTCACAATAATATCAAATTTACCGTAGAACTTGAACAAAATAAGTCTATAAACTTTCTAGACCTTACAATTCCAAATATAAATAATAAACATGATTTTTCTATATTTCATAAACCATCACATACAGATATTACAATTCATAATAGTTCGGTCCACCCATTCAGTCATAAACTAGCAGCTTTCAATAGTATGATACACAGACTCTTAACAGTCCCATTAAATATTAATAATTATACCAAAGAATTAAATATCATAAAACAAATAGCAGTTAATAATAATTACGATCCAAACTTAATTGACAATATCATAAATAAAAAGATAAAAAAACAGACTTTAGAACATGTATTCCCTTCAGATAAAAATAATAAACAATTTAAAAGCTTAACATACTTTGGAACACCATCCTTAAAAATTAAATCATTTTTAGAAACTTTAGACATGAATATTTCCTTTAAAACTGATCACAATTTATCCAAATACCTTAAAAATAATAAATCTAAATCTTCAAAATCAAACAAATCAGGAGTTTATAAATTAAAATGTGGTAATGACAATTGTGATAAAATTTATATCGGTAGAAGTTTTAGAAATTTTAAAACTAGAGTTTCGGAACACAAACGTAGCTATGACAACAAAAAATTAGATTCTAACTAATCAAATCATTTATTAGAAAACCAACACATTTTCGACCCAAATTTTGAAATTCTCCATGTAGTCGGTAAATCCTTTAGTTTAAATTTATTAGAGGCCCTAGAGATTAACAAAAATAAATATTCAGGTAATCTCCTTAACGACCAAATAGATATCAATCAGTCTCCTTTATTGAACCTCTTTATCTAGAAGATAGCTTTGGAATGTTTGTAGTGAATGAATTTCCAGGTAATTTCTTTCAATACCATTGTTAACCTTAGTAAATAGATTCAGCACTGTATATATTAAGACATTTTTATATTTTACCTTCATTCGTTTTGACAAAGCTACTGTGTTAGTGAAACGCGTCAACAAGTTTAAATTGAACATTAGTTCAAATATATGAAGATTTAAACCAACTATATTGTTTTATTTCATCGTAATGAAAGTAATAAAACAGCTCAACTTGGTCAAGGTTGTAGTAAGCAAGAGGATTGCAGTTCATTTGTAGTGATCGATCCCAATAATAGTGTTGAAGATGATTGTTCAGCTATAATTATTGATCCTTCAAATGAAGTATTAACTGATGTTTTCAACAAAATAACTGTAGAAAGCAATCAAGTTATTGTTTTTGATGTAAAGACTAATACTTCAACAAAAAGAGAGGTAACTGAGAATGACTTAGGTGATATTGTAGATGAGACTAATGGGATTGGATTAGATTCAAATGTAGAAGAAGTCGATCTAGGCCTAGATCTAACAATAGAAGAAAATGAGCATGACGTAGGTTTTCTGGATAATTTGGAATTTGAGGACACTTGTTCCAATCATGACGCAGTGATAAATGAAGGAGCTGAGGAGATACAGGAAGTAGACCTAGGCCAAGATCTAACAATAGAAGAAAATGAGAGTGACAGGTTTTCTGGATAATTTGGAATTTGAAGACACTCGTTCTAATCAAGAGGTAGTGATAGATGATGAAGTTGAGGAGATACAGGAAAGAGACCTAGGCCAAGATGAAAGCGGCCACAAGAAAAGGAAAAAAATTGATGTTAGTTTAAAGGAAAGGAAGAAAATTAAGACCGAAGAATTGAAAAGGGCTCACAATGTTTTAGAGAGTCCATGTAAAAACAGTGGATGTAAGAAAAAGTGTGGTGAAAGTATCAGTGAAGATAGAAGAATTCAAATAAATGAGCAATTTTGGAACATGACATGGGGTGAGTTTATCCTAACTTCATGCCAAAAACTAGATGTGAAAAGAAGAAATGAGAATGAAAAAGAAAGAAGACAGCTATCCGTCCAGTGTCATTTGAAAGACAGCAGCGATAAAGCGTTTGAGGTGTGTAAAAAGTTCTTTCTTACTACATTAGGTTATAAACCTACCAATGATAGAGTTGTACACCATACCTTAACAAACGCCGCTTAGGGAAGTTTGACTCCTCCCTCTGACCGAAGAGGAAAACAGCCATCTTCAAAGAAGGGGCCTCATCGTGAGATTATAACACATATTGAGTCTTTTTACCCAACAATCTCGCATTATAGACGAGATCATGCACCCAATGTGCGATATTTACCCTCTGATGTCAATATTGTTCTAATACACGGTGATTTTATTCCAAAGTACCCGGAATACAAAAATAGAGTATCTTATGATTCGTACAGAAGACTTGTTAAGGAACAGAAAACATCATTTGCCCAATTAGACCACGAAGAGTGTGAAAAATACGAATAGTTTTCTCTCCATGAACACAATAAGGATACACTGGATTTCGAGTGTGAAAAGTGTAGTAAATGGGTTCATTACCATGAATTAGTGGTTGCTGCAAGAGAAGCCTATGAATCATATTCAGAAGGTGATATTCAAAATGACACCGTTATTTTTTCAGTCGACATGCAAAAAATAGTAATGCTTCCAAAAGTTGACATGTTTAAGAAGGTGTTGTTTGTCAAAAGACTCAGAGCATATCATGAAACTTTTACTCCTGTTGGGAAAAAAGGAAAAAACAAACCTCATGCCCTGCTTTAACACGAGGGAATTTCCGGAAGGAACAAAGAGGATAATGTAAGTGCTCTCTATACGTTTCTAAAAAAAATAGGGATGTTAAGAAAACAATCCTTTGGCTTGACAGCTGTTCGTCTCAGAACAAAAACTGGTGTCTTTTCACATTTCTCGTGTATGTTATTAACTTATCTGATATTGCTGCAAAAGAAATTGTTTTGAATTATTTTCAACCAGGCCATTCGTTCATGAGTCCCGACAGTTTCCACCACCAGGTGGAACAATCATTGACAAAACAAAAAAAACTTACGATTTTGAAGACTTTGTGCTTGCAGTGTCAACCGCAAACTCGGGAAATGTTGAAGTGCTGCGAATACATCATTTTGATTTCTTTGACTGGCCTGATTTAACATCGCAACATAAATTGAAGAAATCTCCATGTGGATTGTATTTGAGTGACATTGTCCATGTGAGTGTATGAAGAGGAGATTATGTATTATATTGTTAATCCAACTACGATCCTATGTGTCCATACCAAGAATTGGATTTTCTTCATAAAAAGGCTATGAAGGGAATCAAGATGCCCAAGTCCCATGAGTGTTCATGTGGATTTCCTCAAAAGAGGGATACTATCCTAGAAGCACTCGATGAGGTTCTTCCCGAAAACAGAATAACATTCTGGAAAGACTAATTAATCCGCTAAAGTGTGAAGTGTGTTTAAAATCATGCATGACTGGCTACAACTCGAGTAAATATGACAATTTAAAGGTTTTGTACTAAAGTAAACTTCAACTGTAAACTAAATAAATGAGGGTCTTAATCTAACCAAGCCTATTTTTACTCATTATTCACCTTTTTTATTGCTAAAATAGCCTAAAATAAGAGTTTCTATAGCCTAAAATAAGAGTTTCTTGGATATATATTGAGAATACTAAGCAAAAATGCAGTATGTGCACATTTTATTGCAAAAAACACGTTTCCCGGTATAGTTTGGGAGCAAACTTTGAATAAAAATGTTTTTGAATTTGTCAGTGACACAATAGTGCCAATTATTACCAATTTATTGAGTTTTATCACTCAGCGCTAATCATTCAACTTTAGGCCTTGATTTCTCAAAGGCTTACCTATGTGACATACGGCACTTTTACTTAGTTGGGCAGTATAAGGGAAGTATTGTGATGGAGTGATTTTGATGTTTCGAGATTCGAGTGGGTGTACACGTTTCATATGTTTCTGAGACCAAAAACCTATTTTAAAAAAATGTCGGTCGGGTCTGTCGGTCTGTCAACACGATAACTCAAAAACGCGACCACATTTTTGAATGAATTTTTATTTGTAGGATGAGCAAAATTTGATGTACAGTTTTCCGTAAAATCCCATTTTCAAAAATTTTTCTCAATTTTCCGCCCGAAATAATTTTTATCTAGAACATCCGACAAATTTTTGGAATTCTCATATCAAAAAACTACGTAAAATTCTATCGAGATCAGAATAAAAAAAAATTGGGTTTTTTAGTCCCCTTTCGAATCGGAATTTAAAAAAAAGTACAACTTTGATGTTTTGTAACTCGGTTTGCATCATCGATGGGAAGTTGCTGTATTTTTTTATAATAGTATAAACACTCCTATTTCCTCTATAGTGTAAGAAAGGAATCGATATATAACATAGTTTCTTAATTATAGAATTTTTTACGGAAGCATGTTAAAAATTTTTGAAACATGACCAAAACATTGTAAATTTTGGCTTACAGTGAATGTATGGAAAAATTATGCAGTATCATGTATTTTAAAACAAGGAATCCATTTTTTTGTTCACTTTTATAAAATTCTTGTTATTAAATAAATTAAAAAATATATTTTTCAAGTAAAATATTTGAATAAAAGACGTTGGGTGAAAACTAATAGCCTCATTACATAAGGTCATGTGCTGGGTACATCAACAGGTTATTTTGTGAAATAATTATTTTTTAGAATGTCTAAAAAGTCAAGTGCAAACAGTATTTTGTAATTTGGTTATTATGTTATAATAAATGTTGAAACTTCATATGTTTCAATATTTAGCAAAAATAATTGAAAACTGAACAAAGAATGCGTGTGGTACGTACGTACCCCACTTGGTATTTAGCGTAATTATTTGACCCCGGGTTTATGAAGGTTAAGTAATAATTGTAAAGAACAGCAGATAATTGTTTTCCTGGGTGTCCTATCCCATTGCACAGTTATACTGATCTTAATTGGGAAAAAGATATCCAGGATATTCCCATATGGCTAATAATATCTAAGCTTTAATATTTGTAATTAAATATCTTCTTCTTTTTTCTATTCATATTTAAGATTTTCTCATTATACAGGGTGATTGATTACTAATTGGAAATGATTTAACAGTAGAATCCTGAGTTCAAATTATGAATATTTAATCCAAAACAACTAAATAAAATGTAGGTGTCGCTGGGTTAAATGGTACTATGTAAAATTTAAAAACAATTTGTGCTCAGTATGTTAAAACTGTTCTACGTACAGTTGAATTATTGGATTTTCTTTCGTGCGTCATCAATATCTGATAATATAACCGACATAATTATTAAGTAGCATCTCTTTCTATTAAAAGTGACGAACAGAACAAAATAATTTGACATTTGTCAGTTATGTTATCAGATATTAATGACGCACGGGTAAAGATCCAATAATGCAACTGTATTTATTTCATATTTGGCTGGAAGTGTAGACACTGTACACGCTACTAAATTATGTTGAACAAACGTTTCCGGCTACTACCAGAGGCGTACGACAGGGGCAAGTGACTGGTTAATCCTTCCCAAAATCTACGCCACTGGCAGAATAGAAATTTTAGCACAATTTTTAGATGTTCCAATAATTTTTACGTAGATAACGTACTCTTTCCTCATAACGATATAGTCAATATGTCTCGACATATTTTAAGTTAAACATGAAGCTGCACAATTTTTTAAATTTTGATGTGTAATAACTATGTCGATGTTTTGGGCCAGTGGATTCCATTTAATACGCAAATGTAACTTTAATCAGTAATAACAATAAAGAGCACAACTATTAAATGAACGGATGAATTAAGAACAAATTGTGGTTCTGAAAATGTATTCTAAATAAAAGTACCTACAATTTTAATAACACGAAAATATCAGAAAAAACACTAAAAACCTTCGATGAAAAATGTTCCATGTGACCCCCGTTTACCTCAATAAGATTCATTCTTTGGCTGAATGATCTTTTCACGATAAAAAAAATGTTGGGCAAATTGGCAATAAAATTAGCCGAATTTACAATTTGCTGCCATAGTTATTGACGAGTGTTTATTTCTTGTGAATATACTAATGATTTCATATAGCACCCATTCGGGAGTTCTAGGCGGCCACGGAAATTCACTACCTCTACCTATCCATCGATGAGGAAATTGGTCATCGAGATAATTCCTCACAATTATCCTATAATAATTTGGTGCTCCATCCTGCGTGAACCACATGTATCTTCTTCGATTAAATGGCAATTCCTCAAGATGATCGGAAAGAGTTGATTGTAAAAATTGTAAAGTTCTCATTCAAAATTGCTGGTAATTCATATGGACCCAATCTCGGAATATATGGGGATTTGCGATATCCCAAGTGTGACTGTTTCTCCATTCAAAAACTCCGCTACGTGTTAATGTGGCTCGTCAGTAAAAAAAACTTTGTTAATAAAATTACTATGTCCATTTTTTTCTTAATCATCCACTTAGCAAAACTCATTCTTAAAGGAAAATCTCTAGGCAATACATTTTGTACCAGTGTAAAATGGTAGGTCGTAAATTTTCCTTTTTTAAAATTCGATTAACTGGCTTACTCCAGTCATTGCTACTAAACGCAAGTACTTACTTCCGGATTATTAGCAACTCGCACTAAAATATCACCCTCCTGATCCACAGTTATTATTTTCGGTCGCCCCATACCACTGCTACGCCTAAATTGTCCAGTTTCACCTAATCGATGAAAAATATTGCTGAAAGTTTGCCGATTTGGTTGTACTCTGTTCGGATAGATTTGTTCATATTTGCGAGCAGCAGCAACACAAGAATAATTTTCGTTTACATAAACACAAAGCATATTTCCCATTCCGAGATTAGTAAAAATGATGTTGGTGTTGATAAACTAGTTTAGTGGAGTGGACTGTTACGTTTGTCGTTCACCGATACACCAAAGGTTTTGTTTTTGTTGTTGTTAATGTTTTTCTTCGATTAGGTTTTTGGAAAGAAGGACCAGTCGTAAGTTTAAGTGAAGTTCAAATAAAAACACTTAAGTACGACAATATTAACAAACGTACAGGTTGGCAAATCAATTTTGGCAGTCGGAAGTTTGGCAGCTTCCGATGCGCCGTAGCAAAGACGTATGCGGATTGCAAGAGCTCACTTCGCTGGCAGAATTCGTAAGCTTCGTTTCGACAGTTCAGTTCAGAGAAAAGTGTGATTATCGGGGTTGTGCAATACTAACTTGTTATGGCGACCCCAGAAAGTAAAGTTGTTCATAAAAAGTTGAGTGAGCAGTGTCGTGAAATAATTATGAACGTTTTAAATTTCATGACCGAAGAGGCAAACAATGGCAAGTCGACAATTCCATTAAAAAGATAAGTTTTAATTATTGCAATAAATTTTTTAAACCAACGTAATTATTTAACAAATTTACACTCGATAGTAAATTTTTTAAATCGATTTTCGTACATAAAATATTTATTTGTAAAACGATTCAAAAAAGTGACATTAGGGTGAGACAAAGTATTTTATGCACTCAAGGGTCAATTTTATGCACCACTATGTCATCATTACAAACAAATCGACGCCATTTTTAGTCCATTGAAAGCAACCTAAATGAGACCATTTTTCCATTCTCGAAAAAAAGCACCCCTTTATGCACTTGTTGCATAAATAAATATTCTGTTTCTGTCTACAGGAGTATATAAAAAGGCACATGTTTATTTTGTGTAAGATACCTATTTAAAAGTAATAGGTTTTTTAGCTTATAATTATTATACACATTTCATGCCAATCTCTATTACGTTTCGGTTTTATTATTTGTTTTCAACCAACTTCCGATTTCAGTTACAGTTGCGGTTTGGTCATATTAAAATATGTTAGAACTAAAATCTAAAGATCGTTTAAAACCACTATTGAACTGAAACGTAATATACTAGTTTTGAATTGAATAATTTTTTTAAATGGCCGAAAACCACGACAAAAATTTTTATTTGAAAGAACGGTCACTGAAAATAAATTTAACTACTTGCTCATTTTATTTGTATAAAAAAACACATGAGTAAAACTTTTAATGCAACATTTATATCGACTTATTTTATTGTCAGGTCATTAAACGAATTTCTGCTGCTACGAAAGTTAGCCAAAGAACGCTCTCCCGTACTAAAAAAGAAGTTCTGGCAGGAACTAATGCTGACACTGATGTACCTACTAAAAAGAAAGAACCTCCAATATCCGTATGGATCAATTCGACAAAACTGTGCTTAGAAGGTGCATAATAGATTATCACATATCCGAGAAATATGTACCCATGCTAAGAAATGTACACCAAACCTTTGCGACAAGAGTAACGAAGAATTAAGACAACCCGTTTCAAAAGGTAATAGGCTCATCATTGTGCATGCAGGAAGAGAAAATGGTTTTGAACCTAATGCTGGTATTATGTGGAACTCCTAGTCAAAAACAGGAGAATATCATAAGGAAATGGCATACGACAACTATCATCATTTTTCATTATAGTGTTAGTTTGTAGGTGGTATGACTAAATACATTAAACGCAACGAATGTAAAAATGTAAAGGTGTTATAAAAATTGTAGATACCAGAGACGAATTCCACTAGAGTAATATAATATTTGTATCACAACTGTACATAGTTCTAAATAAACAAAAATTGACGGCACCCAGAACCAAGATTTTTTTGTTTTGCCGTTTCTAACTCTGTAAAAAGTGTGAAGGGATGTTCTTATTCCATAGTAAATATTTGCGAAAAACCCAAAAATGTACATATGAAAGTAGAAATATCTACCACAAAGAAGCTTTAATATTTTATTAATACTATTAGTATACTTATTAGACCATCTCCAAAGGCGATTTCTCCAATTTGTTATTCAAATTTTATGTATAAATCCAAATTTTTACATTATTATCTACTACATATTATTAGGAATAACAATTTTAGAAAGCTTAACAGGTAGGTATGTCATTAACTATTATTACGAACAAATAGGAAAAATTGTTGGCCATTGTTAAATTTAGAAAGTCGTTTAAGTATCCTTATTATATTGTACGCTTTAACTACAAAATCTACCTGACTTCCAATTTATATACAAATAAACCTGAATGACGAATATTATGGAATCTATTTATTATTTACATCACATAAAATGATAAAGGGTAATTATAGAATTCCCCGTATGGTTTTTGAAGCAATAAATAATTAGAAAAATCGAAAAATCTAATGGTTTTTATTTCCTTATTCAATTAATTAATAATAAAGAACATATTAATGTTATTTTGTATTGTAAACTCGATTTTATATAGTATTAAACATATGCCACAATTGATTATTTTTAAATCCAAATTCAAAATATTGTATTACCCTCGTACGTATTAGTAGTCTCACAACCTTTAAAACTTTGCATGCGGAATGTACGTCGCCTGCTCTTCCCGGTAACTGCGTTTACAAGGTTGTCAAGTTGTATAGCTCTCTCGTGCATCGTCAACTGCCAAAATTAGTTTGCCAATCTGTAAATAAATTCTTGCAAAAACAGATATTAAGATAGATATAACAAATGATGCGGCGAGTTGATAGTTAGATAATTAAATTACAGTTGTTCACAGATATTAGATGCCGGTATGATAAATATGTATTTCTCACTAATTATTTTTGAACTAAAACACTTCTAGTTAGCACTGTTGGATTTCACGTCGAAACGCAATAGATATTTTTATAATTTTTGGGTAAAATTGTAATTTTGCCGGTTTAGTTGATTAGTTTAGATTTTTATACTGACCGAAGAGATTCACTGAGTTGTTAAGATACTTGTTACACTGTGACATGCCCCCGTCTCGGACAAGATATTTTCACCATGTCTGGTACGAGACATATTTCACTACCCGTTGTTTTGCTCGAGAATCTGTCCTTTTGTCATAAGCTGAAAAATACTGTTTGTAATATTCAGATCTGAATGTTGTAAAAGATAACTTTCTTCTTTTTAAATCTCGACGTCGGGTGAATTACCCATTAACAATAGTGTGAATGGGGTGGGCTAACTTCTCAATCCAAAACACTAATAATGAGCTTAAACCATATGCACTTGCATACCAATATATATATATATATATATATATATATATATATATATATATATATATATATATATATATATATATATGGACGTAGACAACCAGCACCCTTCCAAATTCTTCGAGGTAGTGGAAATAAATTGTTGATGAATGTTTTTTAAACTATATTTCAACAATAACAATGAAATAACGTATGCGTCTGGTTGCTTTAACTCGAATTATCTCTCCTAATATAAAAAATTATTACCTCAATGGAACAGGTGACAATTCACTGAATTACTTGCATTTCTCAACATTTTTTAATCGGAAAAGGAATTCCTTTTAAAACGGATTACACTGACTGTTACATTTGTCACCGAACTGTCATATTTTTTAAGCACACTGTATATAATCAAAAGAACACAGACACTACTGATAGAGATGAAATGCGTTGAACTGGTACTGGGAATTGAATGAACTAAAACTGTTTTATAACAAATAGAGATAAGTTTTGTCATTGTAACAGAATAGGGCATATAACCTTACCCATACCACCGTACATATAAAAGCATAGTAGCGACACTCTCGACTCGTCCATTTGAAGTCTTTGTGGATAATTTCGCCGACAATTTTCTAAGAAGTCAGGCACTTGTTCACTGCCACCACTTACGAGGGACTGCTGTCATGCTACTTCTATGAAAATATATACTGTATACTGCAGACCTTCGTGTCGTATGCTCTAACGTGAACCCCTGTGTAGTAAGCAAGCCGACGTCACCTGCTAGAAACCTGCTACTCTATAGGCGGGGTAAAGCGGGTTCGCATATCGGCTTCCGCACAGAGTGTCGCTACTAGGCTTTTATATGTACGGTACCCATACTTGAAAGTGTCTATACTTTGTTCCACAGCTATAAATGTCTTGGTGTGAAGCAATTTATTTACGTCAACCGTTGTGGATCAGCATCAATTATTTTAGTGAATTTTATGTGATTTCAAATGTTTTTAGAAAGGTACATAATTCTTTCTTATGAATATATTTTTAGAACTAGTTAAATTTTTAAGTGCCTCGTCCCTGTAGACAGGATTTCTCTGGTTACATACATTTGTCCGATAATTACAAATTGAGGGAGAAAGTTTTTGTTAATTTGCTTTCGTGATATATACTGCTAGCAAAATCGAAACAGTTGTGACTAGGCATTTTCACTTAACCGACCTTTAAATTTTACAACAATTACAATTTCAAGTAACATTAGCAACAACTAACAGCTATGACTGCACCCTACTTGATGGAAACAATTCATTCAGACCAGAGCCAACTACACAAAAACAAATGATATTGAAAAAGTATTCATCAAATGCCACTTATCTTATTGTAATTTAAAATAGAGATCAGTTTATTTGTTTTAAAATATTTTTAAACCATTTTGATTATATTTTAAAGTTAGAACATCTATTTTATTTTGTCAATAAATTTCAATATCTTCATTGTTAATACGGATTACGGATACGTATTAAATGCAATCCACTGACCTAAAACATCGACATATGTATTACACATCAAAATTTAAAAAAAATGGTACAGCTGAATGTTTAACTTAAAATATCTTGAGAAATATTGATTTTATCGTTATGAGGAAAGAGTACATTATTTATGTAGATAGTATAGGAGAATCGAAAAATTGATCTAAAATTTCTATTTCGCCAAATATGAAATGGATACCTAAAATAGTTTTGAAGTACCTACTGAGCACAAATCTTTTTTAAATTTTTTAAATGTTTTGGGTTAAATCTTCATAATTTGAAGTCAGGATTCTACTGTTAAACTACTTCCAATTAGTACTGAATCCCCCCGTATAGTGGAATTATTTAGAAATAGCTTCATTTCTACCAGTAACAGGAGTAGATTCCACAAGGTAAGGGATCAAACAGTGAATTCAATTATAAATAGTTGTTATACAAATTATTTACTTTACCACATAATTTATGGAAAATTTTGAAATTAGTTCAGTATGTCATTTAGATTAATGGGCTGGGATTTCACAACAGCAATTAAGTTCGAGAGTATGAGCCCTCGTTAATTTTCCGTGAACACGTGAAAATAAAAAAGATTTTTTCCGTTAGAAGTTCAAAACAATATTTAACACATCATAGTGTAATAGCGGATTCCAAGAAAGCAAATAGCTTTTATTTAAGAAAAAAAAATTTCAACCTAAAAGGTTGAAAGAAGAACCCGTCGTAATTACAATTACAATTATTAAGTTCAAAAGAGAACAGGTCCATATCCAGCACAAATATGCTTATAAAACTATATAAAAATGGATAACGCTAACAACCAACCTATCCGAATAATTTTTTTCATACATCTCGACTCATCTATTGACAACCAACTGAAAACGATAGACTTTCGATCTCTAACCTTGGTGGTCAGTTCAATCTACGTAGTAAACATAGAACGAATTGGATTAATAATAAACCCAAAAGTTGTCACAATCCTTTGGTAACGAGAACTTCTCCAGTAGATAATCTTGAATCTTCGTATAGTTCTTATAGAGCATGTATGGCTGATGCATGACAGACTTTGTATTTGTATTTATATATGGAAACAGTACCTATCGTATGCTGTATGTAGATCTATGAACGGATTTCTAGAAGTCTTTTCTGGTGTAACATATTTGTTTAAGGCAAAAACATTATCTGTACTACAATCTTCCTGTTTTTGTGTTCTGTTCTTCAACATAGCATAAATTCCCCCGCGAGAATTACCATGTTTAGACATTTGACAGATTTTTCCACCACTTGAACTTTAATTTTGACTTTTTATTTTTGCACGTGTACTCTTTTCAATCCAAAATTACCACAATAATCTGCTTTAGATTCATAAGTAAATTTTTATTCCACTCTTCAGGTTCAATTATTTCTGTGAGTTTTGTATTTTCTTGTTTTTTGACATTATGAAATTCCATATTTCTGATCATATCATCCCAGAAAAAGAATAATATAATCTCAATTTCTCTATGTACTGTTTTTTACCGCCCGGATTACTTAGTGAAAGGGGGGTCATGCATTGACCTCAAAATTAACCCCCGAATCGATTGTTATCTCGATGATATCGGTCTGTCTATCTGTGCGCTCATTTCCGGTCAAACCGCTGAACCGATTGGCGCCAAATTTGGTAAATATATTCTTAGGCATAAAAGGAAGAGTTGAAAAGCTTTTGGTAAAAATTGATCAATCCCTCTACGGGGGGTGACTGAATGCAAATTAAAAATGCGCTAATATCTCTGTTGGGGGTTGTTTTTCGGATAAAATGTACATAAAACAAATTAATCAGCGGGCAAATATGCATGACTTTTGTTTGAAATATTTTTCCATAAAATGATGCTTTTATGTTTTCAGTTTAGGGTGGGTTAAATAGTGCGAATATGCGAAATAATTCGTTTGGAGGTCAATTTTTGACAAAAAAATATATATGAATAAAATTACTCAGCGGTCCAAATTATACAACTTATATTTCAAATATTTTTCTATAAAACGATGAGTTTCAAAGATTTAATTTTAGGTGGAGTAATTTTTCGTTTATGTACACTATATTATATGGGCAGTAGAAATGATCCACAATGCTAGTATCTCCGTTCGGAGCATATTTACGGCAAAAATGTTTATAGATAAAATTTATCAGCGGGTCAAAATACATAACTTTTGTTTCAAACATTTTTGTCTAAAATTATTCGTTTACATTTTTTTAATTTACGTTTGCCTCCTTAATTTTATTGGTTTGTACTGGTTTTATTTTCCATTCATGTTTGTGTTGCTAGCTACTACAACTCACGCGGTTCTAACCTAAGACTGCCTCTATTCAGTATATCGATTTCAAATTATTTTGTACAGATGTACTAAATTGCGGGTGGCCTCTGTGTTCGCCACTACAATTTTTTTTAAATCAATTCATATAATCAAGACTCTTTACTAATTTTTCAGTTAAAGTATTATATAAGGAGAAGTAAACAATTGGAGATTGAGAAGGTTTAACATGTTATTTATTCCTTGTCCATTTAGTTTAAAATAAACGGTTTTAAAGATTAATACTAACTTTTCCGCATCTGTGAGACGCCTTGAACAATATCTGTTCAGAGCAAGATTCAATTTCCTATCTTTAACATAAGAGAATTGAAGCACCAAATTTTATAAATCGTTTAATGACTCTATGCTAAATTTGCTTAAAAACAAATGAACAAATAGAGTAGTAAACATTAACAAACATAGCTGCAAAGAAACCAATGCACAAAACGGGACAATTGTTAGTTAACTAGGCCCAATTATCTACCGCGAATTTCTTAATATCTAATAAACACACTTTAATTGTTATATTTATCAAAAAAAAACGTATCTGTAATTCACTAGGTAAAATTTCCACAAAAGAAAACCATACGGTAAACAGTTCACTATACTCGCTATTTGTTGATTACCAAGGCATCAACATCAGACATTGCTAAGTGTAATAAAATTGACAATAACTGGACTAATTGTCGTAGACTGTCCGTAGATAATATTAAAAAATGAAATTGTTTATCGTTCTTTACCATAGATTGTCCCTGTATGCATAATCACTGAATTTAACTGCAACTCATAATTTAGAAATTTTATAGGTACTTATTTTTCATTTCTTGGTGAAACGAAATTTACCGAGCTTATCGCACTCGATGTAGTCGAGGTTGAACACGAAGTCGCTTAGCCCAGCGACGCATCTCCTCTTCACCCCACTCACCTCTCTAGGGCACATGTCCCAGTACCATCTTCCGGTCACGTAGCTCGTTTCTCAAGCACGCATGAGCCATTTATTTTGCACGCAAGCGCCAGTTACTTGCACGCATGCGTCAGTTACTTGCACGCATGCGTCAGTTACTTGCACGCATGCGCCAGTTAATTCTGGGGTGTGGTCAGACAAGCGGTTTCTCACTTATACAGGGTGGCCTACACAATTTATTTTGAATTACTCATTTGGTCAAGTGATACTTGAACAATATCCTATCATAAAATTGGTCACTTGTATCCTGCTAATAAAACGAAATTTCTCTAAAAATGTATTAATTTATATGACCCGTTGTACTCGCTCTGGTGCGGTGAATATCAATAGGGTTCATCTGTGAGACACCATAGAAATATCAAATTATGAAATTGGTGACTTGTATACACTCCAGAGGCTATATCGTGCTAACAACCCGAAATTTCTCCAAAAATTAGAAAAAATGTGGTACTTCAGTACCATAACATCCGTTGTACTGGCTTGAGTGAGCTGAAAATCAATAAGGTTCATCTATTAGACGCCCTGAACTATGTACATCCAATCATAAAATTGGTCACATCTATATACTGCGGAGGCTGCATCGTGCTAACAAACCGACATTTTTTCAAAACTGACAAAAATGTGGTACTCTTAGTACCATAGCAAACGTTGTACTGGCTCTAGTGCTAAAATTCAAAAGGGTTCATCTGTGAGATCTTGAACAATATTCAATCATAAAATTGGTGACTTCTTGCACTCCAGAGGCTGTATCGTGCTAACAAGACATGTTACGAAAAGTGGCCGAACACAACGACGACGACATCCACACAGGATTTTTTTCTTCTAAAAACCATTTTTTTCGTGTTGGTCTTGCTGAAAAACGAGAAAAATCAATCAATACTTTTCTCGTATATTGATAGGGTTGGGCGGAAAAGTGAAAGTTTAAAACACTAAGAGGATGGTTTATAGTTGTTTGAAGGTATAAAAGTGAAAAAGCAAATTCAAGGTACTCATAAAAACTATTTAAAAAGTAACAAATATATTTCAGGAATAGATAGAACTGATTTATTTCAACTGCAACATTGACTTTTATAACTTGTTCGCAAAACGTGTTTTTCTCAACACAATTACTGTTTCTTCTCATTCTCAGACAAAATTGAACATATTGAAACGGGATCGGTTTCCCACTCATTTTTATAATAACTAACTAGCAGGTTCGTCACATTAGTTTTGTTATTATTATGTAATATATGTGGCTACTCTTCCATGTTTTTTGTAAATAGCTTGCCCATTTCAGTATCCGAAATGTACGCCCGTTGACCCGTTGTGTCTCCTAGGTTTTTTGTGATCAAAATTCTGACAAAAGCAAAGTGGAACTGCCCTGTCCCATAAATTTAAACATTTCAATGGTTCCTCTTCCTTTTCAATGTTACGAAAGACCCGATCAAAAGTGTACTCTCACTAGAAATATCACGGTTTGAAGTTTATCCTGAAATATACCAGTAACTTGTAGTGATCCCTAAAAGACATTAACGACAAAAGGACATTAGTTTAGAAATAAGAGTTAAATTTAGGTTAATATTAATTATAGTATTTACCGACTATTGCTCTGAAATGGTCAATGTCATTTATCAATGGAGGCACGTTTCTGTTAATATATAAACAAACATGTACAACTTATAGAGAGAGGTCAGACATGTAGTTAAACATAACTACGTTTCCTATAAAATAAGAGTGAACGAACCAGGATGGAATTATTGTTATTTATACTTTGACTAAGTCGATCGATATATTTATAATTGTGTATTTTAACGTATTAAAACTCGACCCAGTGATTTTTATAAATGTGATGTTGTTTATTCTATTCCCGAATACCGGTTGCTAGGTAAGTGGTTTCCTCAATGATAATATGCCTTTATGGTAAACGTCAAGTATACGAGGGACACTTACTAAGTAACCACTACATGGCGATCCTGCGGAACTAATGGTAAAATTAATGGTAAAATATACATCGATCCTGCCAACTAAATGAAAATGGTAATTGTATAATGGAAATGGTAAAATTGATAGTTAAATGGTAATCGCCACTACATGGCACTAAATGGTTATGGTAAATTTAATGGTCATTGTAAAATGGTAATGATTGGTAATATGGAAACAAATGGTAATTGTAAATGGTGAAATTTCATTCTGCAAACGAAAGATTATGGTACAATTGATGTTATAAGAGTAGAACTATATGGTTTTCTATTTAAATTGGGGACCTTGGAGAAAAAAAACAATGGGAGGTTCATCAACCAAACAGGAGGCAAAAGAAACAGGAATTGTCAACAACACTTTCATGGTACAGCAAGACAATTTTGCGATGCACATAATGGTATTATTATACATTATAACTATAGCTTTCATCTTAAAATTTGTTTGATCATTATGGAAAACGCACCGAAGAGCGTTGAAAAGGGATATCAACCGAAGCAATGCAGTGAAGCAGGCAACAGGAACTCTCACCGTGTAAACATAATTGTAAGTACATATGCATTCTATTCTTATGAACGAATTTTTTTTTGTTTAAATGCCAATAACGTGGCAAGATTTTGAAGATAAGTTACGATTAATTGTGGAAGAAGTTAATAAACAGGGAAAAAAGGTTTTGAAGAAAGAAACTGCTAAAAATCCTGATATACATATAGAAATAATTAATAGCATAGTAGGTCTTTATGATAATTTTGCTAAATTAATAGCCAAAAATTGGAAAAATTTAAGTTCAGTACAACAGGAGACTTGTAAAAATTATTCAAGTAGGATTAGGGATAAAGCTGATAGGGCATTTCAAGCGTTAAATTGTATTATCGACATATATTTGAGGAAATTGACACTGTTGTATTACAAGCAATAAGCAAACAGTTAAAAATTGCGACAAGTATGAACGATTTTTTTAATTTTGCGAGTAAAGTTTTACCGAACGAGTTTAACGGCGAAGCAAGCAAATTACAGTCATTCTTAGACTCATTAGATTTACTACAAATAAACGCGACTGGTAATGAGGAAAATGCTATTTTACTAATAAAAACGAGACTAACGGGTAGAGCTAGAAGCTTAATCACGACGGAAAACTCCATTGCAGGCATCAAGAATAAACTTAAAACAGGGATAAGAGGAGACAATCCAAGACTTCTCTTAGCGAAGCTTGGTAAAGTAAGACAAAATGGAAAATATGTAACACAGTATGCAACGTAAATAGAAAAATTGGCGGAAAGATAACAGGCAGCATACATATCGGAAGGTATGCCTGAACGGCTAGCCGAAAAATATACGAAAGAGGCAACGATTAAGGCAGTAACTATGAATTCCGCAACGGATGCAAGCAAAACAATAATTGCAGCGGGAAGTTTTGAAACTACACAAGAGGTACTATCAAAATTGGTTTCAGTAGAAGGTATAGTAGGACAACAACAAGTCTTGCATATGAAAGATAACAGGAATTTCTTCAGGAAGTCAAACTTTGACTTTAGGAATAATCACCGGAGAGGAAACAACAGGGGATTTTATAACGGTAATCATTCAAGAGGAACATTTCGACAGTATAATCAAGGAAACAACTACGGCAGATACTAAATTTTAATAAATATAGGAAATACAATAATAATGGAAATTACAATAATCAAACTAAAAATAACGTAAGAATATGTGAAATAAAAAATGAAGAAGCAAGAGAGAATCAGAAACAATTGGGGTTTTGAATAAAAAATCAAGCGACGAAAGCAAGATTTCAGAAACATATTCAGCATATTATTTAGATTTATCACTTTCTAACTTTATAGAAATTCATACAAGCGTATCCGATAATATCTACAATTTTATATTAGATACAGGAGCAGACATTTCTCTAATAAAAATTTTCCACATCATTTGATTGAAACTAGGAGTAAAATAAACATTAAGGGAATAACTGAAGGCTTAGCAAAAACTTTGGGTCAAATATGCATAAACCTCTATATCAATAACATAACTTTAAGTCACTGTTTTCACGTAGTGGTAGAAAATTTTTCAATACCACCAAATGGGCTGATAGGAAGAGACTTCATGACAAAAAATAATTGTGTATTAGATTATTCACAATCAGAATTACATATAAATTGCAAATCTAACAATTCAGAAACCATACAAATTTTTGGTGATCCGGAATACGATACTTTAGCAATACCACCTAGATGTGAGGTATACAGGCTAATAGAGAACTTCAAGAATTTGAGAAAGGATACAGTAGGAGAGCAACAGGAAATAGCACCAGGAGTATTTATAGCTAGATCCATAATATCAGGGAAAAACCCGTACGTTAGAATTTTAAATACAAATTATGAAAGTATTTCAGTAAAAACTAGGAGTATTGAAACTTTAGATTTAGATTTATTCGATATATATATACAATTAAGACTGATAGTAGTAATAGAATGGAAGAATTAAGGAAAGCATTGAATTTAGAAGTACCGGAATATGTAAGAAACGATTTAACGAAACTGTGTGAAAATTACGAGGATATATTCGCTTTGAAGAATGATATACTAACGCACAATAATTTTTACGAACAAAGGATATCAGTAAAAGATGATACACCGATATACATAAAAAACTATCGCACACCACATTCACAATCGACAGAACTAAATAGCCAAGTAGAAAAACTTATAACACAGGGAATAATTGAACCCTCAGTATCAGACTATAATAGTCCAGTATTATTAGTACCAAAGAAGTCGACGAATCAAGATAAGGCGTGGAGACTTTGTATAGATTTTAGACAGCTAAATAAGAAAATAGGCACTGATAAATTTCCTTTACCCCGTATAGATGCAATTTTAGATCAATTAGGAAGAGCAAAATGGTTTTCAGTTTTAGATCTCATGTCAGGTTTTCATCAAATACCTTTAGAACAATCTTCTAGGAAGTACACTTCGTTCAGTACCGAAAAAGGCTCATTTCAATTCACAAGACTACCTTTTGGGTTGAACATGAGCCCTAATAGTTTTTCACGAATGATGTCAATAGCATTCTCAGGCCTCACGCCGGAAAAAGCATTTCTTTATATGGACGATATAGTTGTGATAGGAATTTAAGAGAATCACCACTTAGCTAATCTCAGAAAAGTGTTCGACGCATGTCGTAAATTTAATTTAAAATTAAATCCAAAAAAATGCCAATTCTTCAGGCGAGAAGTCACATATTTAGGTTACAATTTATCAAAGGATGGTGTTTCACCAGATAAAGCAAAATACTCAGTCATTCAGCATTACCCAGTGCCAAAAAATGCCAACGAAGTCAAAAGATTTGTTGCATTTTGCAATTACTATCGAAGGTTCATTCAAAATTTTGCAGAATTATGTATTCCTTTAAATAGGTTAGCTAAGAAGAATGTAAAATTCGAGTGGTCACAAGAGTGCGAAAACTCATTTCAGGTCTTAAAAAATGCATTAATCAATCCACCAATTTTAAAATACCCAGACTTTAAAAGACAATTCATATTAACTACAGACGCTTCGAATAGCGCATGTTCAGCAATTCTAAGTCAAAATTACGAAGGGATTGACCTACCCATCGCATTCGCATCACGCAGCTTCAAGAAGAGAGTTATTAGCAATTCATTGGGGAATCAATCATTTTAAGTGTTATTTATATGGGTTCACCACATTTCATAGTAAAAACCGATCATAAGCCACTAACGCATTTATTTGCAATGAAAGATCCGACGTCGAAACTAACGAGAATAAGAATCGATTTGGAAGAATATGATTTTGAAATACAGTATGTTAAAGGTATAGCGAACTACGCGGATAGCATATCGAGAATATCCATAGAAGAACTTAAGGATTTATACATAAATAATTCACATGTCTTGGCAATCACAAGAGCTTAAACGCAAAAAGAAAACGCTCAAACAGAAAAGGATCAAAGGAATAAAGTAGAAACAAAGGAAGTAAGAATACAAAAACCTGCAGTAGTAAAAGTTTTAAATAACCTTGAGGCACATAAATTACCAATTTTACACTTTGAAAATAACCGTATCTCACTTAGGATGAGCATCCGGATCAAAAATAAATTGAAATTTAGTGAAGCCTTAAATACCGGATTACACAACTTCAACCTAGGACGAACGCTGGAAAAGCTTGAAGCTTGCGGTAAGAAATGAAGTAAAAAGAATGAAAATATATACAAATGATGATATATTTAAAAAGTGCACAGTAGAAGAATTTATAGAAGTAGGAAATCAAAGGTTAAAAAGTATTCAAGTATGTATATGCGAAGTACCAATAACGGTACAGCAAAAAGAAGAGATGCAAAAGATATTAGAAAGATATCACAATGATCCAATGTTTGGAGGACATGTAGGAAATAATAGGTTATTAAAGAAACTAAGAGCAAATTTCAAGTGGAAAAACATGGAGAAAGACGTAAAGAAGTATGTAAAAAATTGTCATAAATGTCAAGTGAATAAAGCAAAGCCTAATCACAAAGAGAAATTTGGTATCACAGATACATCTATAAAACCGTTTGATATTATTTACATAGACACAATAGGTCCGTTTGTAGAGAGTAACAACGGGAATCGTTATTGCATTACAATATTATGCGAATTAACTAAATACGCAGTAATGATACCGGTTCAGAATAAAGGAGCACACACAATAGCAAAAGCAATTTTCGACAACTTTATACCGAATTACGGATTGATGAAGGAGATAAGTACAGATCAATGGACGGAATATAAGAACGAAATAATGAAGAATCTAGCGGAATTATTAAATATAAAACCTAATTTTTCAACAGCGTACCATCACGAAGCAATAGGCAGTTGTGAAAGATTACATAGGACATTTAACGAATATATAAGACACTTTATCAAAGATTCTAGGGATAACTGGTGTGAGTTTGTAAGAATGTTCGCATATTGCTATAATACAACACCAAATACGTATCACGGATACACTCCTTTTGAGTTATTATATGGGAGAAAACCCAATTTGCCAGAATTTTTAGACGTAAAAATTGAACCGTGTTACAATTTTTAAAGATATGACAAAGATTTAAAGTACAAATTACAATACGCTAACGAAAGGGCCAGACAGTTTTTAATAAATAATAAATTAAGTAGAGTTAATAATAGCGAAAATGATTCTTCACCTGTAAATTTGAAAATAGGGGAATTGGTTATTTTAAAAAATGAAGGGAGAAATAAATCTGATCCACATTATCTAGGTCCGTTTAAAATAACGGGAATTGAGGGGGTAAATTGCGAGATTACATCTCCAGACAAAAAACAACAAATTGTTCATAAGAATCGATTGTTTATAAACAAAGAACGGAAACATTTGTAAATAAGTGAAGTGTATTGATAAACGAACAAGTAGTGTTTAGTAAACAAAGACAAAACAAAAACATTCATTAAAACAGTTATAGGTTAGGTTAGGTTAGGTTAGAATAAGTGATACCGAAAAATTAAAATGATAATTTTTCTCTTCCAAGAGGAGATGATGTAGTGATCCCTCAAAGACATTAACGACAAAAGGACATTAGTTTAGAAATAAGAGTTAAATTTAGGTTAATATTAATTATAGTATTTAGCGACCATTGCTCTGAATTGGTCAATGTCATTTATCAATGGAGGCACGTTTCTGTTAATATATAAACAAACATGTACAACTTATAGAGAGAGGTCAGCCATGTAGTTAAACATAACTACGTTTTCTATAAAATAAGAGTGAACGAACCAGGATGGAGTTATTGTTATTTATACTTTGACTAAGTCGATTGATATATTTATAATTGTGTATTTTAACGTATTAAAACTCGACCCAGTGGATTTTATAAATGTGATGTTGTTTATTCTATTCCCGAATACCGGTTGCTAGGTAAGTGGTTTCCTCAATGATAATATGCCTTTATGGTAAACGTCAAGTATACGAGGGACGCTTACTAAGTAACCACTACAAACTTGTTGAGAATTTCATACTTAGATTTAAATTTTTGTTTTCGGATTATTGAACATTTTGAATCGTACAACTTGAATATACTCAGTGACATAGAAACTAGAACACCCAGTAAATATTATTTTAATTCATAAGTATTTTACGTAGATATTTCTCAAGAATTCACAAGTGTTTATCATGCCTAGAGTGCGAAGAAATGCAAAGTATTGGCCGCTGAAAGAGGTCAAACTGCTGGCCTCTTGTTCCGAGATATTGCTCGTAGAATAAACATGAGTGTGGATACTGCTGTCAGATGTTATCAGGCATTGCACCAAAAAGGCCGAAGACGAAGAGCCAGCGGCACAGGATAAGTGAGCAACACAACAGAGGGCCAAGATCGTCGCCCAAGTTTATTAGCTCTAAGGGATCGTTCCTCTTCAACCTCAGTTGGTGTTAACTTTAACTCTGGAACATCGAAGAAATCAACTTCAGTGGTGCCAAGAAAGACTAGTGTGGAATCAGTAATGGAACGTTATCGTCTTCATTGAATCCTGGTTGTGCCTAGACATGCATGATGGTCAAGCATTGATCGACATGTACATCGCACTGTTTGAGTCACCTTTAGTCTTCATCAGGGGCAATATGAAAGCACATCTATATATTCAAGAAATATTGGAACCTCATCTGATCAGTTATTAAAACACGATTAATAGTACAGTCAATGAAGGCTACAACCTCCGATCTCGTTGAACCCCCATAGATTTTGATGACAATTTGGGATTGAGTATCTTTTACCCTCTACTTCAAAAGTAACATATGCTCGTCTTGCGCTTTTTGCATTTTAGGGGTGAAATCTACCCCTTTTGTTAAAAATGGGAAAAATGCAGATTGAACCATTCTGGATTGAGTAGTTGTGTTTAATTAGATAAACTAAATGTTTTTTAATATTTATATGCATGATTTATGATTTTAATTAGTTTTTTAACCCTCTTAAATCGAAAATCATGAAGTCATGAAAAAAAATAATTTTTGTATTTCTGAGTTTCAAAATCGCATATTAACATTACATAAAAATTGGTTTCAAAAACTTCAACCTATGAAATTTTATTTACTGAGTATCAAAATATTTATTTATTTATTGCGAACTTTTTCACCCTTAAAAACTTCCCCTTGTCATAATTATATTCGAATAATTTTTTTATCACCTTTAATTAGTTAGAATCTTTTTTAATATTTAAGATAAATTTTATTAATATATTTCATGTGATGAAAAAGCATACTTTAATTAAAGTTGGAAATAATTCTTTAATATTTTTTGACTCGTGACATATTTTTTGACATGAAGATTTAATTTATTAATTAAGAGAAACATGTATTGAAATAAATATTAAAATATATGAAACATGTATTCATCTTTCATTTAATTAATAAGTAAATACATTTTTATTATTGCTCATCACAGCTCTCTTCACCAACTTCTTCATTTGTTAGAGGGCTATTTTGGCAGATATTTACCATTTCTTTCACTTTCTTTATCTTAAAAACACACACCAATACATGTGTATTTAGTAAGCATGTACCTATTGACACGTTTTCCTATAATATATGCATACCAAATCTCTGCTCCAAAATTTTTTCCAAAAAAATATAATTTGTTTTTTTACAATAATTCTGTTAATTTTCAAGATATCAGGTTCATCCATAAACCATTTGAAAGGTAATTTCAAGAGCTATAGGATAAAAAATAAAGGGTTGAAGGGTCCTGGTTACATGGTTCTCGCAGTAGAAGTTAGGCTTTAAACGTCTATATCTCGGTTATTTTTCATCCTATAAAAATAAAAAAAATCTTTGTAAAAAAAGAACTCTAATTTCGTTCTTCATCATTTTTTACGAATATCTAATATTTTTGAAGTCATTTTCAAAAGAAAATGAAATTTACGAAAATTTGAAAAATTTCGATTTTATTAAATCATACTATTTTACAAAAATAAGCATTCTAAACCGGTCATCACTTATGCTAAAAAAAGAGTCCTTTAGGGATAACCATAAATTTGAATTTTTGTGGAAATGGTGAAGGTTTTATTTTTCTTTTTTTCCAAAAAAATTCGAAATTGTCATTCTATTTTTATCATAACTTGCTGAATTTTGATGCAATTCACTTTTTACAGTGCTCATTAGAAAGGTATTTCCGAGTACATTAAAAATTGTTCAGAAAGTATATGTCATAAAATGCGTCGGTTTCCCGTTATATAAGCTTGAATACTTACATTTAGGTACTCGCCGAAAAAAAATATACATACAATTACCTATAGCTCACTTTCAATTAATATTAGAAGGTTTTTCAAGATAGGGATTTTTTTGTTTTTTATTAGCTGCAATTTTGGTACTTACACATTTTTTGTAAAAACTCATCGTTTTTGAATTATTCATGGAAAAAAATGTATTTTCATCACGAAACATCATAATCTTTGATTTTTAATAACTCAGAAAGTGTTGATTTATTCCAAAAAACATTATGTAACAAATTTTGCTTAGAATTTGTCCTTCTATCGATTCCTGATGATATTTGTATTAAAATAATTTTTACCTCCGAGAAGGGGTGGCATCCATCCCCAGGGCAAAAGCGCAAGTTGGCACTATGTCACTTTTGTTTCTTAAGGTAGCCCCCACCTACTCACCAATTTTCATGAAAATCGATGGAGGTTCAACGAAATCGGAGTTGAAAACCTTCATTGACTGTACTATAAGATATTTTTGTGAAATCAAAAAGGAGCCGTCTTTATTGAAATCAAATAGACACATATAAATGAACCGTACTTTTGAAGAATTCCACAAGTCAGGTCAATTAGACACAGTAAGGTATCAAAATATCATTTTGTCGGGGCGGCAAAATGTCTGGCGGCGGCCTTGGTAAATTTAATTCTCAAGTCAAAAATATACTTGAATTTGACTATATTGCTTGAAAATAGGGAGTTGTTTGAATTCAGCGCTGAAAATTGCATGCAAAATGACACATTTTTTATGAAAACTTGAGACTGTAATGCACAGCTAGGTAGTATAATCAAGGGAATATCCATAATAGTAAAAATCGAAATCACTTTTGAGTAAATAATTTACACTGACCTCAAGAAACAACGTTCGTTTTTATATTTTATTTATTCGCTCTTGCATCTTTATTATTTCTTTCAAATCTATGTCATAAGCTGTGAAAGGAATTTGAAACTTATATCGTGGCGGCTCATATTACAGTTGAATTCGATTTCGGGATATAAGAGGATTTAATCAGACTGCTGGTTTATTACGGAACAAAATTTTGAGATGAAAACAAATATCTGCTGAATATTACATTATGTAAAAACAGCTGATATCTTAGGCTGTTGAAGATGAAACCCTAACGTAACCTGAGACAGATATTATTCGCAATCAAAAAGTTACTTTAGAAACTATTCAAAATGGTCGTTGTCAGTCTCTGTGAGTAATTTAATTTGGAGACTGAGAGAAAACCGATATTTGAAGTTTAGTCGACGTCTGCAAGAAAGTTGAGACCTAAAATTTAGTTTGGCCGCTGTCGATTTTGATTGTAATCAATTTGTACTTGCAATTTAAACGCAATGTAGCGTATTCTTCTTGGCTGTCCTGGATTAATTAAAATAGCTTTAATTATAATCGGTTTATTAGTTAAGCGTAGTCCGTTTTATTTGGACCGAGGATGCCGCGTTCATGGGAATCCTATACTATATTTCAAATGTTAGGATTCACTATTTCCGCAGTGTATATTAAGCAGATTTGTTTCGCCTCTCGGACCCATATCGCAAAACATCCTCTCTCAGAACCGGCTTTTCATAGAAAAATATGCATACTGAAATCACTGCTACTCTATTTTTTTGGTCAACGCCTGCATTATAGGACGATGTATGTGGTGTATGCACTTTTAATGTACTACAAGGTTCGTTATGGATCAAATTGAATCTATAATTTTGATGGGCTAAGTGGGTCGTGTATATTTCGGACTGGAAATAATTTAGTGACTACCTTTCATACCTCAGAATGTTCAAAGTGTAGTTTTTCTATCCCAAGTGAATATTATGTGGGTTTTCCAGGTAAATTTCGAAGTGAAGCATTATTATTACTTTTCCGCAATATTTTATGATTGAATATTGTTCAGCACATTTTGCAGATGAACCCTATTGATTTTCAGCTCACCAGAGCCAGTACAACGGGTGCTATGGTACTTGCAGTACGACATTTTTGTAATTTTTTAAGAAATTCCAGTTTTTTAGCACGATACAGCCTCCGGAGTCCAACAAGTCACCAATTTTATGATTGAATATTATCCAGGACATCTCACGGATCAACCCTATTAAGTTACAGCTGACCAGTGCCAGAACAACAGGTGCTATAGTACTTTAAGTACGACATTTTTGTAATTTTTGGAGAAATTTCATTTTTTTAGCACGATGCAGCCTCCGGAGTATATACAAGTGACCAATTTTATGATTGTACATTATTCAGGGCATCTCAAGGCTATATTGATATTCAGCACACTAAAGCCAGTACAACGGGTGCTATGGTACTTGAAGTACCAAATTTTTGTCATTTTTGGTGAATTTTCAGTTTGTTAGCAGTCTCCAGAGTGTATACAAGTGACCAATTTCATGATTGTATATTATTCAGAGCATCTGATAGATGAACCTTATTGATTTTTAGCTCACCAGAGCTAGTACAACGGGTGGTAATGTACCTGAAATGTCACATTTTTGGAGAAATTTCGGTTTGTTAGCACGATACTGCCTCCGGAGTGTACACATGTGACCAATTTTGTAACTGGATTTTTTCAAGGTGTCTCACAGATGTACCCTATTGATTTTCAGCAGACTAGTACAGCGGGTCGTGTAAATCCAGATATACTACATTTTTGGTAATTTTTGGAGAAATTTCGGTTAGCTAGCACGATTCATCCCCCGAAGTGTATACAAGTGACAATTTTATGATGGAATATTGTTCAGGGCCTGTTACATATGCGGAAAAGTCAGTTTTTAATCTTTAGAACCATTTATATTTTTAGGAATTTCCATAATATTTAGGATACTAAAGTTCAATTTCATGTTCATGAGCAGATTGAATGTTTCTGATGCTTTATTCTCTAAGCCGCGTGTAAATTTTTTCAAGTCGTTCACCCCAATGTTCTCAAGGTAGTAGTAGTTATCTAAATAGTTTTAACATACTCAAAGCTTTGAGTATCGTGCTAAAAAAATTTTCGATGAGGCTTAGTCTTCATTGCTTTTTGATAGAAGACTACACTGATAGGTGCCTGAGTGTTCATGATACGATTTATGGAAACTTTGCTTTTTAGATGAACGAAGGCACTTTTTCTCAATATGCCAAAGGCAAATATTGGTACACAAGATGTACTATAAGAAATCAAATCCATGTGATTTGATGGGGAAAGTTGGTGAGAGAATTTTGACTGTACTAGCTTTAATACCTTTGCATAGTATGACGGAGCCAAGTAATGCCCTGAGAAAATTATTTTTATAAGTATTGACATCGCCAACAAACTCAGTTGTTTACTAATATGAAATAGATTCTGTAGGCAACGCCAATACTGGTCAAACTTATTTGGTTTCACTCGGTGGTAATTCCACCCGTTGTGTATTCAAATCCCAGAGGAAGTGTTGAAACAAAAAGACAGTATTTGAAATCAATCCTTATAATTATAATGTGGCTGGAAAATAACAAATTTAATACGTAGAACTTCGTTCCATTTAGTAATAATCATATTGTTTGACGCTATCCGGTGGAAATATATCATGTTCCCCAATTAATATTTTATCTTTGATAAATAATAAATAATCGGAACGAATGTTCTTGTAGTGGACTTCTAGTATCCAATTGTGGTTTTTACTATTCTGTCTCACAGAACATTACAGAATCTTCAAATTTTGACGAACATTTTGAGGAAGGACTTTTTTATTGTTTTTATTGGGAACCGAATTCTAGAAACCAATTTTTCTCGAAAAGGATTCTAATATATAAGGCGAGTACCTTGCGGCCAGTTAGTCAGTTTATAGTTTAATCTTGTAGTGAAAAGACGTGAATATGAATTTGTGAATAATGTATTTGAAAT
This sequence comes from Galeruca laticollis, assembly GCA_963921935.1. Taxonomy (NCBI): domain Eukaryota; kingdom Metazoa; phylum Arthropoda; class Insecta; order Coleoptera; family Chrysomelidae; genus Galeruca; species Galeruca laticollis. Next base: position 60,876,616 of record OY998180.1, on the reverse strand, counting down.
ATTAATTAGTAGTGACGTGTGTAAATAAATTAAGTGTAAGTAAATATACAGTGTGTAAATAAATTAAGAGTAAGTAAATACACCGTGTGTATAAATTTATCCTACCCATCAGGATAAACTATTCAAATTAATAAGAAAAACATTACATTGGTGCCAGGTGTGAGGTAATATGAATAAATACCTGCGTAAAAATGGTTAAGAGACTGGAAAGGTAAGGAATTAAAAGCCGAATTCGAAAATTGCGAGTTGGAAATGTCTGGAAAGAAGAGTGAATTAGTAGAAAGACTCAAAATGGCACTGGAAAGTGACGGCAAAAACCCACCTTCATCTCGTAAATCTCTGCTATGAAAAACGATATTTCTGGTAATATGAACGGGGAAATTTCAACTATGAAGAACGATATTTCTGCTAAGAAGGATATGCTTGCTAATAAGAACGATATTTCATATAATATGGACGAGAACAACTATGAGGACGATATATCTGCTAACATGGGCAAGATTTTTGCCGATCTCTTATCAATGTAAAATGACATTCATCGAAAATAAAATTTCTTCTCTAAAATCGAATTAAAACCACCAGACATGCCAGCACAAAAAAAGAAGCTTGAACATATAAAACCCTGCAAGCCAGAAGCACTTCCCAAGATAGAAGATATTGCCAGTTTTCCACGAGTGAAGGTCCCAACTTTTGACGAAAAGACGTCGCAACCAATAGGCTGTTTGAGAACATTGAAAATATACTACACATTGTGGTTATCCTATCAGATAATAGGCTAAAAAACATATTTTCTTTCATTTAATTGAATTATGTATATTTTTTGCACATTACAAAAAATGAAATATAATGTTTTTTTAAATTTTATTTATGACTAGAACGCTCTGTGATTGGTGGCAACACTAGTGACATGACAGGCAGGTAAAGATGGACTACTGACAGATTGTTGTTTGCGTTTTATGTGTTAAATTTGATCTGTGAGTTATTTCAGAAGCATTTTAAGACAAGCTTTGATAAATAGTAGCATAAATATTTGTTTCGAATTTCAAATTTTGTGAGAGCCGATAACACCAACCTACCCAAAATAGATGGTTGCTCGTTGATTACTGTGCTGCGGAAGTAGCTACATAAAAGAACAGGTAACATTTGAAATTCTACATAGCGCGAAGTTCTGCTGCAATGTAGGGTTGAAAAGGATCATTTTAACTTATACTGCAAGAATAAGCCATGTTAAGAACTATTTAAACATGTTATTTTGTTTTGACAAACCGAAATTTTTAGCTACTATCTAGTATTTAATTAAATTTCCTCACATCAAATTAAACTTCACACCTGAAAACATTTGAATGCATTACAATACTTTTTGGGTCTCTTCGAGTTAATTGAAACCACATCTTTCGTCTTGTAGGATTCTTTGGAACAGGAACATATAGTTGGTTTGGACTCTTTATATAGACATATTTGTACATTGTGGCAGTACACACCATTCTCTCCAATAAATTTGAAGAAAAATCATTATTTTCAGCTGCTCTGTTTTTTTGTTATGTTAATTATCTGTGGATTATGTGAACATGCCTGTGACGTCACACGTGTAACGTGGCAAGCGCGATTTTGAACAACTTTAACATTAATTTTTTTGATAATACACTAGATCTGTCGGACATATTAATGTAGTGTGCTTATTATGTAACAAAGAATAAACTAAAACAATTTTAAAAAAATTGTCAAATAACCTATTACGTAAAACAGATTGAAGCAGCCGCTAGAGCGACTAATTGATCCGATAAGGAGAAATAAGTGAGGTTAACTATCGCGCTTCGGGGAGATGCCTTAGATGTACTTCAGACGATAGCCCTTGAAGAAACGGATGATTTTGAGCAGCTGAAGAAGATGTTGGACATGCGATATGGTCACGAACATCTAGAACACTTCTACCAATACCAGCTGAAGAACCGAATGAAGAAACGTAATGAAACACTTCAAGGGTATAAAGTGCATATTGCCCGATTTGCTTATTTATCAGCATCAGAGAGCTTGATGGGATATTTAAGCATACATGCCTCTGTTGATAGCTTTCGTGACCACGATATGCAGAGGACACCAAAACTTTGGCCTATGCATTGACTGCTGCTATTGAATAAGAGGCAGCCACGAAGGCTTCGAGATACACCAAATGTAGGACCATCCAAAAAGAAGGTGAATGAGACATACTTATCCAGATCGTCAACTTGATAAAAAGTATGGTAGTCAAAAGGCCGAAGAAGATCATATGCTGGAATTGTGGCGAGCTAGGGCATGTACATAGTTAGTGTAAGCGCCCCTGGACTACTTCAAACTAAGAACCCCAGTCACAGAATAAACTAGATAGGGCTGAACATTGAGCTAGTGTAAGTGCTCAGTAGACTGTAACAAGGTGGGATCTAAGGTAGCTGCAGTTTCAAGAATTACAGTAGTCGACGAAGAATAGTCATCCACCAGGATCAGAGAAGATCAGGAAAACGATCCTCGCCTGAAGATGATCCGGCAATGGAAGGAAGAGAATCCGACCTACCTGGCAAGATGTGTCAATATTTTAACCGACACCCAAGGCATATTGGGCTTAGTGGGATTCCCTAGTCCTGGAAAAATGCCTCTTGACAAGAATCCTTACAAAACGGTGATGGTTCTAAGAAGAGAAGACCGCCAGTTATCCTTAGAATGAGATTAGCTTAGGTACGACAGTCCACCTGGAGGTCATCTGAGAGTGAAGGAACCCGCGACATATTTTATTGGATAAACAGGTCCGACGATGGAAAGGACCGGTGTAAGAAATGTACGACTTGTGCCATGAGTAATGGACTACAGCGCAACACGAAGGCACCCATGAAACAATATAATGTTGGAAAGGATTGCTTCAGTTATCGCTGGACCATTTACAACGACAGAAACTGGTGGTGAATACATTCTGGTTGTAATGGATTATTTCACAAAGTGTGTGGAAATTTACGTGATCCCGAATCAAGGGACCACAACTGTCGCGAATGTATTGGTGTAATAATTCATCAGCCGATACGGAGTGTGCTTGGAAGTACACAGTGATCAGGGAAGAAATTTCGATCAATGTATTCCAGGAAACTTGTGACAAGCTGGAAATGAAGAAGACCAGGCCATCAGCTAGTCAGATGGAATTGTCGAGAGAATAAACAGGACCATTGGAAAATACCTGTCCAAAGTAGTTTCCAACCACCCGAGAGATTGGGACCAGTATCTCTCCCTATTTGCATTGGCTTATCTACCTGGTATCAATGAGTCCACGTGTGGAACACCTGCGAAAATCCTGTTTGGACGCGAAATAAGGCTTCCTTGTTACCTGGAATTTGGTTGTCGACTTAGAGAAGATCTAGCGGGGAAGATTACATGATCAATTTCAGAAGAAGGATTGACTACGTGCACGAACTGGTTCGAACGAATCTTCAAGTTGCAATAAGGCAATTTCAAAGAAGGGGACAAAGTATGGTTACACAACTCGACGAGGAGAACAGGATTTTCTCCAAAATTATAGAAATCTTAGGAGGATCCATACCTAAATAAGGAAAAGGATCAATGACGTCATCTAGTGCATAAACAAGAACACCAATGGAGAACCGAAAGTAGTCCATCAAAACCGACTAGCGCCATTCGGAAGAGCTCATGACAAAGAGGAATGGATGAACCATATCCGAGAAGAGCCTGACCCCGCCTTCGAAGTATATATGGGCGCGTATGGAGGTATAGGGAAAGCTAGGTATGGGGTCACTACAGATCAACGACAAAATTTGTTCACGTTCCCGGAATATTATTTACTGACATTCAACCTCCCCACCAGTATAAAGAACGCACGAGGGTTGGCAACCGTCTTTCGAAAGAAGTTTGGACAATTAGGAAAACTCGAAGATTAGATTCCAGTTCCTGGTAAGACACTGAGAATCAAATGCAATTCGCGGTTCATCTACCTGGTAAAAAAGAAAGAATTTCAAGATTGATCCTCGTACCGGGATGGGTGGGAAGCGTAACGAATCCTTCGAGGCCATGTGCTGGAATCCAACGTGAACAAACTGGCTATGCATAAGATCATGAGAGTAATTGGATTGGCGAGTCATCAGGAACATGGTGGAGGTTATCTTTCCAGATACCGGTGCCCACATATTAATCTGCAGCTATTCCTCCCATTCTCAGTACCTGACGAAGGTGATATCCTGTTATTTCCATAAGACTGGAAAGTGTAGAAATGGATCAAGTCATGAGTTCCGTTTACAGTTTGATTTCACAGCGAACATAGTAGAATAGTGAATAAGTGAACATAAAAGTAAACTGTATTTAATATAAATTAGATGTTAAGTGTGTACATAAATTAAGTATAAGTATATAAATGCATTAAATAGGTAGATATACCGTGTGTATAAATTTATTCCACCCTTTCGTGATAAAAACTATTTATATAAATAAGAAAAACATTATACTACTGTATTGTGTTCCCCGCCTCAAGAAAAAGGTAAAACATTCAGTAGCGATAGCTAGATAGCCAAACTGGACCGTTTGAATGAGGAAACTTCGAATCAACGAATTAATGTGTAAAGAAATAATGTCATCTTCCACCAAGACACACCATGTCGTAACTCTTTGGCTGCGATGGCAAAATTGCACGAATTACATTTCAATTGCTTCCACACCTACCACATAGTCCTGATTTGGCACCCAGCTAGTTTTACCAGTTTGCAGACGAAAAAATGTTCATCTGAAAGAGATGGCTTGAATGATAAGATGATCGCCAAAACAACCGTTCATTTTGAGACATCGTTCTTCAAGAAAGCAATCGAAATGTTAAACAGGCTCTTAAAAAAGATTGTTGAATAAAATAGAATTTGTCTGGAATTAACAAAATCTAATAACCATCGAAACAATTCTATTGTAAAATAAATCAGATCCAAAACAAATTGAATTTAAATATAATAGGAAAGTGTCCTGTGATATTTACATATCTGATGTATATCTATGACATTGAACCTGAGATTATTCGTAACCATTTAGATTGTTAAACTATACGGATAATATTTGCTGGTGCCTCGACAATTAATTAAAATGATAATAATCAATGGCGAAGTTAGCTCCCAAAATACGTCCGGACCCCTCTATACGATTCAAATGTTACATGCGAATCTTGAATGCAAGAAAATAACTTTTATCGTGAACCTTTATTTGCGGCAAAGAAATCCCCCGATAAACGTGACTCCAATTATATTGAATCAAAGGTTCGATCTGTTGCTGTTCAACGTTAAATATTTTAATCCTTTTAGTCCTGATCGATCGGGTTTCGTGTTTTCAGGATACCTATCATTATTACTTACATTCCTCTACCTTTTTAATAGATAAAAAGAAAGATAGTGAATTGCGTTAAAGAATTGCTCTCTAAGAGTTGAATTTCTCGTTTCCTTATCTTGTCGTCTAGTTGTGAATCAAAAGTTTTACCTTTTCTAGACTTTCAAGCGGGAATCTGTGGAATTGTTGGGAGTTTGATCTCTTTTTACAATAAATGTAGTTTGTAAAATGTTTTAATTTCATCGGTAAATGGAAATCGAGCATAGTTTTTTAAACGTCTAGATTATTGCAACATAAAAAGAGATTTGTAGTTCTAGATGGTAGGAAATGCAAAGTTTGATAACAAAACGAGGAACAAATGACAAATATTGAGGAATAACAAGGGTTCAGAAGAAATAGATCAACAACAGACGCCATATTCATAATCAAAAGAATGAAGGAAATAGCAATAGAGTACAATACGCCAACCTATATATGCTCTATTGCCAAGTCAATCGACAAAGTAGCCTCTTGGATATCCTAAACATAATAAAAAACGCCAGGAATAATTTAACGCGGTATTCCAACACCAGGTGGAACAAGGCAAGAAGATAGCCTTGGTCCCTTCCTATTCAACTTCATAATGGTTTAAATAATACAGAAAGTGGTATCGATGAATGAAGGAAACTATTTAGGACCCAATAAAAATAGCATAGTGTGGTATGCGCCAAATTAGAATGTACATGACACGTATCAGACCGATAATGACATACGGAGTATAGAGTAGTAAAAATGAAAAATCTAAGAACCATCAACGGAAAAACCAGGCAAAGAAAAAGGCAATGGTACGCGCATATAAAACATATGGAAGAACACAGTCTCCCACGCTTAGCCTTACAAGGAAAACCACCAAAAAAGAGACTACCTGGAAAACCACCCTACAGATGGAAGGACAGTTGGCAATCCATATCTCAATAATTCAGAGGCAACCTGAAAATTAACAGACCGTCTGTTATAGATTTTTTTATTTTTTGTACCATCTGAAAATGTCATTCCTAGAAACGTAAATAAGACCATTTAAAAAGTTCGAATTTTGTGAAAACTTTATCTGGCGAAAAAGTGGAATTAACTGGCAAACATTTCCGACATTAGATTTATTATGACCTTCGACGTGTCACTGTATATTTCTAGTTTACTGAATTCAAACCAATTGAAGAAAATCGGCATGTAACCAATCGGGAAAAATTTTAAACACACGGTATGGCTACTTACGAATTTACTACACTTTAAGTCTCTCTACTAATTCACTTTTCTTACCGAACGTTTCCAACTCACGATCTTCCAATTCTGCTATTAACTCAGTCATTCAAGTCACATAGTCTCTTGGCCATTTTTACGTAGCAATTTATTTATATGACCCCACACCTGACACCAATGTAATGTTTTTCTCATTTATTTGAACAGTAAACGGGTGGGATAAATTTTAAACAAACGGTATGGCTAATTACGAATTTATTTAAACACTAAACTACTAACTAACACTTAATTTATATACACTTAACTATTCACTTAAATTTAATTTATATACACAGAACCTTAATTATTTATTTATATTAACACTTTACTGTTCGCTATTGCGGTGTATTCTTGTTAATTTGTCGAGATCATTTTATCAACTAAACTAACTCTCCTTGGTCGGTCCTTTATATATTAGTGCCATTTTTACTAGATTATTCTAGACTGGTCACAAAAACAATGTCTAGATAAGATAGTCACAATCGTAAACGGTTCTAAGAAATCCCCGCGCATCCACCATAATGTTAACTTTCATACATGGCTTAGACAGAGTCGGATTCAGGGACTATTCCAGTGTGCTGTTTCGTAACATTCCCTCCTTAAATGGAAGTTCCTCCTGCAACTTTTGTGTAGCCGAGACTGGATGTTTGAATCGGCAACTGGCCCCATTTCTACACTTTCCGATCTTATGGAAATAACAGGGCACCCTCTTCATCGGATACTGATAACGGGGGCTGTAGCTGCAAATTAATATCTGGACACCGGTATCTTGGGAGATAACCTTTACCATGTTCCTGATGACTCGCCAATCCAACTGGTTACTCGCTATCTTAGACATAACCAGCTTCTTCACGCTGGATTCTAACACATGGTCTCGGAAGTTTCGAAGTGCTTCCCACACATCGCGGTAGGTAGATCGATCTTGAAATTCATTTTAAGTTACCACGTAGAAGACGCCCCGCGAATTATGTTTTAGTTTCAGTGTCTTGCCAGGGGCTGGAATCTGGTCTTCAAGTTTTTCTAATTGCCCAAACTTCTTTCGAACCCTCGTGCGTTCTTGATACGGGCGGGGATGTTGTATGCCAGTGAATAACCTTCCGGTAGTGTGAGCAAATCTTGTTGCTGTTCCGAAGTGACTCCATATGTCGCTTTCCCGGTACCTCCATACGCGCCTATAAATTCATCGAAGGTAGGGTCAGACACATCTCGAATATGGTTCACTCCTTTCTATAGGTCATGGTCTCCTTCGAATGGCGCTAGTCGGTTTTGGTGCACTACTTTTGGTTTTCCGTGTGGGATCTTGCTTATGCGATATATAACATCATTGACCCTTTTTTTGATTAAGTATGGACTTTCCCAGGATTTTAGTAATTTTGGAGAATATTCTTTTCTCCTCGTCGGGTTGCGCAACCAGACTTTGTCCCTTCTTCGAAACCGCCTACTGTGGCATGCGTGTCGTACCGACTTTTCATTCTGTCGCTGGCAACTTGAAGATTTGTTCGAAGTAATTCATGAATATCGTCCAGCCTTCTTCTCAATTGGATTACGTAGTCTTCGCCTGCTAGATCTTCTCCAGGCCGACAGCCAAATTCCAGGTAACAAGAAAGCCTTATTCCACGTTCAAACATAAATTTCGTAGGTGTTTCACCCGAGGACTCATTGACAGTAGATCGATAAGCCGATCTCTCTGATGGCTGGAAACTACTTTGGGCAGGTATTTTCCAATATTCCTGTTCATTCTCTTGACCATGACATCTAACTGTGGATGTATTGCTGTTGTCCTGGTATTATTCATTCCCAGCTTGTCGCAAATCTTCTGGAATAGATGGCTTTCAAAATTTCTTCCCTGGTCACTGTGGACTTCCAAGGGCACTCCATATCGGCTGATAAATTCTTTCACCAATACATCCGCGACAGTTTTGGCCTCTTGGTTCGGGATAGCGTAAATTTCCACTCAGTTTGTGAAATAATCCATTACAACCAGTATGTATTTGCCACCATTTTCTGTCGTCGGAAATGGCCAGCGATATCTAAAGCAATTCTTTCGAAAGGGCTTCCAACATTGTACTGCTTCATGGGTGCCTTTCTCTTGCGATGTGGTCCATTACTCGTAGCACAAGTCGTACATTTCTTACACCAGTCCTTCACATCATCGGAGCTGTTCATCCAATAAGGGTTTTCTTCACTCCCAGATGACCTCCCGATGGACTGTCGTGTAACTTCTTTAGTACTTCAGCTACTCTTGTTCTCGGGATAACTAGCTGTCTCCTCATCTCGGAACCATCATCGTTTTCAAGGACTCTTTTCAACAGCCCTTCTTCGAGGACAAGTGAGTCCCACTGCGCCCAATACGCCTTGAGTTTCGGTGAAAATCTTGACACTTCTTGCCAGGTAGGTCGCCGATTCTCTTCCTTCCATCGTCGAATCATTTTCAGGTGAGGATTATTCTCCTTATCCTGGTGGGTGACCATTCCTCGTTGACTACAGTAGTTCTTGAAACTGCAGCTTCCCTAGTTTCCGCCCTATTGCAGTGGGAGCAGTCTGTTCAGTACGGCCGTCTGGACAGGAAGTCGGCATTTCAGTGACTCACACCAGCTCGATGTTCGATGTTGAAATCGTACTCTTGAAGTCGTTCAATCCATCTAGCGATCTGGTCCTCGTGATTCTTGAACAGCATCAACCACTTGATTGCTGCATGATCAGTCCGGATTAAGAACTTCCCACCATAGAGATACTGGTAAAAGTGTTCCACGGACTTCACCTACGCCAAAAGTTCCCTTCTTGTGACGCAGTAGTTTCGTTCTGGTTTGGAGAGGACTTTACTGAAATATCCCAGCACTCTTTCTTGCCCTCCTTGGATCTGTGAGAGCACTCCTCCAATTCCTATGTTGCTTGCGTCATTGTCAAGAATTGAGTCTCCCTCAGGTAATGGGTATCCTAATATCGGCACCGTGGTTAAATGCCTCTTCCAGGTTTCAAAAGCCGTTTGACAGTCTTCGTCCCATTGGAAAGGTCTTGCTTCTTCTGTAAGTCGAGTTAGAGGCTTGGCAATATCTCCAAACTTCCTGATAAATCTTCTTTAATATGTGCAAAGTGCAAGGAAACTCCTAATTTGATGTTTGTTGGTTGGTTGCGGCCATTGCTGAATGGAAGCAATTTTCTCTGGATTCACCGCTACCCCTTCATTGCACACTATATAACCTAGATAGTTGACTCGGTTTTGGAACAGCTGATATTTCTTTGGGTTTAACATGAGCTGGGTAGCTTGGAGTCGTTTGAATACGTCTTCCAAACTTTTCAGGTGTTCGTTAAATGTCTTCCCCAGTACTACGATGTCGTCCATAGACCAGGCATGTCTTTCAAGACAACCCTCTCAAGACATTTTCCATGAGTCTTTCAAATGTCGCAGGCGCATTACAGAGCCCGAATGGCATGACGTTGAATTGCCATAATTCAGAGCCGATGGTAAAGCAGTCTTCTCTTTGTCTTCTGGGTCCATTTCCAATTGCCAATAACCAGACTTCAGGTCCAAGGTGGAAAACAGTTTGCTGCCGGCCAAAGTATCTGGCGTATCGTCAATTCGAGGAAGAGGATAGCTGTCACATTGTTGAGCTGACTATAATCTACGCAGAATCTCGTAGTTCCATCCTTTTTTTTTGACGAGCACTACAGGAGACACCCATGGACTAGTAGATGGTTCTATTACTTTTTCTTCTGCTATCTCTCGAATTATTCTTTCAGCTTCCTCTCTCTTCGCTCGTGGAAGTCTTCGAGCTGATTGCCTAATTGGCTTAGCATTACCAGTATCGATTTTGTGTTTGACGACTGATGTTCTACCAGCCGTTCCACCTTTTGATACGAGTAGGTCTCGATACTGCAAGAGCAATCCTCTCATTCTCTTTTTTTCAGCTCGATCCAAAGACTGATAACATCTGTTCGAATCTGGCATTAGAATTATCAGTGGTCGTTGTTTTACGAACTATAGACGTCACTGGTACGCAGGATCCAATCCTGGTTTCCTTCTTGATGGTAACTGGGTAATCATTCACGTTTATCACACGTACTGGGATCTCTTTCGCCGACGTAACCAATCCTTTTCCAATTAGTACTCCTTTGCCAACCTCTTCGTCGTGGTTCCTTGGCTCCGTCATAACCGGTGTACCTTCCTCCATGATTCCCTGTAGCCGTGCTAATGTCATGGTTTCGCCTCGTGCAGGTAGAACGCTATCTCCCTGTACAGCTGTCAATACCGCGATGCCTTCATATGGATGAAGGAAAACCTCCTGGGAACCCACTTCAATGATTCTGTTTCTAAAGTCTAATTGGAAACCATGTACATTCATTACGTCCATTCCCAGAATCACGTCTTCTGCAATGTTCGCTACGATTACCGTATGCGTGAACTTTTCTGCGCCAATTCTCAATTGGATGTGTGTCTCACCGTGAACGTTGGCACTCTCACCTGTGGCGGTCCGCAGTCTCGTTGGTAAAAGCTTCTTATTGGAGTTTATTATTTCTGGTCGTATAACGGTTCTAGTTGCTCCAGTGTCTACCAGCAGAGTACATATCTTGCCATTCACTTCTCCATCTACATATACACTGACGTTGCGACATCTGAGCGAAGCTATCAGTATGAGAGGGTCTTTGGAACGATCATGGGTCGGTTCTGCCCCCTCGTAGCCGACCCGTTCTAGTTTTTCTGTGACTGAGGTTCTTGGTTTGCAGGAGTCTTGGGGCGCTTACACGAACTACGTACATGCCCTAGCTCGCCACAGTTCCAGCATCTCATCTTTCTCGGCTTCTCGTCCATCATTCTTTTTATTAAACTGACGAACTGGTCAAACCTGTCTTCGTCACCTTCTTCTTGGATGGTCCTAATTTTGTTATATCCCGAAGCCTTCGTAGCTGCTAAATATTCAAGAGCAGCTGTCAATGCGTCGACTAATGTTTTCGGATGGCCTAAACGAAGCGTCCTCTGCAATAAAGGCCTGGATGCCCAGACATTCTATCATGTTCTCTGGTGCTGACGGATAAGCAAATCGAACTAGTCGGGCAATGTCCACTTTATACTCTTGAAGGGATTCATCACGTTTCTGCATCCGGCTCTTCAGCTGGGATTGGTACAAATGTTCTAGATGTTCATGACCATATCACATGTCCAACCTCTTCTTCAGCTACTCGAAGTCATCCGTTTCTTCCAAAGATATCGTCTAAAGTACATCCAAGGCATCTCCGCGAAGCGCGATGGTTAGGTTCACTGCCTTCTCCTCATCGGACCAATCATTCACACTAGCGGCTGCTTCAAACTGTTTCACATAATTGGTCCACGACATTTTTCCATCGAACGCTGGGGTCTTGACTCGGGTAGAACTACTAATGTCTTCTAACTTAGGGTGTGTTTCTGGTTTGCAAGGATTTGTTTGCTCGGTCTTCTTATCTTCCGCTGGCTTGTCTTGAGTTAATATATCTTTCATCTTTCATCTTTCTTTCTGACTCTTTGATTTTTTCGTCCATCTTTGAGATCTTATTCTCGATTCCAGATTTTAAAGAGGAAATTTCGTTTTCAACATCAGAGGCAGTGTCGTTTTTCATTAATAAGATGTCGGTAGATATATTGTTCTACATAGCAGAAATATCGTTCATTATAGGAGAAATATCGCTTTTCACATTCATTGAAATCTTCTCTTCCATGGCAGAAATCTTCTCGTCCATGTTAGCAGAAATATTAGCACAAATGTCGTTCTTCACAGCAGAAATCTTCTTGTCCATGTTAGCAGAAATTGACGATATTAAGGTGGAAGCCTCGTCATTAAATAAAACTGTTTCTGGATTAAAAGCCGTCATTTTCCAGTGCCACTTTAAGTCTTTCTACTAATTCACTTCTCTTACCGAACGTTTCCAACTCACGATCTTCCAATTCTGCTATTAACTCAGTCATTCAAGTCACATAGTCTCTTAGCCATTTTTATGTAGCAGTTTATTTATATTACATCACACCTGACACCAATGTAATGTTTTTCTTATTAATTTAAACAGTAAACGGATGGGATAAATTTTAAATACACGGTATGGCTACTTACGAATTTATTTAAACAGTAAACTACTCACAACACTTAATTTATATACACCCAACTATTCACTTAAATTTAATTCATATACACACAACCTTAATTATTAACTTATATCAACACTTTACTGTTCGCTAGTTCGGTGTATTCTTGTTTATTTGTCGAGATCACTTTATCAACTAAACTAACTCTCCCTGGTTGGTCCTTTATATATTAGTGCCTTTTTTACTAGATAATTCTAGATTGCGGCTTACACAAAAACAATTGGCTTTGGTATATTCTAGATAAAACTGGTCACAAAAACAATGTCTAGATAAGATAGTCACAATCGTAAACAGTTCTAAGAAATCCCTTCGCATCCGCCATAATTTAAACTTTCATACATGGCTTAGACAGAGGTCGGATTCAGGGACTATACCAATGTGCTGTTTCGTAACATTATGCATATGATCCAGACAGAAAAAGCAAATAGTCAGTTCAGGTATTTCAACGTGAAGAAAAGTCATCAAAAGTGTCTAGTTATATAAAGTTTTAAGAAGAATATTATGGCGTATTCCTTCACGAAAACCGTTTAAGTGGCATCTAGAAAATCATAAAACCGTTAACGTCAACGAGCAATACGATTATTTGTTTGCCAGAAGTTTTCGCTGAATTTAGAGAAACTTTCTTACATATAGTAAAAGTATATCCATTTTCATTTGCAAAAACTGTTTTTATAAGGAACAATCAAAAACTCACTTAGCTAACACGAGCGTATATGCAAAGTAACGGAACGAGAAATAATGTTTACTACACGTATACATTCAAAGGAAGCGACTGTCCATGTGGTCTTGAATGACGTGAATGCAAAATCTTCGGTGTTCAACCAATTAAAACAGCGAATCGTAAGGTTAAACACAGTGTATTGGCCGAGGGACGTATCAAGCGTGAAGAGTAATAACATATTTCTAGGATTTATGGTTTTTTTTAAATTTTTTAGTGCCACAGGCAGTGGCTTGTGTTCTGTAGCGTATTTTAACTATATTTGATTGTCTTAAAATGAAAATATCCATCAATCCGATAATGCAATATTGAGTTGCAGATTTAACATTTATCGAGTTATCTATCACGGAAGGACTTGTTATGGATCATACTGAAAATAGAAAAACGTATAAGGAAAAATTTGAAAAAATTGTCAGAACTATTCAAGAATTTATACGTAGAACTATTTATGATTTATATACGGACAACATTGTGACTACATTGGAAGTTATACTGCAAAAATTAGGAAATTATCCAGATTACCCTTCTACTAGCGTAGATATATTCCTTTAAGATCTAATAAGTTGTGGTTTTAAACACAAAAAACTTGATAAGCGCATGGTTATTACGGAATAATAAAGGATAGTACAATGGCGGCATCGTAGATAGGGTTGGCGGAAAAGTAAAACATCAGAGTCATAAACTACCAAATGCATTATATTTTGTCCAGAATGTAATACTGTCTATTTGGGTCAAACGCTTAGAAATTTTGAGATCAGATTAAAACAACCAGATAAGTCCAACGACGCAAAATATCTACTTGACACCAAACATGCATTGACACCTAACACAGAACTAGAAGTACTACATATTTGTGATAAGGAAGGCACTTAAGAAACCCACAATATCAAGTTGTCAATGAGCAGATGAATCTAGGGAGTTATCCACTTTTAAACTGTCTTCTTAAGTGATAATTGTTAATATCAGCAGATATAGTTTTCCTGGTTTTCTATATCATTGCAAAGTTATACAGATCTTAATTGGAAAAAGATATCCAGGAGATCTCCATAGGGCTAATAATATCTAAGCATTAATATTTGTGATATCATTCTTCTTCTTTTTTCTATTAACATATATTAAGTAAATCACCCCTTCTTGGTCTAACCAAAATAATTATTAAACATCAGAGAGGCATAAAATGAAATGTAACTTCTGTCATCCTGACGATGATATTTATATCGAAACAATTGTCAATTTTATAAAAAATGTTGAATATATTGTGGAATTACGTAGAAAAAGTAAGTTTCATTTGAAACAGTATAACGTTAGAAAGTTTTCTAGGTCATTTTTTAGATTAGCGGGATCGATCTATCTTCGACAAAAAAATCGGTTGAAATTTGTTATATTGTTGTATGAAGTTTGTATGAAACTAGTATCAGTTTTTAATATAATATTATTACATAGTTTTGATGAGTATTTGAAATGCAAAATTGTAAATAACATATTGTTAAGTTTGGACAGCGAGCATGTTTTTGTATTTGATTGCTGAAGCTTCATATCATATGTACAAAAACTATGAAATAAAAACAAACGTTCCGTATAATAATTCCCAGTTTCGCAGTTGCACATAAGTTTTCAAGCGTTTTCCAAAACAATATAAACGTCGAGTATGTATGAGTACAAACAAAACGCCATACGTTCGTTTCCGGTTTTCCAGCATTGGCACTGCTGCGTCTTCTCTAATGTGGAATGTAACTAACATAACGAAAGTAATTTTGTGTTATTCTGCTTTTCTGAATGACATGAGCATAACAATTACAAAAATATTCTGGTATATTTATTATAATAACTGAAATAAAAATACTGAACATTAACTATTTAGCAGTATGAACCTAGAACCCGGCTCATTTTAAGCTTACACTTACTGCACGTGTTTCTATGAATAAATGTGGATCACTCTCAATCCAATAACGACAGTTGTGTTTATTGACTTCGCCATTTAATATAAAAGTGAACTCGTCGAAAAAACAATTGTACAATCGATGTGGATCAGCTTCATTTAATTTATGCACTAATCTTATTGTATAAGGTTGGAATTTATGGAATTTTACAATTCGATATACATTAGATGCGGATACACCAGATGCTCGAGATAGTTGTCTGATAGACTGTCGATTGAGTTATATATTTATTTATTTATGTAACTATGGATTGAAAAATACTTGACAGTTTTTTTATTTTGACATTACTAGGTATACAGGGTGTCCCAAGAGTTCATACCAAAAACTTAGAAGATGATAGAGGGACTAAAAATAATGATGGTATTTCTTATAAAAAATTTTCTTTACGCACTTCGTTACGTTAACGAACCATGGGGCTCTAAAGTTGGGAATTAAACATGGTTTTTGATTTATAATTATTAAATGGCTTATTGGAAAGTAGTAAAATTTTAACCGTTAATAAACACCATAGTTTAACACTTCTTTGCGTTATAGACAAGTCTACACAATACTTGTGAACTGAGGTACAGACTAAGTTCAATGGTGGATGCGGCGATTTGTTGGTAAATATACCTTTTTTAAATTATAAATGAAACAATTGATGTTTTGAACATTTTTAGAGATTCCAAGTCCTATTCTGACATCTCGATAAAATCAACGGTTTAGAGATACCGGCAATTTTATGTCTCACTGCACACCTATTGGCGCATTCATATTTTAAAATTATTAATAAATTGGTGCAGTCTACATTTATAAAAATAAACGTTTACATTGTTAATACTACTATTATTATTTACAAAAGTAAAAATAAGAGAATACAACAACAACCAAAAAAATATATTGGATATAATGAAATACTACATTTTTAAATTATTAGTTATCAGCATAAAACAACATGTTTTTAATGTGAATCGTTTTTGTACAATTTTTACAAAAAATGCATTATTCTAAGTAGACGGCAGTCATCCCACTTTAAAATAATTTCTAAATATTTGACATTTATCTACACTTGTCAGGGTAAGAAATTGGCACATTATTTATTTTAAATTAAAAATGGGAGAATTTATCTTTAATGAGTGTGCGGCTATGCAAATGATGTTTCGAATGGCGCACGGAAATTCTAGACTAGCTAGAAGACTTTATTCGGAACGATATCCAAACCGAAGATTCTATTGTTGAATAGGAACGATATGGCGTACATAGCATCGGCTAATAATTTCGTTTTGTATTATACGGGTCGTATTTTCTTGATGTTAGTCATTCGGAAAGACAAGCATTCTGTTTAAAATTCATCGAAAAAAAAACATCGAGGTTGACGCGTGTCTCATTCCTAAATGCCTACTAAAGGAGTACCTGAATGAATAATTATTTCACAATGATTTTCAACATAATGTGAATTTTTAAAACTCCGTGTTTCTGGGGAAAATACAGGCACGAAATTTGAGCATTGTTTTAAACATATGTGTATATGAATATTTACTCTAACCGAGGTCATAAAAGCAAGATTTGTAGCACTTGTATGTTGCAAAATAGGAGTATTGAGGCAATATAATCACCCACTTTGTCAAGGTTCCTTACTAAACGCCTAGTTTCTTATACCAAATTATTTTAAACAGAAATTCTATAGTTGTTGAAGTATTCCAATTGTTAGCGCTAATATTTAAATTTTTAATAGTAGTCTAGTATTGTTTAATAATAGATGGTCAGTTGATTTCTGAGCAATAGGCAAAACACCTTATTCATTTACGTATTGTTACGAAACAGCACACTGGTATAGTCCCTGAATCCGACTCTGTCTAAGCCATGTATGACTATCTTATCTAGACATAGTTTTTGTGACCAGTCTCATCTAGAAAATGCCAGAGAGCCAATTGTTTTTGTGTAAGTCGAAATCTAGAATTATCTAGTAAAGAAGGCACTAATATATACAGGACCGACCAGGAAGAGAAAGCTAGTTTATAATTTGACATCGTGAGAAAAACAGTAAATAAGTGAATATAAATGAGTGAAGTGTTCATATACATCAGTTTAAGTGCATATACTGTATATATAATTAGCGAATAGTGTAGTGAATAAATAAATTAAGTAAGTGAACCTACCGTGTGTATGAGTTTATCCCACCCGTAATAAAAACATTTTAATAAATAAGAAAAACATCATATTGGTGTCAAGTGTGGGGTAATATAAATAAATTGCTACGTAAAAATGGCCAAGAGACTATGTTACCTGAAAGTGACGGAACTAAGAGCAGAATTGGAAGATCGTGAGTTGGGAACGTCTGGTAAGGAAAGTGAATTAGTAGAAAGACTTAAAGCGGCACTGGAAAATGACGACTTTGATCCAGAAACAGATTTATTTAATGACGAGGGTTCCACCTTAATCTCGTCAATTTCTGCCATGTAAGAGAAGATTTCAACGAATGTGAAAAACGATATTTAATCTATGAAGAACGATATTTCTGCCATGGAAGAGAAGATTTCAACAAATATGAAAAGCGATAGTTCTGCTATAAAGAACGATATTTCTGCTATGAAGAACGACATTTCTGCTAATATGGACAAGAAGAGTTCTGCTATGAAGAATGATATATCTGCCGATATCTTACTAATGAAAAACGACATTGCCGCTGACGTTGAAAATGGAATTTCGTCTCTAAAATCTGAAATAGAGAATAAGATGTCAACGATGGACGAGAAAATCGAGAATAAGATGTCAACGATGGACGAGAAAATAAAGGAGTTAGAAAGAAAGATGAAAGATATAAGAACTCAAGACACGCCAGCGGAAGTAGAGAAGACCGAGTAAACAGAATCTTGCAAGCCAGAAACACACCCTAAGTTAGATGATATTGGTGGTATTACCCGAGTCAAGGCCCCAGCGTTCGATGGAAAAATGTCGTGGACCAATTATGTGAAACAGTTTGAAGCAGCCGATAGAGTGAATAATTGGTCCGATGAGGAGAAGGCAGTGAATTTAACCCTCGCGCTTCGCAGAGATGCCTTAGATGTACTTCAGACGATACCTTTGGAAGAAACGGATGACTTCGAGCAGCTGAAGAAGAGGTTGGACATGCGATATGGTCATGAACATTTGTACCAATTCCAGCTGAAGAACCGAAGGCAGAAATATGATGAATCCCTTCTAGAGTATGAAGTGGACATTACACGACTAGTTCGATTTGCTTATCCGTCAGCACCAGAGAACATGATAGAATGTCTGGGCATGCAGGCCTTTATTGATGGCTTACGTGACCCCGATGTGCAGAGGACGCTTCGTTTAGCCCATCCGAAATATTAGTCGACGCATTGAAAGCTACTCTTGAATATGAAGCAGCAACGATAAAAGTATGATGACAAGAAGCCGAGAAAGATCAGATGCTGGAATTGTGGCCAGCTAGGGCAAGTACGTAGTTCACGGTCAGACACAAATCCAATTGGGAATTGGCGCAGAAAAGTTCACGCATACGGTAAGACGTGATTCTGGGAATGGACGTAATAAATGTACATGGTTTCCAATTAGACTTTAGAAAGAGAACCATTAAAGTGGGTTCCGAGGAGGTATTCCTGCATCCATATGAAGGCAGCGCGGTGTTGGCGGCTGTACAGGAAGATACCGTTCTACCTGCACGAAGCGATACCATGATAGTAGCACGGCTACAGGGAATCATGGAGGAAGGTACACCGGTTATGATGGAATCAAGGAACCACGACGAGGAGGTTGGCAAAGGAGTACTAATTGGAAAAGGATTGGTTACGTCAGCGAAAGAGATCCCAGTACGTGTGATAAACGTGAATGATTACCCAGTTACCATCAAGAAAAAAACCAGGATTAGATCCTGCATACCAGTGTTCGTTAAACAACGACCACTGACAATTCTAATGCCAGATTCGAACAGACAATATCAGTAGCTGGTCAGTCCTTGAATCGAGCTGAAAAAAGAGAATGAGAGATTTTCTCTTGCAGTATCAAGACCTATCCATACCAAAAGGAGGAAAGACAGGTAGAACATCAGCCGTCAAACACAAAATCGATACTGGTAATGCTTAGCCAATTGGGCAATCAGCTCGAAGATTTCCACGAGCGGAGAAAGGAAGCTGAGAGAATAATTCGAGAGATGGATGAAAAAAAATAGAACCATCTACTAGTCCATGGTTGTCTCCAATAGTGCTCGTCAATAAAAAGGATGGAACTACGAGATTCTTCGTGGATTATCGCCAGCTAAACAACGTGATGAAGAAAGGCAGCTATCCTCTGCCTCGAATTGACGATATGATAGATACTTTGGCCGGTAGTAAACTGTTTTTCACCTTGGACCTGAAGTCTGGTTATTGGCAAGTGGAAATGGACCCAGAAGACAAAGAGAAGACTGTTTTTACGACCCGATCTGGATTATGGCAATTCAACGTTATATGCCATTCGGGCTCTGTAATGTGCCTGCGACATTTGAAAGACTCAAGGAAAATGTCTTGAGAGGGTTGTCTTGAAAGACATGCCTGGTCTATGGACGAAATCGTAGTACTGGGGAAGACATTTGACGGACACCTGAAGGATTTGGAAGACGTATCCAATGACTCCAAGCTGCCCAGCTCATGTTAAACCGGAAGAAATTCCAGCTGTTCCAAAACCGAGTCAACTATCTAGGTCATATAGTGAGCAATGAAGGAGTGGCGGTGCATCCAGAGAAAATTGCTTCCATTCTGCAATGTCCGCAACTAACCGAAAAACATCAAAATAGGCGTTTTCTTGGACCTTGCACATATTATAGAAGATTTATCAGGATGTTTGGAGATACTGCCAAGCCTCTAACTCGACTTACAGAAGAAGCAAGACCTTTCCAATGGGGCGAAGACTGTCAAACGGCTTTTGAAACTTTGAAGAGGAAATTGACTGTCTCGACCCTTACTGCGTGGAATATGCTCATATTAGTGTTTTTAAATGAAACTCAAGGTCTCTAGTTAATTCCACAATATAATACAAGTTATTGAAAATTCTGAAAAATTGACAATTGTTTCGATAAATCAATATCAGAATGACAGAAGTTACATTTCATTTTATGCCTACCTGATGTTTAGTAGTTATTTTTGGCTAGACCAAGAAGTAACCTAAGTTGTGATTGGCTTAATATATGTTTATAGAAAAAAGAAGAAGATGTGATATTACAAATATTGAAGCTTAGATATTATTAGCCCTATGGTGATATCCTGGATATCATTTTTCCAATTAAGATCAGTATAACTGTGCAATGATATAGAAAACCAGGAAAACTATATCTGCTGATCTTTACAATTATCACTTAACAAGACAGTTTATTAGTGGAGAATTCCCTAGATTTAACTGTTCATTGACAACTTCATATTGTGGGTTTCTTAAATGTCTTCTAATGAAGAGGAATTTAACCACGGCGCAGATATTAGGATACCCATTACCCGAGGGAGACTTTATTCTTGACACTGACGCAAGCAACGTAGGAATTGGAGGAGTGCTCTCACAGATCCAAGGAGGGCAAGAAAGAGTGCTGGGATATTTAAGTAGAGTCCTCTCCAAACCAGAACGAAACTACTGCGTCACAAGAAGATAATTTTTGGTGGTAGTGAAGTCCGTGGAACACTTTCACCAGAATCTCCATGGTAGGAAGTTCTTAATCCGGACTGATCATGCAGCAGTCAAGTGGTTGATGCAGTTCAAGAATCCCGAGGGCCAGATCGCCAGATGGAATGAACGACTTCAAGAGTACGATTTCAACATCGATCATCGAGCTGGTGTGAGTCACCGAAATGCCGACTCCCTGTCCAGACGGCCGTACCCAACAGACTGCTCCCACTGCAACAAGGCGGAATCTAGGGAAGCTTCATTTTCAAGAACTACTGTAGTCAACGGAGGAAAGTCATCCACCAGGATCAGAAAAGATCAGGAGAATGATCATCACCTGAAGATGATCCGGCAGTGGAAGGAAGAGAATCGGTGACCTAAACGGCCAGAAGTGTCAAGATTTTCACCGACACTCAAGGCATATTGGGCTCAGTGGGACTTCCTTGTCCTGGAAGAAGGGCTGTTGAAAAGAGTCCTTGGAAACGATGATGGTTCCAAAATGAGTAGACAGCTACTTATCCCTAGAACGAGAGTAGCGGATGTACTGAAGAAGTTACACGACAGTCCATCGGGAGATCATCTGGGAGTGAAGAAAACCCTTCAGCGAGTCTGTGAAAGGTTTTATTGAATGAACAGCTCCGACGATGTGAAGGACTGGTGTAAGAAATGTGCCACTTGTGCTATGAGCAAGAGAAAGGTACCTATGAAACAGTATAATGTTGGAAGGCCTTTCGAAAGGATTGCTTTAGATATCGCAGGATCATTTCCGACGACAGAAAATGGTGTTAAATACATCCTGGTTGTATTGGATTATTTCACAAAGAGGGTGGAAATTTACGCGATCCCGAATCAAGAGGTCACAACTGTCGCGGATGTATTAGTGAAATAATTTATCAGAAGATATGGAGTGCCCTTGGAAGTCCACAGTTACCAGGGAAGAAATTTCGAAAGCCGTATATTTCAGGAGATTTGTGACAAGCTGGGAATGAAGAAGACCAGGACAACAGCATTACATCCACAGTCAGATGGAATGGTCGAGAGAATGGACAGGACTATTGGAAAATACCTGTCCAAAGTGGTTTCCAGCCATCAGAGAGATTGGGACCAGTATCTTTCCCTATTCGCATTGGCTTATCGATCTGCCATCAATGAGTCCACGGGTAAAACACCTGCGAAAATCCTGTTTGGACGTGAAATGAGGCTTCCTTGTGACCTGGAATTTGGCTGTCGGCCTGGAGAAGATCTAGCAGGAGAAGACGACGCGATCCAATTGAGAAGAAGGCTGGACGAAATTCATGAATTAGTTCGAACAAATCTTCAAGTTGACAGCGACAGAATGATAAGTCGGTATGACACGCACGCCACAAAAGGCGGTTTTAAAGAAGGGGACAAAGTATGGATACACAACCCGACGAGGAGAAAAAGGTTTTCTCCAAAATTACAAAAATAATGGGAAGGTCCATACTTAATCAAGAAAAGGATCAATGATGTTATATATCGCATAAGCAAGATCCCCAACGAAAACCAAGAGTAGTTCACCATAACCGACTAGCACCATTCGATGGAGACCATGACCTTGAGAAAGGAGTAAACCATATTCGAGATGTGCCTGACCCTACCTTCGCTGAATTTATGAGCGCGTATGGAGGTACCGGTAAAGCTAGATATGGAGTCACTTCAGAACAACGACAAGATTTGTTCACTCTCCCCCAAGATGATTGTCTGGCATATAACATACCCGCCAGTACCAAGAACGCACGAGGGTTGGCAACCGTATTTCGAAAGAAGTTTGGGCAATCAGAAAAACTTGAAGATCAGATTCCAGGCTTTGGCAAGACACTGAAACTGAAACATAATTCGCCGTACTTCTTCTACGTGGTAACTAAAAATGAATTTCAATATCGATCTACCTACCGCGATGTGTGGGAGGCACTTCTAAATCTCTAAGACCATGTGTTGGAATCCAGTGTGAAGAATCTGGCTATGCCTAAGATAGCGAGTAACCAGTTGGATTGGCGAATCGTCAAGAACGTGGTAGAGGTGATCTTACAAGATACCAGTGTCCAAATATTAATTTGCAGTCCCCGTTATCAGTATCCGATGAAGACGGTGCCCTGTTATTTCCATAAGATCGGAAAGTGTAGAAATGGGGCCAGTTGCCGATTCAAACATCCAGTCTCGGCTACACAAAAGTTCTTGGAAGAAATTCTATTTAAGGAGGGGGGGGGGTAATTTAACGAAACAGCACACTGGTACAGTATTTGAATCCGACTCTGTCTAAGCCATGTATGAAAGTTTAAATTATGGCGGATGCGCAGATTTCTTAGCACTGTTTACGATTGTGACTATCTTATCTGGACATTGTTTTGTGACCAGTCTTATCTACAAAATGCCAGAGAGCCAATTGTTTTTGTGTAAGCCACAATCTAGAATTGTCTGGTAAAAAAGGCACTAATATATTATGGACCGACCAGGGAGAGTTAGTTTAGTTTATAATTTGACATCGTGAGATAAACAGTAAATAAGTGAATATAAATTAGTTTAATTGCATATACTGTGTATATAATTAGTGAATAAAAAAATGAGTAAGTGAACCTACCGTGTGTATGAATTCATCACACCCGCAATAAAAACGTTTTTATAAATAAGAAAAACATTACAATATCTAACAGGAAAACGTTCAAACACATAGATCGAAGTTTAAGAGAATACAGTGATTTTATAAACCAGTTTTTACAATGGAAAATTACGTTCTAGGATAATTTTTTAGCCAAGAAAGGTATCTAAGGGAGTATAAGGAACGCGCGTACTCCAACAATTCAACAAAGCATACTATACCATGGGTCGGAAATAATGGTCAGTGACTAATTTTTAGCATATAGGTATCTCAAGAGAGGCAGGGGAAGAGAAAAGCAAATCCAGTGGCGGAAACAATTCATGTTTAAATAAATAATGTGTAATAACTATAATGTAATAGTAATAAGTAAACCTAGAGGCAAATATGTCGTTTTGCATATTTTATACTATATTTTGCATGTTTTAAAGATATAGACATATTATTTATAAAAATTTCTATTTAAACAATAATTTTATTTAAGAGTAGGTTTATCAATAGATAATCAGTATCGAAAACAGTAAAACTTCTTCATGTAGGTAGGTATTGTCTGCAGTTGTAGGTAAACATGAATATTTTCGGAAATATCCATTAAGGTTTAGGTAAGTTTTAGGTAATTTATTCCTACTAACGACAGGAAATTGGTATTTGGGATTTTTAGAATTGTAAAAAAACATATTTTTCTGTAAAATATTTCAAGTATAACGGACAATTTTTTTAATTATTTTCCGTATTTGTTATTTTCTATTATCAAAATATAAAAGGAAAGATTTAATAACAGGAAAGACATATTAAAAGCAGAAGGATGTATTTAGTTTGAAAACTGAAATCATATGTTGCTGTAAATTTTACTTACTCTCTTAAAAGACGCTACCACCGGTAGAAGGCGTTCATATCTTCATGATAGCCACCAGTCACCTTAGATTCGAAAACGTTAAGACCACCATCCAAAAATCCAGAGCTACTACCTATGTGGGTAATAATCAGTCGACGGCCTTTACCAATTGCAGATTTAAAACCTGTCGAAAACCCGTCAGGCTTGCCGTGAACTTCTTACATTTAAGTCCTGACATACATTTGAGCGCGTTTGTCCTTCATTTAACCAAGTCTCGTCCGTATAATATATTTCTTTATCTTTAAGCATATGGTCACGTATTGCTTTTAAAAACTTTCTTCGCCACAACACAATCTCATCTTTTTCGATTAAAAAGCTTTTGCGATCTCTCTTTAAATCCCGAGAGTTTAAATCTCGTAATGTTCGCTTCAAAACTCCAAAGGATATTTTGGGTAAATCATTATCAGCATTTAATTCGGCCTTGATTTTCATCATGGCTGGTATTTCAATGAAACCATCCTTCAGTGTTGCAAGCTCCGCGCTGCCCTCGATAAATATCAATACAATTACGAACGTCGAACACTAACGTTCGTTGACTAAAGAATGTTTTTCAAATACTCCTACTCTCTAATGCACGGGTCGAAATAAATTTGGCACCGGTGCGCGTTTTGTCTTGGTAAGTTGTGACGCCAGTTAGGACAGCGGGCCATTTCGGGAGTACAAATTCGAAATACTTACATTTTACTGTAGAATATTAAATATTATTGTGAGCCGCTCTTATTGTACTGTTTCTGAACTAGTGCTGACGTCACTGACTGTTATTTCCAACTGTTAGTATAGATGCTATTTATCATGAACCTACAACCAGTTTAAGGACGCTTTAGGCACACTTTAATATTTAAAAATCAAACGTACATAGAATACTTCAGGAGCAACTATTGCATCAATTTCATGTACAAAAAATTCATGCTATGTCATCAGATGACTGTTTTCCTAGGCTTAATTATGCGAACTGGTTTTTGGGTAAACAACGGGAAGACCGAGATTTCATTGAAAAGGTACTATTTACAGATGAAGTAGGTGATACCAGGAATGGCATAATTAATTCCCATAATGGGGATGATGAAAATCCACAAGGTATAATTAAGACTAGACACCAACAAAGGTTTATGGTCAACGTATGGGCAGGTATTATAGACAACCGCTTACTTGGCCCGTATATCCTGATGGATCGTTGAAACGGACAGTCTGATTTACATTTTTGCAGGACATTCTGCCAATTTTATTAGAGGATGTACCTTTACAAATGCGCCAATGATGTAGTTTATACACGATGTAGTTGCCCATCTAAACAAATATTTTTCCAGATAGGTGAATTGGAAGGAGTGGACCATTTCTATAGCCAGCACGTTTGCCAGATATTAACCCATGCGATTTTCATCTTTGGGGTTAAATTTAGTCAACAGTACACCTGTAAATACGAGAAATAAATTAAGTGATAGGATACGTTTTAACTGCGGAAACAAACGAAATAATCCTGGAATGTTGTTATTCCAAGTACAAATATCTAATCTTAGAAGACTGAGGAAATGTGTGGATGTAAGAGGAGCCAATATTAGACATTTGTTGTAATTTTTTTAAACCGTTTTGACTTTGTACGGATTTATTAATAATTTACTAATAATACAGGATGCTTCCTGTACTCATAGATTAAAAAAATGTTAATGCGCCAATAGGTATGCAGTGCGACATAAAATTTCACGTATCAATTAAACCGTTAATTTTATAGGGATATCACAAGAGGACTTGGTATATCCAAAAATGTTCAAAAATGTCAATTGTTGCAGTTATAACTGAAAAAAGTTATATTTACCAAAAAATTGCCGCATCCATCCACCCCAGACTTGTTTATAACGCCAAAAAGTGTGCAATTATGGTGTTTATGAACGGTTAAAATTTTACTGATTTCCAATCAGCCATTTAAAAATTATAAATAAGAAACCATTTTTAATTTCCAGCTTTACAGTCCTTTAGTTCGTTAAGGAAGGGCGTACAGCATTTTTTATATGATACACCATCATTATTTTTAGTCTCTGTATTATCTTTTTGGTACGAAGTCCTGGGACACCTTGTATAATAACAAGAATTGAATGTCGATATACTGGGGATAATTAAGAAAACAATAATATTTGTATCTATTTCCAACAAATTGTTCATTGGTAAATAAGCTAATACTGTCACTTCAGCAACTTCATTTCGAACTGGACGTTGTACTTCTTGCTTTTTTTAACATCAACTGTGGCTTCAAACTTATCTATTAATTGCTTAATGTATTGGTGGTTGGTAGTAAATCTAATTGCCAGTATCAATAGCAGTTCCGAATTACAATTGCAGCGGTAGTAAATCTAATTTTCGATTTTCCTAGCGGTCATGTCGATTGGAGTACTCAAAACTAATGATGAAAGGTAGATATTTGACTGTAGCATATTATAGTTTACAAAGAAAACAACAATTATTCCCAGGCATCCATATCTTTGAAGCTACTGTCTTAGATTGACAGTAATTTCTGTCTCAGATTTCATGGATTCGGAACTACTGACGAGAAATTCATCAAAAATTTAATTGTAGTTATAATTGCAGCGGTAGTATTTCCTAAGTATGTGACCTATCAGTGTAATCTTTGTAGAACCGGTATTGATTGGTGTAGGTTCTTGTCGTTCGAAAATAATTCAATATTTCTCTTGGAGAAATTGAGCCATTTCAAGTCTCCGTTTTAATATAATTGATTAGGATGTAATTTTTTATAATTCATTATAACAATCTTTACAGTGTCACAATGAAATCTGTTTGTGCCGCTTATCTTTGTTTTTAATCGCCACACTCAGCGCCCTCTGGCAAAAGTGAGTATACTTATCTCTAGGATTTAGGTGTTCCATCTGGATACAGTATACCTGAGAAATATATTGTGGTCTGGATAACAACTGCTGTCAGATAGTTGAAGAAAATCAAGTTGAACTATCGTATTTTTCACACATAAAAACCTTATTCGCACGCGCAAAAAAAGTAAAAATCGTTACCGACCCCACACAGAGCTTTGGAGGATAGACATTTCGATTTTACAGGTAAGTCCATTCCTTTATACAAGACGCTGTTGTGGTTAGATTCGTGGGGTTTGTGGCCATACACTCTCTTCGCAGGGAAGTTTCCCAAAAAACGCATCAACATTTTTTTACCCTTACGAGCTGGATTTGAGCCCGCATCCGCATCTATATATTTTATTATTCATTTCATATACATATACATAAATTCCGCATATCTGCAAATTCATTCTCTTGATCTTTAACTTCCTTTTATAGATTTTCGCAATACACGTTTAAATTATATTTCATTATTACACATATTATTAGTTGTTGTGAAGTATATAATTGCTTTCTGAAGTGTTAATTTCAGAATCATAATCAAAATTTATTTTTTACGAATCAAAATGGATTCTGCCGACTTTACAGTGCAATTAAAACTCACAAATGAAAAGAAGGAAGCAATATTTTTTGCATGTGAACTCGTTATACAATAGTGCAAAACATTTATGTGACTCTGGTTTTATTGACACCAGAAGTAAATCTGAATTTCTTACAAAAACCGCTAACAGTAGTCAATTCTATAACGAATTTAACAAACATTGTGACAACGTTAATTTACTAGAAATACTGCTAGACCCTAAATACCTACCAAATTATAGCAGTTTCACTGCATTTGAAAGCTTTATTCATTGGCAATGTGGCAATGAAATCATCACAAGATAATCAATCCCTTTCTAATTAAAAAGAAGATAACAATACAGTATGTAAATTACCACTTATTGAATTACCTACTTTCGATGGTAAACCAGAAAACTGGTCGCTCTTTTATGAATCATTCAAAACGAATATTCATAATAATAAAAACCTCAACAATTCTCAAAGAATACAATACCTTATTGGTAGGCTGAGTGGCCGTGCGCTCAATGTATCCGCTGGTGTTGTTCCTAATCAAGAGAATTACACTTTGATATGGAATTCTCTAGTTACAAAGTACCAAGACAAACGGGCCTTCAAAACTATGTATTTGAATAATTTATTTGATATCAAACCTGTTTCTAGCAATTGTACGCAATCAAATAATTTTGTAGACCGTTTTTATAGTTCTATGACAGCTTCAAAACAGTTAGGCATTTCCGACTTAACAGACTTTATTTTCATGAATTTAGCTTTGAAAAGACTTGACTCGCATTTAGTAGAAAATTTTGAATTGACGGTGATTGATAAAAACATTCCGTCATGTACCGATTAGGTAGATTTCATTCGTCATTATACAAAAGTATTGGAACGGTCAATTAGCAGCAATAAACTACCCTCCGCACATTCGCAATCACATCCACAAGGAGCTTACTCTCAAAGTCGAACAAATGTAGCAAATAACTCTAATGTCTCTCATACTTTCGTCACTACTTCAGATCGTGACAATGTTTCCGTCTGTAAAATGTGTAAAAGTACGCAACATTTAAATTTATACGAATGTTCTTCATTTAAAAAATTGTCACCTACTGAAAGATACAGTTTTATCAAGGCTAATTATTTTTGTGTAAATTGTCCAAGCTCTCGACATTATTCAAAAAATTGTAGATCATCTACCCTTTGTAAAACTTGTGATCGTAGACATCATTCGCTATTACATTTCGAAGGTGATAACAATGCTAATGCGACATGAGAATAGCAACCCGAGTCGAGCGCTAGCGCAGGCCGTGCAACCAGTCCTGGTTCAGCCTGAATCGACTAACGCTATCGTCGCTCCCGCACCGCGCCCCGCATACCATCCTGCAATCGTTTCGAATTCTTCTACGTCTAAGTACGCCGCACTTACTTTGCATTTACGCGAACCATTGAATGAGTGGAACAGTTTTATTAATTGTACCAAATCCACGATATTGTTATCTATCGCCCAAGTCTATGTTCCACTGAATGGGAAACGTTATATAATGAGGTGTTTAGTAGATAGTGCGTCACAGAATAATATCGTAACAACCAGTTTTTGTAAACAATTAAATGTGCATATTACACTAGTGAATAATTATAATATTAAATCAGTAGGCACTGTTACGATCCCAATTAAAGGTTGGGTCACACTCAAAATTAAATCGCGTTTTTCAAACAAACAATATAATTTAAAATTCGTTGTTGTCCTTGAAATCACAGATAGCTTGCCGACATGTAGTATAAATTTTTCATGTTTGGATTATTTAAAGGATATACCTTTGGCAGACGAGACTTGGAACGTCCCGGGCGAAGTACACGCTATTCTTGGGGCACAGATTTTCCCGTATTTACTACTAGGTTTTAATGAAAGTAGTGAACCCACTTCGTCGCACGCTATACGGCACACTGAGTTTTTCGGTTCTCCCACTTACGGTGACGTCACCGCCTGTACTCCAAGTCACCCTCCGGTATTGGAGACTTCGCTTGGTTATATTATTATGGGTGAGTTTCCTGTCTCGCACTCCCATGATGATATAGCCTGGTCCTTCAGTCATATTACATTTGACGCTTTAAATGAAATAATTTTTGAGCTCTTGAAGAGCTTTCATTGCCGTCGTCACAGAGTCCTGATCACTCACAATGTGAGAGGATTTATAATTCTACCGTTACTAGAGATAGTACTGGTATGTTTACTGTTTCGCTACCTTTTAAGGTCGAACCCGCTTTTCTAGGCAACTCCTACATAGTTGCTCACCGTAGGCTTCTCTCTTTAGAGCGTAAGTTTCGCTCCTTTCCACAATTACGTGAAGATAATAATGACGTAATTATGGATTATATTAGTAATGGTTACTTATCTGAAATCTCTTCATTTGAAGAAGTTTTAAATTCAGGCTATTTTATTCCGTATCACGCTGTAGTACGCCCAGATAGGTTCACTACTAAAACCTGCATTGTATTAGACGCTAGTGCTGAAACTGATACTGGCGTTTCTTTAAATGATGTACTAAACTCTGGTCCTAACTTACAAGCAGACATATTTATATTACTTTCAAATTTCCGCTTATTTGAAGTCGCAATTTCTGCCGATATTAAACATAGATACTGCAGAATCGCATGGAATATATCAAAACATTCTATACCGTTTTAGTGACAATGAAACTATAAGCGTCTTTCAATTCAACTCTGTGGATTTTGGCCCACGCTCCAGTCCTTATTTAGCTATGCGCACAGTTCGTGAGTTAGCTTCACAAGAACAGACTAGTTTTCCTCGTGCTGCAGCAGTGGCTACTTCAGAGCTATTCATGGATGATCTGACGTCATCAGTTTCCTCGCTAGCAGAGTCTATCGCATTATCAGACGCTTTAGTGGCTTTATTTATGTCTGGTGGGTTTGGCTTGGGGAAGTAGGCCAGTAATTCACCCGAATTACTGGCGCACTTACGTTATTCTGTACGCGAAAAAACTTCTGCAAGAAATATGGCTTGCTAAGATAGGATGGGACGATAAACTTCCTATTTCAAAAGCAACCAACTTTCTTAAATTCAGGGCTGAGTTGAGATTGCTATCGCAACTGCAAATTCCACGTCAAGTAGGAGTCAGTAATGGATGTTCACTCAATCTTGTGGGCTTTGGAGACGCAAACATGAGAGCTTATGGTTGTGTTGTTTATTTGCATGTCATTCATCCAAATGATTACACGTCAATACATAACTTATTTGTTCTAAATCTAAAGTCGCACCTCTGGAAACAGTAACACTCGCTCGCTCAGAATTATGTGCCCTCTTATTACTTTCAAATCTAATTAAACATGTATATGATACTTATCACGCTCGTTATCCCATTAACAAGACATTCGCTTTTTCTGATTCCACTGTGGCGCTCTCGTGGATTCATTCATCACGCGCACTGCATTTTGGAGGAGTTTGGGAGGCTAATGTAAAAAGCATAAAATTCCATTTATATCAAACGATCGGTAATCAGATATTAACGTATGAAGAGTTAATAACAGTACTTGCGCAAGTTGAATGCATTTTAAATTCGCGACCGCTTTGTTTCCTCGCTGAACAGCCTCATGAAATTCTTAGTCCCGCACATTTTTTAACGAATACTCCGCTTCAATATTTACCTGCATCCGATTTTGAACCACAATCTAATTTCGCGAACCGTAAACAATTGTTAGACAGCTTGGTGCAGTCGTATTGGAGAAGGTGGTATATGGATTATTTGCACACCCTCCTGTTAAAATAAAAGTGGAAAACTCCCGACTCACCCGTCACTATTGGTACCGTAGTGCTCATACATCAAGATAACGTGCCTCCCCTCCGCTGGCCTAAAGGTATTGTTGAGGAGGTTTATCCCGGAAAGGACGGAGTAATACGTGTAGCATTAGTCCGTACTTCCCGCGGTACATTTCAACTCCCGGTGGTAATGCTTTGTCCTCTGCCATCGCAATAACTCATTATATACACACACGCACATTCATTATTTTATGTATATATGTATATGTATATATATTATTGTATATTTTTTTAATAGTGCCTCTACGTTGGGAGCCATTTTTTGTATTTTTCTTTATAATTACGTTAATTTATTTTATTTAATTAATGTTAATTTAATTGATTTAGTTGTTTATGGGCGCCAGAATTGGTTCGCTTACCACGAACTACAATTCAAAAATAATATATAAGTTAAAGATATTCTAAATTTGTTTTATCTTTTTATCACTGTATCTCACGGATGAGATTCGGCACTTGACGATTGTCAGCAACAGGAAACTATAGGTGAGAAATCAAAGAAACGCAAGACGAACATAGACAAACGATTTTTAATTAAATATAAACGGTGAAATAATGATATTTTATCAATCAATAAATTGGCGATACATCTTTAAATTCAAAGGAATGCTATTAGCGCAAATCTTCTGACATACGATTTTCTGAGTTATAATATTATTTACCTCAAACGCAAGTAAATTTCGCTCAATTATTTTAATCCTATGTGTTCTGAATGTACATCCATAACGTTCAATCCCAACTGTCGCTATTGCTAATACGATCGTCGTGTGGTGTGTTACTCTGTGGTTGACATAATTTAGTTTACAAAATGAAGAAAAATGTGTGGCGTGTTTGGAATATATTATTTATTTATTTGATGAATTTAGTAAGTATTTATTTTTAACATGAGTTTAGTGTTTCATGTCCGATATATAAGTGGAGATTAAATGTCTAAGGCTAATGTTTAACTAATAAATTAATACCAAAATAATATAACCTAACATATTAATATATCGGAATGTTTTTTATAGGAGAAATTCAATATATACACGAGGAATAAAGTTCGTAATTGGTTCTTCTTGACCAAGAATGTGATGCATTTGTAGAAAACGATCGCCTATGATCGAATAAGCGAAACTCAGGATGTGGAAATGATGAGATGTGAAATTATTTCACCAATAGAAATATCTTATCAATATTAAGATATATGGATAGTCGTCGAAATTATATTTAATAAGATAATGTTCAATCTTACCAATATCTAGACGATATCACAATTTTATCACTTATTTATTAACGTACGAATGATATTTTTAGATAGTTTATTTTTAAATATTGTACTAAACACTTTAGTTAACTTTTTTCAATGATTTTGTTTAAATTGTACCAGTTTTTTTTTTAATTTTTCGAGAAGAAAAAATTAAACCGTTCTCCATCTAATTAATTCACACGGCGTCTCCCAAGCTCAGAATCAACAACATTCAAATGTTTTTATTTTTGTTTTTCATTATTCATTTGTCCATAAACAAACATTGTTTTTATCGAATCATAATACCTTTTCTTGCGTTATTGTAAATAAATTCACTGTGTTTCTATGCACTTCTATAGTCACTCCGAATTACTCTACCCGAACTATTAACAGAACGTTGGTTTCCGCGTTGATATTTTGACCTTGATGTTTCACACAAATAGTTGAAAAGTTTATGCAATATACGGGGTTTCTGAAAGTGTTTAATGAAATATAAAATTATAATAGTTGAATTTTGGTTTCAAATTCATGTGATCCTATATACAGTGATCATCATAATTATTTACAAAATTATATTTGACGTAATTTACTTGTCGTTATTGTATCTTCTGTACTTTGAAATATACTTTGAAGAAAAATAGTTACTAAATTAAATAGTAATCTCTTGAATCAATTTATCAATTGTATACTATTCATAAATATTTCTCGACATGTTTAAATTATGTCCTTATGGATTATTTCCTTTTATTGAATTTTTATTACTACTGTTACTAAGATTCACATTATCTGAGTGATGCTAATGATTTAATTTAACTTGATAGATATTTTTCACTTTAATATATATATATATATATATATATATATCTTTTTTTTCCAGAAATAAACAGAAGAATCAAATTAGCATGGAGAACATTTGGACAGAACTCAATCATCTTCAAGTCTAGAATGTCACTCCGTTTGAAAAAGAAAGCGTTTGATCAGTGCGTACTACCAGTATTCACATACGGCTGTGAAACCTGGACCCTGAAAACTGATATCATTAGGAAACTACAGGTAACGCAGAGGTCTATGGAACGATGCATGCTTGAAATAACAAGGAGAGATAGAAAAAGGCTTGATTGGATCAGACAAAAGACCCAAGTGATAGATGTCATAAATAGAATCAGATCCCTAAAGTGGCAATGGGCGGGGCATCTCGCTAGAAGGACAGACGATAGATGGACCACAAAGATAACGCAATGGTATCCCCGAGGTGTGAAAAGACCAAGAAGACGCCCCAACTGATGGGACTACGACATAAAGAAACTCGCAGGATCAACTTGGGGCCGCATAGCTAGCAATAGACAACAATGGGCCCACATGGAAATGGAATATATAAATATGTAAAGGGAGGCTACACCATAACAAAATGGTTGAATAAGCTGCATATGATGATGATGATGATGATCTTTTTTTTCTATAAATTCCTTTGAATATTCTAGGGATCTTAAAGCCGGGGAGCATGTTTGCGCCGCTTATCTTTGTTTTTAACCGCAACAACTCAGCGCCCTCTAGCAAAAGTGAGTGTACTTATCTCTAGGATTTAGATGTTCTATCTGGATAGAGTATACCTAAAAAGTATAGTGTGGTCTGGATGACAACTGCTGTCAGATAGTTGAAAAAATCAAGTGGAACTGTCATCGTATTTTTCACACATAAAAACCTTATTCGTACCCGCAAAAAAAGTAAAAATCGTTACCGCCGCCACACAGAACTTTGGAGGATAGACATCTGGATTTTACAGATAAGTGCATTCCTTTATACAAGATGCTGTTGTGGTTAGATTCGTGGGGTTTGTGGCCATACACTCTCTTCACAGGGAAGTTTCCCAAAAAACGCATCAACAAAATCTCTAAGAACACTTGTTTAGTCATTTTCAGTGTAATAAAGTTGGTTATTGTATGTATTTTCATTTGACATTTGACTTTAAACTTAACTAGCAAATTGATAGATTAAATGGTCTTATACGTAAATTGGAACACATTATATATTAAACATTTTTATAAATAAAGTACGCTAACGTTAGTTCATCAATGATTTGTCAATTGTTTATTTTGTTATTATATATATATATATATGTATATATATATATATATATATATATATATGTATATATATATATATATATATATATATATATATATATATATATATATATGATCAATACATAACGATAGAGTTTTGTGATAAATTACGAGATGCCTGTGAAGATATACCACAGAAATGATTCTGTTCATAATATAATATAAATAAGACGCAGAACATATGAAGAAGCTCTTTTTTATACAAATAATAATCCTCTATTTGCTTAAATGAAACTTTTTTCACAATTTACGCAATTGTTCGATCATAATATGTCAAAAGTGCTGAGTAAAACCGGCTGTGATCTGACCAATTAGGAATCTACAGAATTGACAACTTGAATTCAAATCACTCCTCTTAATTTCAAGACAGGGATAACGTAATTCTTTTTAATATAAAAAATTCAATAAATGCGAATTA
Source organism: Galeruca laticollis (assembly GCA_963921935.1). NCBI lineage: Eukaryota > Metazoa > Arthropoda > Insecta > Coleoptera > Chrysomelidae > Galeruca > Galeruca laticollis. The sequence goes on along the minus strand of OY998180.1, from coordinate 60,841,089 downwards.
TAAAAAATATTGTGTAAAACTTGTGTCAAAATGACGTTTTGTAATACTTGTGCTTCGTGGTTCGTTGCGCAAACTTCACTCGTACTATAAAACGAGTCATTGTGAGACTTGTTTCACAAATAACTATTTCAGTACTTTTCTATATAATACAATTGCGTCCAGATCTTTTTGACTACTCGCGGTAACGATCCTCTTATGTTTAACATTCGCATTGGTATAATTAGAATTTTTTATACTTCTTTTAGTTCTATTAAGAAAATTCGATTACTATCGTATACTACACTTGAATTCACATTAATATCTCGTTTTTGTTTTGAGTCAGTTCTATTTCTTCGGTTTATTCGATTATTTTATGTTTTCAGAGACTTACTACTACAATATTTAAAATTGTACTACAATACACTACCGAAGATTCTAGATATATTGAAGTAGTTTTCACTTTTATGTAATGATGCGTTAATAGTTTAATTGTTAATTTGATTTTTCGGATATTACAATTTCTACTCTAAAAATAAAAATGTTCCTACAATTACCTACATCGTTTATAGGAAGTGTGAGCTTGAAATGAGTTTTTTAAAACCGGGTTCTAGGTTCATACAGCATATCTATTTTATGAAAATATGCTCTAAAATAAGTTCAGTTAAATTAATATACTCAATTAATGAATTCGTGTACCTGTGCTGGAAAGTACAAAATGCAACAACAGATCGTAGATATAGGAAAATATTGTATAATAATCTAAAGTTCAAAGTAAAATCATTTGTAGAACTTAAACTGATAATTCCGGATGGTATTTCAATGGTAGCCATTGAAGCTATCGTCTTATAGACGACAAAAAGTGAGCGAAAAATTCAATAATTCAATTTAATTCAATGAGTGATGCAAAAATCTGAAAATTCATCATTCAATGGGCGAATAAGGAGGTATAAATAAGTTTATTATGGATGCCCATATATGAACGAATGTCTCCGAGGCTAGTGTCAGTGTGAGAAAGTTTTGAAATAAATCAAATTACATCTGGAAGGCTCACCTTTTAATTTTAGCTTTTATGTCTACTAATTCAAAATTTATGAATTCATGTCGACTATAATAGAATTGAAGTTGTAATCAACGGATTGTAAAAATATAGTTAAAATATAATTCGAGAGCTCACTATGAGACGTCTATGTCGCAATGAGTACATTCTTCTAAAAGACATTAAGAAGCTTTATTTGGAATTTAATATAACTTTTATGCAGGCAGTAATTGCGGAATAACGAGTTGCAGTTTACAGTGGTGTTTGTCCAAGTGGTTCGTTTAAAGATTCACTTTATGACCGTACTTTTATTACAGATAAAGTTGTTGTATTCTTTGTTTTTTGTTTAATCTTACGATCTTCAGTGCTACGAACTGTTATTACTTTGGCAAAACTGCTCTTAATTTTCTAATAAACATAATAAAATACTTCTGTTGTGACTGGATTAAGCGTGCAGTTAATTTGATAAGATTGAGTATATTCAGTGTTAATTAGTGAAATCCAGTGTATGTAACAACAAACGTTTACACAGATTATGACAATTAGCATATTTTCAGTTATATTAACACAATCATTTTGAAACCACTGTAATATCCGTTTTATGAATCAAATACAAGATCGTAAAATAATTCATTAAATATTTTTCACGCTGCTTCCCAATTATTCCATAATTACAGCTTTTGGTCAGAGCTTTGGCTCATCATCTTTTCTTCCTACAGCAACTCCTGCATGGTAATATGATTATCTAGCACTCCTCATAAAGATAGGTACTACAAAAAATTTACTGATCGTTGTAAGTGGGAAGGGTGTGTTAATCACTCCTTTGCATACTTCACACATTAATCATTACTACACTGTTTTTCAGCTACTTTTCAAGAACAACTCTGTCGATAACTCTAACTCTAAGGGATCCAAAGCCGGTCATCATAACGGTGTTCTTCCCAAGAAGCCATGACATGACATTGGAGAAGATCCTCCAACTTGTCGAGGTTCTGAACCCCCGTCTCAATACTGAGGCTTCGAAGATCCTGAAATATAAAGAAGAGGGAAAGGGAACTATCCTTACGATTAGGATCGATCACCAATCTGAAGGTAGGAGGTTACGCGCTAAAGTTCCGTTTTTTGCGTATCCCTGTCTCGGGACTTGGAAAAAAAGAACCATGCGGATAATCCAAAGGACATGGAGATACCCTCCACATCCGGAAACTCCGAAAAAATGGGAAAGGGCGAAAGTTTTACCTTAGGTCAGCCTGATATCTTCTCCGGCTCTTTTGAGGCATCTGGGGATGCGGATATCACCTCTGCATCCCGAGAAAATGGGCTGTGCTGGTCGGGGGCCGAGGGCCTGACTCGAGATCAACAAACCTGCTCGAACTCCGGTGAAGATATTGCCATGATGGTCGAAGAGGGACAGGGAGAGATGAAGGAGGAGGATGAATAGAGGTTGAATAACTCGGCTTCCCTCAACCATAACAATTCACCGTCACATTCACGAATGTAGCGCAGATTAACCTGTGTCACGCGAAGGGAGCTTCAGCCGTGATAGTAAGGTTGTTCGCTGAACTACAACTGAGTATTGTATTGATCCAACAACCATGGATCATCAAAGAAGGCAAAATCAAAGGTTTGACATGTAAGGACTCTACATTGATTTGCAATCATAGGCAAGTATCTCCGCGTGCCTGTGTAATCATAAGAAATAACATAAAATATATATGTGTTTCAGAATACCTGTCAGGGAATCTTGTTCCAATCATAGTTCACATTGGCGGTATCGACCGAGACATCGTCATTGCCTCTGCCTATTTCGCTGGTGACGGGCCGATGAAATCGTCAGAGGAAGTACAAGACACTGTAACAGCAGACGGCTGCCCATTATAATTGGTTGTGATACCAACGCACACAATATCATGTGGGGAAGCACTAAAAACGACGCCAAAGATAAGTGTTCATTAGAATATCTCTTAGCAAATAAACTTGAGACTTTAAACGTGGGGACAACCCCCACTTTTGTCGCGAGAGCAAGGGACGTAACAATAGGTAATGTTGCTGCTAGGAAAAATGTGAAAGATTGGAAGGTGATGAACGAGCCATCACTTTACGAATCATCGAATTTAGGATAGAGGGAGATATCACCTCGATTCCTTAAATCCGAAATCTTAGAAGTACGGATTGGTCTCCCTACAAGACCAATCTGAAGGACAATTTGGAACAGGTCAAAGTAAATGAGGTAAATCACTAGCACCACGACCTGGAACAAAGAGTCGAACAGATCAGTGAGGCAATAATGGAAGATTTTCATTCCAGCTTCCTACTGTCAAAAGTTCGATCAGACAAAAATGCTCCTTGGTGGATTTAGAGCCTGTCAAACCTCAGAAAAGAGGTCCGTCGGCTCTTTAATAGACCCAAACGTGATGGACATTAGGAGGGGTACACTGAGAAGCTTACTCAGTACAATAAAGAGATTAGGAAGGTCAAAAGGCTTAGTTTTCAAGCCTTTTGTGAAAATGTAGCTTACACTCACAATCGGCCAGACTATAAAAGGTCATGGTATATGGAGAAACTAAATCCACAATGTAGCTGAAAAAGCCAGAAGGATCATACACGGAAGATGAAGAGGAACGATCGATTCTTCTTCTTAGAACACACTTTCCAGGTAGTGATCCAGCAACAAGCACTGAAATAGCAATAAATTACTCAAAAAAATCCCGCGAGGAAGATTGGTACATTGCTAAGAAAATATTCACCAGACAAGGGTTGGAAGGGGCAATAAGTACCTTCCAACCATATAAATCACCAGGAGTGGATGGAATATTTCCAGCACTCCTGCAGCAAGGGATAGAGGAGATTCTTCCTCACCTGCTGAAGATTACAAGAAGCAGTCTAGCAGTGGGTCTAATATCTAGAAAATACAGAAGGGCAAGGGTAACCTTCATACCAAAAATAGGGGAAAAGATGGTACTGATCCCAGATCTTTTAGACCCATCTGCCTAACATCGTTTCTACTCAAAACGATGGAAAAAGTAGTGGATAACTACATAAGATCGGAGAACCTGTATAATATACCACTTCATAAATGCCAGCATGCTTACAGAGCAGGTCGATCAACTGAGACGGCTCTGTATCAGCTGACCGAAGTCATCCAGAGATCGCTGAACATCAACGAAATCGCAATGTGTGCATTGCCGGATATATCTGGTGCCTTCGACAACACAACTCATGTGTCTGTCGGAGAAGCAGTAAAAAGGCAAGGAGTAAATGAAACTATTGAATTGTAAAATGGATGTCTGAGTTGTTGACGACGAGGATAGCTGAGACACAGGTGGGGAATCAAACCACTTCAGTTAACGCCACTCGCGGGACACTTCAAGGGGGAGTAATATCTCCCCTTATATGGAGCCTCGTAGTAGATACGTTGCTCTACAGGCTAACGGAGCATGGCTTCGAATGTATGGGCTATACTAATGACATAGTTCTAATAGTCAGAGGTAAGTTCGAGAGCACCTTGTGTGATTTATTACAAAAGGGCCTCAGAATTATTGATCAATGGTGCTTGTCAGTGGGGCTAGACAGTAACCCAAACAAGCTCACAGGAATTCCATTTACCCGGAAAAGAATACTTCTAGCCATAAAACCCCTATCTTTAAACGGGGAAATCATAGAATCGAAATCTGAAGTTAAATATCTAGGGATAACCCTAAATAGTGAGCTTCTGTGGAATAAGCATGTTGAAATAACTGCTAGTGAAGTAATACAAGCTTTGATGGCTCGCAGAAATCTACATGGTAAGAGTTGGGGCTGTAACCCAAAAATACTGCGATGGATGCACGCCATGATTCTGCGATCAGCAATTACGTAAGACAATAGTTTAGTATACTAAAGCAAGTGAGTACAGCACGAGGAAGACCCTCGACAAAGTTCAAAGGCTTGTGTGCATGACTATGAGAACGCGTCCAACTAGGGCACTTGAGATCTGTAATTAGATCTGCCCAAGATAGAAAGATCAGGATCAGCGCAAGAGGCAATTAGAATATCTAGGGAAGGTTTAGGCAATGACAGTATTAAAAATCGAGGAGCCTCGTCCTCTCTAACAAATACATCTCATCAGCGAATATTCCTAGTGACGGAATGTTCAAGAAAGTAAGAATCGAAAATATCATCACTACGATGCTAAGTAAGAGGAGAGATTGGGAAGGGGAATACACCACCCAAACTCTCGAAGAGAACACCATTAGATGGTACGCAGATGGTACAAAAACCACCTCAGAGCTGGCGCTGGAGTATTTGGGCCTGGCATCAGATACTCATCATCGTTAGGATCCTACCCGAGCGCCTTTCAAGTAGAAATAGTTGCGATCGAAAAATACGTGGAAATGAACCTAAAAAGAAATTATCAGAAATGTGACACTTCGATCCATTCTGAAAGTTGAGCAGCTATCAACCATTGAGCTCCCATCTGATTGACTCAAAGTTGGCATGGGAGTGGCGAAGAAAGCTTGATGAACTAGGCAAGAATAACAGGGTCTCTTTAGTCTGGGTTCCTGGCCACTCGGGAATCACAGGAAATGAAGAGGCCAATAGATTCACAAGGAAAGGAGCACGGACGCCCTGTATTGGCCTGGAGTCTTTCTGTGGTGTAGGAAAATGCTCCTGCAAGAAAGAGTTTCGAAGAATGAGGATACCTAAAGAGAAGCACTCTGGCGGTGCCTTCCTGGGCTGGATCACTCCAAAAAGATCCTGCGGAACTTTGACACTGCTAGATCCCGAAAATATTTGGATCTTAGTAAAAATAAGCTACAATCGCTCACCGGCTTCCTTACAGGAAGCACCTAATGAGAATAGGTCTAGCAGAAATTGACGAGTGTAGATTCTGTGGGGAGGAGGAAGTAACTCCGGATAACCTAGTTCTAGAATGCCACGCCATTGTAAACCAACGCAAACAATGCTTCGGACAAGAAAATTGTTAGAATGTAGAATGAGGATCTAACCTCCTTGAACGCGTCCAAAATACTAGAGTTCATTAAAACCTTGCAACTGGAAGGCGAACTGTAGTAGTAACGAGAACAGCTCTGATAGGGGGGCACAATAAACCTTAGGTTTTTGTGCATTGTAACCCGTTAAAATCTAATCTAACCTAAGGGGATACGGCTATTAGTGTGGAACAAAGTGATTGTACATCTGGATTATGCTTCTTAGAAAATTAAAGAGCCTCTTACCAACTGGGAGCCACAACAAGGAAGTGGTTGCCAGGATAAGGAGTTAACTATCAAATATTGTATTTCTTTGTTTTGAATTACTTTGACTATAGTAACTTAACATACCTAAACGTGCAGTAATATTATCTCGAGCCAATTCTAGATTTCACAAGGGCCATAATGATTTTTTATGATATGAAGCCTTATTGTTCCATCCAGTACATAGTTTTACGAACACGGCCAACGCGGCTCCGGTCATCTCGGCACCGAATGACTGGGCACCGCCTACTCGGCGATGGTTAAGTCGGTACACGATATTTTTCCGACGACCACAAAAAACGCAGAGTTGGTATTTATTTTTTAAATAAAAGTTTATGGTAAGGTTACTACAATTTTAAAAATTAACTGATGCTTCAAGACCGTTCTTGACAATTTTATGTTCCGCAGAAATCCGTCCTCTTAAAAGTTTCCAAATTTTACTGCAATGAACTAATATTATTTTATTTGAATTACAGCTGTGTGCACAAGAGATGAATATCCCAAGATTTCTTCAAAAGAAACTAAGTATTGTTGTGCAATTTTCTTTAATTGAAATTTCGCAGAGCGCTTTCGGCATTATGACATAATCAATATAAATTTGTGAATTACAATTCGTAAAATTGTCAGAATCTCAAGACAGGCGCTTCCGAATTTGTACGTCTGTACATTTATTTATTCCGTGGTTCACATTATGGGTTTTAAGACAGTGTTAAGAATATATTTAAACGATTAAAATTGACTAAAATTATAAGGATCTATACTATACATCTTTATGATCGACCATTTGGCCAAATTATCATCAGAAAAACTTATTCACACAAAATTGCAAAAACCCTTATTGACATTCCATTTCATCAAGTGGGTTCCTAATCGACGGAGCATGGACAAACATCGTGGTATGATATTGTTAAATGAAGAGATTTCGTGACCCTCGTCAGACAGGCAACTACGATCTACAAAAAATAATAATTTTGGAGACAGACTTGATGTCCCTCTGGGAAGGCGGCGAAATCTATGGAAACATTGGGATGTGCCAGACACGCGAGTGCCCGTGAAGAAATATGTGAAAATTGCGAACATAGAAAATAAAATGATACTGTAAGGCGGTTAGATGAAGTACTAAGCGCATTCGTACTGTAGTTTGTATATATGATGCAAAATGAATGTAATATTGTAATTATAGCGAAAATTTCGAAACCTTCGGGGGACCAACGTCTACTATCTTCCAAAAGTAATAATTTTGGTGACAGACTTGACGCCCATCCGGTGAGTGTGGCGAAATCTATGATGATAACGAGATGCGCTTAACGTGATGATATTTTAGAAAGACTGTGTTGGTGTGTGAGTGCTCTTGTCTAGCGACAGTGTCCTATTTAATAGTGTAACGAAACGCCACTGGTTTTCTTCGAGTTCGAGAAAATAGAGATACAATTGAGGAATGTACGGGAACCGGCGATGCGAATGTTCTGGTAATTTCTAGGCTCAAAAGGGTATATAAAGTTAGTTACCTATCCGGCGCGAAGGCAGACAGTACAGTACAGTACATAGTGCAGGATACGAAGTTGCATACGGCGAATAGAATGCGAGGCACGAGAAACAAGAGGGAAAATCGGTAACAATAGTTTTGCCACAGAATAAAGAGACAGAAAAGACAATATGCATATATGCATACAAGAAGGTAAGTTAAATAATTTCAGTAGGAAATTAAATTTTTGATTAAAACTTTAGAGTCATTCCATTAGAAATGGTCCAAAAATTTGAAAATTGGTTGCTGAACCAGCACCAAATAAAACAAAACTACCATGTAATGATAGCTTATAATGTAGATATGTTATATCCGATGTTAATTTTTGTTCCATTTTTTTTATTGTTGGCCGTTTTTGTATCGCAACGTTTGGAAAAAATTCAAATGCAGTCCTTTACAAAATTGCCAATTGTCAATTGCTCTTTACTTTTTGCTTGTATATTTGTGAAACAATTTCTATTAGCTTTGGCAAAAGATTTTGTGCATTATTATTATAATTTTATATGAAATTGACTGTCTCGACCCTTACTTCGTGGAATATGCTCATATTAGTGTTTTTAAATGAAACTCAATAATTTTATATATTTCTGATTATCATGATGCCGACTTTTTTGCGTTCTAATCTAATTATAACAAAAATTACAATAATGCACCGATTTTGACAGCTGATACCTCAAATGGGACTAAATATAAAAACTTGAAATTCTCAGATATTGAAGATCAAACAGCACTTTATACGTGCTATTAATTTCATTTTGTGTTTTTAATCTAGAGAAAAAATATTAACATCAGATATCGCCACATTATAAGCTATCATTACATGGTAGTTTTGTTTTATACTAATTTTTATACTAGGGACTAAGAACAAGAATGATATTAGGTTATTATTTTCAGGTCAAAAATCTCTAAAACGGAAAAAGTTCATGATGACAGTAGTGGAAGTGGAAGCAGTGATTGTGGTGAAGATGAAAATAAAATGGTTGGAACATCAAAATCGGAATCTGTTTTTGAAGGAGGCTCAAGTAATTCTTCAAATCGACATGAAGCTGTCTCTGGAACTGGGACCTCTAAACAAACTGAAGAACGCGATGGCTACCATGAAAATTACATTGGTCGTTATGTTAGTTGTGCCAATAACTTGCCTTCTTAAAAAAAGGAGGAATTGTTGACAAACCCTTGGGTTCCATCATCCAATTACGATTTTGTTTCTGATGCCATTCACTTGTAAAGAAAATTTAACCATCGCTGGTTAGATCAATATACTCCATGGCTGGTCTACTCAAGTCGTTTGAAAGGTGCTCTATGTTTTTATTGTGTTTTATTTCCGCCAAGAATTGCTACAGTTAAAGGAGTTTTGGGGTCATTTATGTTAAGGCCTCGCATGAAGTTTAAGGATGTACATGAAGATTGTAGAAAGCACGTTGGCAGCCATTACCACAAATCTTCAACAGCTGCTACAAAAGCATTTCTTGAAAATGCTCCAGTTGCTGTCCAGTTGCAAATAGGGCACCATAAGATGATTGAAGAAAATAAACAAATATTGTCAGCAATTATTTAATGCATGATATCTTGTGGAATTCAAGATTTGCCGCTTAGAGAAGAAGAAGGAAATGAGGGAGTTTTCTTTGAACTTTTAAATTTGAGGATTGACTCTGGTGATGAGAAGCTAAAGAGCCACTTGGATAAATGTCAAAAAACGCAGTCTATACCTCACCAACAATTCGAAATGAGATCATACAATTATGCGGTGAAGTTATCAAAGAAATAATAATCGAAGGCTGTAAACGGGCAAAAGCTTATGCTGTAATGGATGATGAAACAGCAGATATGGCTGAGAAAGAGCAGCTTTCTATTGGATTAAGGTTCTATGATGAAAGCCAAAAAATTAATCAGGGAGGAATTTGTAGGATACATTGAGTTAAAATGTCAAGATGCTTCTACAATCACTTGCGCAACTCAATGTTTTTCTGAAGATAATAATTTTTCCGCCGATAATTGTGTGGGATTCGGATTTGACGGGTGTTCCACGATGGCCGGCAAAAAAGGTGGTTTAGAGGCCATTCTTAAGAAAAAGTACGCTAGATCTTTATGTGGTCACAATAACCTTCTTTCGTGAATCGCCAGCCCGTAGGAAATCGGTTCCAAATCTTTCAAGGTTCTTTGAGACCAGAAGTCGGAAAATTATAATAGCATAAATATTTTTTAGAAAGCTTCACTGACATTGTTAAAGCACTATAACATATATCTGTCGAAGGAAACTATGCAACAAGAAAATCTGCCTACAAATTGTACTATGCAGTTACTAAACCAATATTCATCTTAGGCTTGAACATAATTGCAAGATACTCTGCAATTTTGGAACCCGTTGTAAACGTTTTGCAATGTAAAAAGAAACATATTGATGATATTCTAGATGTAATCAAAGAATATCGACAAGATGTCGAAAATGTTTCTTATGATTTATTTAAAAAATTACTTGATATCGCAGAGAAAGTAGGGGTTGAGTTGTCAGTACCACGAGTCAGTCAAATGCAAGTACACAGAAGTAATCCACCATCTGAGCCTACAGTTGAATACTGGAAGCGGTCAATAATCATCCCCTATCTCGATTCTTTGATTCTTTAACTTCGTCTTTGGATGCTAGATTCTCCACCGAAAATACACCTGCTTTTTCTTTAACTTATCTTCATCCTTCAATCATACTCAAAATGGCTTTAAAATATTTCAAAAATGATGCAGAATCTTTGATGGAATTTTATAAGTTGGGTGATGTCTCTACAGAATTAGATTTGTGGTACAATATGTGGAAGAAAAAGAATTTAGCGGAAGGCAAATTAAAGGACATTGAAGTGGCTGAATTTTTGAAGCTAATGTTTTTTTTCCCTGCATCAAGGCACCCACTTCTAATATTAAGTGCTTTCCCATCCACTACTGCTACCGTGGAAAGATTGTTCAGTACCCTACGAAGGGTAAAAACCTGACTCAGGAGTACAATGGGTGATGGCAGACTCACTGGGTTGTGTTTGATGAGTGTGCATCGAAAAATTTTGAAGGAAAATCAGGACTGCATAGTGAAGAGAGTTTTGGACAAATTTAGTTTAAAGCCAAGAAAAATGTTATTAATTTAATTTGAGTATAATTATAATCGCAAAGTTTTGTTTCCATTTGCCTTTTCTTTTTATCCTAAAATTTTATATTTTGGATGACCATGGATCATGGTTTTCCCGCCCCTGTTATAAATCCTGGCTACGTCCTTGCTTGGGATACTAATATTTTTTATTATTGAATGTATAAATTACTATATTTTAACTTACAGAAAATTTTATAATTCTCTCAAATTCGCTTAGTCATTTGCTAACGGTTCAAAAGTCAAATTTAAAATGTCATCGGCAAAGCACTCTAACTGCGGACAAAACAATTATGCCATTGTGTGGAAATGTAGACATCGGTAATCATCGACCTGTGTGCAAAATAAAAGCGCACAGCCGCCGGCCAATCAGATTTCTCAAATTTTTAACTTCACACGGGTATGCCGTTCGTTCGTTTCCGTGTTGTAATTGTTTGCAATTTTAAATTTTCACTAAGAGAAAACAATATGATATGTGCCATATTTCATAGTGGTCGTCGGAAAATGTAATTTTCATGAGACACTGTATTTGAAGACGTTACGATTTCTGTTATATTAGTTAATTATACAATTAATCGTTCCACAATTGTGCTAGAATAATTTAATCATATATTAAATATAGGAAATAATGATAATAAGATTGGTTGTGTTTGGTATATTTAATCAAATTCGATTAACAATCAACAAAGCCTAAATAAACAAAATATGTTAATAATATTATCTGCCGGCGAATAATTCTCCTAGTAACTCCTCGTTTCTAGTTTATTTACAGCCAAAAACACTTGCAGAGGTTGACTTGCACATTTGTATAACTAACTGATTACAAATGTCAACATAGTTTTGTTTTTGCAAAGTAAAGGATCATTTTCAAAATAATTTTTTGGGTAGAATTCGAATCTGATTTTAGAATTACCACGTCACCGTAAGGATTTTGAAATATTCGAACTAATGTACCCAGAAAGGGCATATATTCAGAGTACCGATTTCTTCTGTTTTTTTTTTAGTTTGTGCGATAGTTTGAATTCTAGGGACAGATTTACAAACAATGTTGACGTTTTTCAAGTTCCTCCAAAAAAACTGGTTTCCAAGTTTTACTAATTTGCTTCTAAATATTAAGAAATCCATGAGTCCAAGAAAATTTAAGTTTAAGTTTAAGACAGCGTTCAAACGCTTATTAGTGGTAAGGTTAAGTAGGAAAACTTTTCATTTTAACATGCGCTACTCTATCATCAACTGGCACAGGTGAAAACTTTTAAAGAATGACGGTTATTTTGCTTTCATGGCTGATGTTCTAAAAACAAACTAATAAAAGTAATTTTATGTAAAACTCCACTTACGTGGGAGATTTAATTACGTACAAAGCAGGTTTTGTAGTGATAGTAGTGGACCATTTCCAAAATGAACTTATTTTCTGGAAAGTTCGCCACTGTAGGTTTCAAACTCATATGAAAAAGTTTCTGGAAAGTCCAAAGAAACTTGTTTTAGCAAAAAACCAAAGCAATATTTAACAAAAAACGTTTCATGGAAATAGTGATCGATGACGGCTTTCATTTTTTAAATCCAATACATTCTAGGATCATATGTGAATATTATTCGAAACTACTGACATCTATTATATCAAAAATTAGTGAGAATCGGCCATATGAATTATTCATTCAAATTTATTGTGTCGCCTTCAAAATAGGCCGCTTCCGAAATAATTCACTTCCCCCAACGTATAATCCATTCAGTATACGCATTTTGCAGAATCGACTTCAAATTCTGATTGTTCTTCTATCAACTTCTTTGAAATGATTATTTGAATTTTGGAAAGAGAAAAAACTGGCCGCAGCCATATCAGGGGAAGGTTTATGAATTTTTGGCCTGTAATTCCTTCACAACTATAGCTTTGTTAGATGACGCGTTATCATGGTATCCAAACAATCCAAAATTATTATTTAGAACTATTAAGATAGCACGAAATTCGTTCAGAAATATACTAAAACCACGTACCTCTGAAGACCATGGTCCTTCAAATATTTTTCACATATTTTTCATTTTAAAATTATTTTAACTTTGATATTATTTTTGAATTTTATCTAATTGTGTTTTAATTTCCACTGTCAATACATTGTTTATTTGTTACAATAGATTGTGGAAATATTTTGTACATTACATTTGCAACACTCGTTATAATTTCGGTTGAGTTCAACTCTGTAGTACCTAATCGAAATTCACAAATCTAGTACCGAAATAGAGGTATGGAAACTGATTATCAAATTGGGGCAATTCTTGAATATGAAACAGTTCGGTGATAACTTATCGTTATATACAGACCTGATCTTGACCTCCTTGCTTTGCCATTCCGAATGCCGATCGAAGCTGATAAGGATGGCGGCGATTTCCTGAAAAGAATATAAGAGGTTTAGTTACTGGCTGCAACTCGATTCTAAGCGATTGTGTTGGTTAGTTAGGAATGAGCCATAAGCGGCGACTTTAATCAATTCGTATTCATATTAGAGCTTATTATAGATTTGAAAATAAAATTTTATTAGATTATTGTATTATTAAATAAATAAATTGAACTAATTTCAAAGGAAAATTGCGTAATTAGATATGAATTACAATGGATAAAACATTTGTTTATACGATATTATGAACGATCTAAACATCCCTAAAAAACTGATAGGTCTCACAAAAATGACACACGAATACACAATCAGGAAGATCAAGGCTAACCAAAAATTATCAGAAAGCCTTGAGATCAATACAGGACTAAAACAACAACAAAAACTGATCCGTTATCCTACACCCGTTTAACATGTAATGGAAAAAAGGCAAAACCAGTATGAACAGAAAGGGACACCAAAAACAAGGGCAAAACAATTACTAGCATACGCGTATGATGTAGTACTGCTGTCAACATCGGAAAACGAACGGAGTAGAATATGAAGAGCTTTTATAGAAAAAGCAGACAGTGAATCTGCGAGTCAATGATGACAAATCGAAATTTATGAAAATAACAGTACCTTTGTGTGGATACTTAACAAAACAGAGGAAGAGAAATTAGATATATGGGATAGGAAAATATTAGGGGACAGAAAGAGGGATAATTGTGGCGAAGAAGAACGAAATACAGAATTTATTTGGAGAAGCAGAACTGAGTAAAATAATAACATCTAAAAGAATAGGGTGGCTGGGGCCCATTCAGAGAATGCCAGACTGTAGAACAAAAAGAGAGAGAAAGAGATCCAGGACTGGAAAACGAAGGCAAATGATAGGAAGGAGTGGAAGGAAATCACTTCCAAGTTATGGGCCTAAAGGCCTGCGCGTGGCAGTTATATATAAAATATTTGTTTATTTTTATTTAAAAAATACTAGTACTTTTTTTTTTCTTCTGTAACTGGGTAATTAACAACGAATTATAGGATAATACAGACCCTGCTAGATTCTGTTGAAACTGTAATGAATATAATATGAATAACAGCGAACAGGATTTACACATTAAAAGTTACTGTTAAATCACAATCTCTTACTTATCTTTACTTTAATGTTTTTTATTATTTATCCTCCAGTCGTCAATACATTCAATTTACGTTCGATTTTATATTTCAATTTAATTGCTTATTGCCATGATGATACCGCCCTGTAAGTAAAAAGGGTCACTCGATCCAATCCGCTGTCCTACAGAATTTAGTATCGTTTCGGCAACTACGTTGAGTACATCTCGAATAAACAATTATTAGTGCCAATATGGAGCTGACGTACCCGAAGGATTGCCCAAATACTGTCCACTAAATTTGCAAAACTCTCCAGACCTGCACACTCAGGAAGAGAGGTCAGCATCAGGTAACCAAGAATATTTAAGGTAGTGCAATGCTTGATATTTTTTTCCTTTGGGAATGGCGACATACTAAAATCTTAATCGAGTGTTTTTTTCGGCTATGATAGACATTAAAATATGAGAAAATACTGAAAAGTATTTATGAAATAATTGTCTTATATATAATCTAAATTAATAAAATCCATTTTATGTTGTTTATTTTTTCAGTTGTATCCTTAATTTTATTGCTGTAGATCAAACATACTAGTCTTAGGGCCAGTAAGTTCTAAATGCCAAAACTGTTTCCAAGCGTGGTAACAATTAAAGAATCGGGAATAACTTTGTTCGTTGGAAAAGTTGTGTATTACACTCAAAAGGTGCAAAAAATAGAGAGAGACTGCAGCACATTCATCAATTACATTTCAAGTATTTTGTGAGTCCAGTAATAAGTGTTAAATTTACCATGAAATCAGAGCTGTTCTTAATGAATATAATCGTAAATGTCATTCTGAAACGAAACATTTTCAAAATTAGTCACACTAAGTTTTTGGACAAAAACTAAATTCCAGAGTTGTTTTAAAATTCTAATTATTGTTATTTTTCAAATCTCTCAGATTTCAAATACTAAAAAGTACTTTATTGACCAGCATTGTGGAATTCCACTTCACAAATGGAATTTGGGAGAATTAGCCTAAACATCTCTGCGGAAAAAAGAGAAAGACAGATTTAAATTTGATTTATGCCAGATGAGCAAACAATCATCTGTATAAAGTTGATCATCCTAGTTTTGAGTTATTTTTTGAAAAATATTTAAATACATCTTTACCGGAGGAGAGTGCGTTGAGAAAACAAACTACGGACAAATGCCATGTGGAATTAAACGGGAGTTAGGTTAGGTTAGGTTGTATATAAACGTGGATGAAACGACATATGTATGCGGCAAATTTGATGATTTGAATTTTGAACAAAAACTTTCCTAGCAAACCTTATTTAGTTGGAGTTGAAGAATTAGAAAAAAATCTCTTCTTACCCAATGCTACAACAGTCAATAAAAAATACTGCGTTCCAAAATAAAACCATAGAAATGAGAATACTGGATGGACGAAAAAGAAAGCAGACATTGTATTGTATAATTTTTTAACAAACTTAACATTAATAACGAGTATTACCTCCCTCCCTCAGTACGAAGCCATTGGCTTGAATTCAAATATTGTTCTCATACGGATTTTTCCATTTTACATAATATGCGTTAATTTTGCGGCGCAGTGTAGTTCTAATACTTTCAGATGCCGCGGCATATATGTTAAAAGCTGCTGCTAATTTAGAGATTTTTTATCCAAACTTAATTCATTGCACTTCTGTCACCCATGGGGTAAATAAAATTGTAGAAGAAATAAGGCATCCGTTTTCGTTGGTGAATGATTTAATAAATTTTATGAAAAAAGTTTTCTTAAAGGCTCCATTGAGGGTGCAGATATATAAAGAGAGAATTCCCGGTGTCCCTTTGCCACCTAAATCAGTAATTACAAGGCTCGAAGCAATTTTCTTATACTTTGAACCCTGTAATGAAATAGAATTAGTAATATAAGAATTTATTGATGATATTTCCAAAGCAATTCGAGAAGTGAAACATGTATTAAAAAATCCTAAATTGAAACAGCAACTCGCATATATCAAAAGCAATTATAAATTAATAGTTAGCACAATTTCTTTATTACAAAGACAAGAGATAAATTTACGTGTCAGTTAAATTATTAGATTTAGAGAATTTGCAGTCAAAAATTAAATGAGCACCTGGAAGTAATGGTCAATTAATTTCAAAAAAAAATATGTTTTTGACAAGAATCAAGGTTTCTCGTTTTCATGTGATGCTGCTAAATTTTTGAATAGGACATTTCTCGAAGAATTACAAATTGAGCCAGGCTTATTATCAGCTTTTTAATATGCTCCAATTACATCTGTAGATGTAGAGCATTCACTTTCCTTATACAAATGAATTTTAAGCGATAGAAAGCAGAGTTTTAAAAGAGAAAATATAGAAAAGCACTTAGTTGTAGCTACAAATGATAACATTTTAAGTGGTTGCTGTGTTTAATCAAGAGTGATTGCTCGTCACTCGCGCCATGTCACGTCTCGACTCCGCCCTCTTTTAAATATTTTTGCGCTAGACGACAGACACTCTTATACCGAAAATTTCGTCTTTTTCCTCTCCCGCAATTCTATTTTTTTTAATTAATTAAAAAGTATATTATCTACAGGCAAAGCATGCATACATTTGCCATATAATTCATATATGATCTACCATTTGCAGCATCAATGATAATTTTCCAGGTATTTATTAAAAAGATATTCAGTTCTAAAAAATAAAAGTTGTAACTTTTGTAAAAATATTTCTAAAGTTGAACGTTGGTCATGTGTGGCTTCGATATTTTGCTGAAAAAATCAATGTCGTCATCGGTGATTCATTTATTGCAGGTGTGGTGGTCGATGATTAAATTTCATCCGCCCTGATGCCTTGAATCTCGTTATTCTTGACGTCGTTACCAACGTCATGCATACGCAAGGCTGTGAATGCTCTATTTGTGAATAGTTCATAAAAATGATATTCTCGAATACCGTTCCTAAAATCATCGAATTGTATCATCCCTCACAATAGCGTCAGTTGACGTTACAATACAAATGTCATTTGACATTTTATTATGTCAAATATAAATATAAACAAGCTTTTCAAATATGTTCATCAATTTCTTCTATAAAAAGAATTCTACAAACGCAAATTGTAGAGACACACAAATAATAATAATTTACTCATTTGGAACATTTTCATGAAGTATATTTAGTCCAACAACAAAAGAAGTCTATTCTGTAACTTGTCGTTACGGTAACGATTATTATGTTAAGGATAATTTTTCAGAGTAGATTCTGTAATAATATCGTTGCGTTAAAATCTAAAGATAAAACATAACGATAATATTTTTACAATTTTATAAAGGTTGGTATATTTTTTGACATATTGTGCTGTTGTGTTAGGTAGGAAAAGATAACCTCCATTTATTTGTTTATAGAGGTTTTGTTAAATAAGATTTTCATTCACTTACTCACGTAACTTTTATTATGGATAAATACAAAGTTAAAACACCAAGACAATACGGGCACAATGTATAATGTATTTGGATGAATTTAATACAAAAATGAACTGTTTAAGAATAACAAATTTGATGCTATAAGCCCTGTTATTATTAAAAACATAGGGAAACAGCTTTCAGACAAATTAAATA
The DNA here is from genome assembly GCA_963921935.1 of Galeruca laticollis. Classification (NCBI taxonomy): domain Eukaryota; kingdom Metazoa; phylum Arthropoda; class Insecta; order Coleoptera; family Chrysomelidae; genus Galeruca; species Galeruca laticollis. Next base: position 60,823,108 of record OY998180.1, on the reverse strand, counting down.
GTTTAGGTGGTCCTATTAAGGATTCAGCAGAATGGAAAAGGGTACGTATAATACTTGATTTTCTTTTTTTATTAGTATTATCCATAAAAGCAGTAATTACATATGTTTCTTGTTATAATTTTTACCAATTTCAGACATTCACCGACTGGAAGTGTCAAGTTAAAGCAAAGCCACGAAGGAATAGAATTATCACAAAACAAACAGGAAACATAGGGTATCCTATTAAACCTTTATCAGATAACAATTACTAGATGTTACAGGCTGGGTGGTAGTCAACGGCATATCCCATGTCCATGAAATAGGAATAAGTATGAATTACGTGGTTCTTTAAATTTAGTTATATCCATTTAAATTTTAAATTGCAGTCATACCAAATAATGAAGAAATTAGAGAAGAATCAGAGAAAGAGTCCCCAAATCAAAGTAAGATTCTTAAGAATCAACCAGTTGAACACTTGGTTGAAGAGTCACTTAAAAGACCATCATAGAAAGAAAAGCGTCAAGTACTGGGGTGCAAGACTTTGAAAGAATGTAATTGTGATGATGAAAGTGAAAAAATAATAATCCTGAAAGAAATTGCAAAAAATGTCAAAGAAATGAGGGTATTAGAGGAAAAAATGCTAAACTCGCGTTAATTCAATTTTCGAGTCAAGTATCCTGATCATGATTGTGTGTTGGACTTGGATTCATATTCTTAAATTGCCCACAGTGTGCCCCCCTGTCCATAAGTTGGTGTCAACTTTTTGGTTATTGATTTTAGTTATTAAGTTATTCTTCATTTCTACATGCTCTAAATCCTAAAACGCAATAACCTATTATCAATATTTATTAGTAGTAAACAAGATTTGTCAAAAAATATCAATATAGCTCAAGAGAAAAGTAGTTTTATTTTTGAAAATATAAAAAAATTGCACTTCAAAAAGTTGTTTGCAATTGAATTTAATACTCACTTGCAGAGTTACAGCCACCTGAGTCTAGTATTATTTTACTTTTTGTTTCAACCTGTTTTATTAATAATTTTACGAAAAAAGTTACTAGCTATAAAATTTTATGTTAGGTAATTGCATTTTATGTTTTAGACAAATTAGCGAGTTTTTAATGTTCGCTGAAGATCTCAAATTATTCTTAGTGGTTCGGAATAACATCGATATTGGTTTAATTCAAAGGGAGCTAGATAATCTGTCTGAATGGTGCCGGGTAAACTTGTAGGATTAGAATGTTGAAAAATGCTCCAAGAACTCTTTTAGTAAAAAGGAAACTATGATCCCATTCTCTTATTCAATAGATGGTCAATTGCTGATGAATAAAGAATTGGCTAAGGATTTGGGAATACTTTTTGACTCTCACTTACGTTTTGTTGAGCATATCACTCAATTGGTGGTTGGGTCTCAAAGGATGTTGGGATTTACTTTGAGGAATTGTAATGATCTCTCTCTGGAAGCTGTGAGGTCTGTTTATGTTGGGTTCGTCAGATCTCACCTTATTTCAAGCTGATATAAAAAATCATTTGGCAAGAAAAAAAATTTATAAGACTTGGCCCAATTTTTGGTATAAGACTGCAAAAATTGGGTCAAGTCTTATACATTTCTTTTCTTGCCAAATTATTTTTTAGATCAGCTTACAATTAGTTGGAAAATAACTATGTATATATAAAAATTTTGTCTGAATAAATTTCAGTCAATAAATTGAGAATCATTTGGAAGAATGTTTTTTTGTAAGTATCAATTGAAAATAGAAAAAGGTGGATAAATTTAATATACGACATGGTATTTTACATGATTTCAAAAATGTTTGTGACTTAAACTTGTTTAGGTACTTTAATTGTTAATTAAATGGAAATTTTATTATTTATAAACTTGAGACGTGCACATGGCGCAAAGTTTTACTGACATCCATAGATGGCAGTTTTGGTAGTATTATTGATTAACAATTATTTAGTTATGTTGTATAAGTATATTTGTGTTAATTCACTTTGTATAATAAAATAAATACTAACAACTTATTATTAATAATTATGAAGTTTAGACATTTATCTATGTTGCCTATATGTTAAGATTTCTGCCTTTTTCAATAAAAATCTTTGCCTATATAAGCGCCTTTTTCTTCAACTCTTGTTGCCTATAATTCGAGCTTTGTTCATAAATAATGTTATTGAATTTTACTATATTTTGTATTATTCATAAATGCCACAACCTTCAACTTGACTGCTTACATTTTGATTTTTATATTTCGATTGTGTTACAAATCGGTTATAACAGCGCTATTTTCAGAGCGGAGATCGCGAACTCTCATTCATTTATGGTTTACAATAAACATGAGACTGCTACACGTACGAGATTTCGCGTGGCTTCTGAAATGACGATAGAGAAATCAAATAATGCATAGTTGCAGAAGAAGATATGTGTCCCGAAAAAGTAAATTCATTCAAAACTGTCAATTTGTTAGCAAACATCGTGGTTAGGAGGGTACAAGACATCGTAGAAAAGATATCAACTCAATTATTTAAAAAAATTGATATCTTGAGTCAATGGATGTAGAGAAATTCTTGTTATTGATATAGGCAAAAACATGTGTGTTGAAAATACAGGAGTGGTTGCTATGATCAATTAAAAAATAGCGAATGGAAGTTTGCATTCTATGTCGATTTGACAGAAAATATGTTCAGTGACATAGAAACCCGAACACCTAGTAAATATTATTTTATTTCAAAAATATTTAACGCAAATGTTTATCATAAAAGTCTTAATACACGATTAGAATTTGAGCGCTATCAGTTGAACATTCCTGTTTTTATTCAACTATTTTTTTTCTGTAAGTATTGGACGAACCGGCCCATTCTGATGTCGGAATACAAAATTTATTCGAGTACAGTGGTTTTAAACGTTGCCTTACAAGAATTGACAAGTGTATATCACGCCTAGATTCCGAAGGAACGCAAATTTTCGGCAGCTAACTAAGATCGAATTGTTAGTCTTCGGGAAGCTGAGCTGTCATTCCGAGAAGTTGCTGGCAGAATAAACAGGAATGTGGATACTGTTGTTAGATGTTTTAAGGCATGGCACCAAGAAGTCCGAACACGAAGAGCCAGATGCACAGGACGATTGAGCAGGACAACAGAGGGTTATTAGCTCTAAGAGATAATTTCTCATCGATAACGGAAATATAAACTTAGAGGTTTGTAGAACATGGGAGGGTGCTTGGAAAGCGAAGTGTCTATAGACGGATAGGAAGGTTTGGAATTTTCATACAGACCTTCAATTCTGGAACATCGAAGAAATCGACTTCAGTGGTACCAAGAACAACTAGTGTGGAGTCAGGAATGGAACACTATCTTCTTCAGTGATGAGTCCCTACTCTGTCTAGACACGCATGATGGTCGAGCGAGTGTGAGAAAGAGACGAGGCGAACGACGAAACCATCATTTTTTTGTTGAGCAGCGTGTACATCGCACTGTTGGAGTTATGATTTGGGGTGTCATTGCTCATGGCTCAAAGTCACCTCTAGTCTTAATCAGGATCAATATGAATGCACATCGATGCATTCAAGAAATATTGGAACCTCATTTGATTCCTTATCTCAGGACACTTCAACGTTTCAGCAAGATAACGCCCAGCTGCATATAGCCAGACAAACCTTTGACTACTTCCACCAGGCTCAAATTCATCTCCTACCTTGGCCCTCAAGATACCCGGATTTTTCCTCAATTGAACATGTGTGGGACATAATCGGTAGAAGGTTAAGGAATTTAGAACGTCCTCTTCAAACTATGATGGCTCTTCTACATGAGATAGAGGTGGTATGTAATGAGATAATCCAGGATGATATTGATCACCTGATTATGAGTGTGTCTAGACGCATTAGGGAATCTGTAAGAAATCGTGGAGCTTCAACCCATTATTGAAGTTGGTCAGCCGAAACTAAGATTATCCCCACCCGATTGGAGTAAAGTTTTAGTAATTTCAAATCACGAACTTCCTGAGATGTATAGCAAATATTACCGAAATTAAATCATTTTTCCTGGGTGTACAGATTTCTATGTCACTGAGTATATGAACGAATTGAATTTGAGATTACAAGTAGAACACCAGTTTCTCGCTGACTTAAACACTAATATCAAACCTATATCCATAAAAAAATACTGTTTGAATCACAATTGTGTGAAAAATGCTTAACTCCTTTTAATCAATTCGTCCACCCTAACTAGAATAGAGTTTCCTGACTATCTTCTTATTGAAGCTTATGCTTTGAAGATAAACTGTGATGTAATTGTAAATTAAATTGAGATTTCTCAAAATCCTTTTGATATTGACGTTGAAACCTTAGCCCCGCAACTTCAAATAGAAATAATTATTGATTTATACGGCTGTATAATTAAGATCAAGTAAAATTGACTTACAACTGCAAACTATTAGAAGTGGAAAATCACAATGACATGCATCTCATAAGGTTTACTCTGTTATTGGGATTCATTTCAATTATTCGTTATCTATTGTTCTTAAGTTAAATTTTCTGCGTAAAATGTTTGTCATTTTCACTTAACAAGTAAATAAACAGAGTAATTTTAATTATTTAAATGAAACTTACTGTTTCTTGGTAATATTGCATTATAATGAAAAACTTTTAAAAACTAAGAAAATTGACAATTGGTTCGATATAAATATTATCGTCAGAATGACAGAAGTTATATTTCATTTGATGACTCTCTGATGTTTAATAATTATTTTAGCTAGACCAAAAAGTGACCTACCTAGTGATGGACTTAATATATGTTAATAGAAAAAAGAAGAAGAATGATATCACAAATATTAAAGCTTAGATATTATTAGCCCTATAGAGATATCCTGGAAATATTTTTCCCAAGTACGATCAGTATAACTGTGCAATGATATCGAAAACCAACAAAACTAAATCTGCTGATCTTTACAATCATCACTTAAGAAGACAGTTTAAAAGTAGAGCTCCCTAGATTTAACTGTTCATTGACAACTTGATATTATGGGTTTCTTAAGTGTCTTCTAATTTCTAATTCTCCAACGAAATCCAATTCTTGTTTCTTATCACAAATATGTAGTTCTTTTGGTTCTGTGTTAGGTGTCAATGAATGTTTGGTGTCAATTAGATATTTTGCATAGTGGGACTTATGTGGTTGTTTTAATCCGATCTCAAAATTTCTAAGGGTTTGACCTAAATAGACAGCATTACATTCTGGACATTTAAGTTTATATATACCAGATTTATTTGATGGGGTTATTTTTGTTTTTACATTTAACAATTTTGTACTCACGTTACTTTCTGTTTTAAAAGAAATTGTTATATTTGTACCTTTGAAATATTATTAGAAATATTACCTGCATATGTAATGGTTTTATTATTTTTTATTTCGTTAGTTTGTTCAGGAAATATTAGTTTTAATGCCACTTTTCCTCTTTTTTATTAATTTTCATATTTATCAAATGTAATGGATAACCGTTGGATGTTGCTATTTGTTTAATTGTATTAATTTCTCTATCAAAATTACATTTGTTCATAGGAACTGAAAATGCTCTATGTATCATCGAATTATATGCTGCAAATTTATGTGACATGGGGTGATTTGAACTATATGGAGTGGTCACATCAGTGTGTGTTTGTTTTCTATAAATTGAATAATCAAGTACATTATTAACTCTTTAAATTTTCAAATCAAGAAAATTGAATTAGTTATTCTCTTCAACAACTAATGAAAATTTATTTGTTGGGTGTAAATTATTATTGTGGTTGAAAAATATATCTAATTGTGGTTCACTGCCTATAAAACAAGCTAATATGCCATCTACATATCTATACCAAAATAAGACATTTCTTGATAAATTACTGTCAAAGGTTTTTCTTTCTAGACTGTCCATAAAAATGTTTGCCAAAATTGGTGATATAGGGCTTCCCATTGGTAAACCTTCATTTTGAATATATATCTTATTGTCAAATGTGTAATTATTCTGATTAATACATACATCAAATAAATTAAGTATATCTGAAATTATTCCTGTATTAATATTTTTATCTTCTAGTAATTTTCGTACAAGTGTTAGACATTCTTTAGGAGGAATTTTAGTGATATTATTGGTAACATCAAATGAAATAGGTTTAGAGTTACCTTGTAATTTGAATGCTTTTCATTTTTTGATTAGCTCTATTGAATTTTTAATTGAGTGTTTAGACGTGTATCCATAACTATTAAGTATATTGTTAATTTGTTTGCCAATATACTATTAGGAGTATAAACATAAGAAACTACAGGCCTAATTGGTTTCGTTATTATATGTAATTTAACGGTTCCATATAATTCCGGAGAATGAGGATTTTTACCAAATACGGACTTCTTTTCGTAATCACTTAGAAGATAAATTGAATTATTGACAATATCTCTTTCATTATTAAAGAACTTTTCTGTTGGGTCTGCTTTAAGAACTTGTATATCGCTAGATTCTATAAAGTTATATATCTTTGAATTAAAATCTTTAGTTGTCAATATGACAGTGGCGTTACCTTTGTCAGATTTTGTAAGTGTTAGGTCATTATTTTCTACTTTCTTTTTGTTTGAATTTAAAACTGTAATGTCATTTTTTGTTTGATGTTCAACGGTTCAATACAGTTTCCTGATGTTTAGAGTATTGAATTCTATGTTTTGTGTGTTCAAGTTTCTGCAGTTTTTGTTGTTGTTTCTTAAATTTCTTGTGCTTCATCGTGCTGACACTTTCTCTGATTTTGTCATCTAAACAGTTAAATTCTTCTGGATCTAGTTGGAACGTGAGTTCAGAATGTAGAACTTTTCTGTAGTTCTTTAAGGAGTCTCTTATTTTAAACCATTTTTCACATTCTTGTCTAAGCCATACTCGTTGAGCACATTTTAAAGCTTTTTGTGCTTGAGGTGTTTAAGTTTGGCATTTTATATTTATATAATTTGGTATTACCTCTTTTCTAAGGCATTCTTGGTTAAACCAAATGTTTTGGGATGCTTTGTAACGTTTTTGTAGTAACTTCTGGTACAGTCGGGTCAAATCTTCTCCCGAATATTTTTTAATAAAATTAACTGTGTCGACCCTCACTTCGTGGAATCTACTCAAATTGCCAATTCAATCAAAAATATTGAACCGTCAAAAGTTAAACGTCAAACAAAAAATGACAAACGCCACTGTTATATTGACAACTAAATATTATAATTCAAAGATATATAACGTTATAGAATCTAGCGATATACAAATTCTTAGAGCAGACCAAACAAAAAAGTTCTCCAATAATGAAAGAGATATTGTCAATAATTCTAATTATCTTTTAAGTGATTACGAAAAGAAGTCCGTAGTTAGTAAAAATCCTCATTCTCCGGAATTATATGGAACCGTTAAATTACATAAAATAGCGGAACACATTAGACCTGTAGTTTCTTATGTTAATACTCCTAATAATATATTAGAAAAAAACTTAACACTATACTTAATAGTTATGGATACCCAGCTAAATACTCAATTAAAAATTCAATAGATCTAATCACAATTATTTCACATTTGGCAATAAGATATATATTCAAAATGAAGGTTTAGCAATGGGAAGCCCTATATCACCAATTTTGGCAAACATTTTTATGGACAGTCCAGAAAGAAAAATCTTTGACATTATTATTTCAAAAAATGTCTTATTTTGGTATAGATATATAGATGACATAGTAGCTTGTTTTATAGGTAGTGAAGGACAATTAAATATATTTTTCAACCACATCATTAATTTACACCGAACAATTAAATTTTCATTAGAAGTTGAAGAAAATAACTAATTCAATTTTCTGGATTTAAAAATTTAAAGAGTTAATAATGTACTTGATTATTCAATTTACACAAAACCAACACACACTGATGTGACCACTCCATATAGTTCAAATCACCCCATGTCACATAAATTGGCAGCATATAATTCGATGATACATAGAGTATTTTCAGTTTCTATTAACAAATGTAATTTTGATAGGAAAATTATTACAATTAAACAAATAACAACATCCAACGGTTATCCATTACATATGATGAATAAATTAATTAATAAAAAAGAGGAAAAACTGGCATTAAAACTAATATTTCCTGAACAAACTAACGTAACAAAAAATTATAAAACCATTACATATGCAGTAATATTTCTAATAATATTTCAAAGATAATATCTTTAGCTACAGATATAACAATTTCTTTTAAAACAGAAAGTAATGTGAGTACAAAATTGTTAAATGTAAAAACAAAAATATCTCCATTAAAGAAGTCTGGTATATATAAACTTAAATGTCCAGAATGTAATGCTGTCTATTTGGGTCAAACCCTTAGAAATTTTGAGATCAGATACGGTGAATATTTACGAGCATATAGATTAAAAGAACCAGATAATCCCACTATGCAAAACATCTACTCGACACCAAACATTCATTGACATCCAACACATAACTAGAAGTACTAGATATTTGTGATAAGAAACAAGAACCGGATTTCCTTGAAGAATTAGAAATTAGAAGACACTTAAGAAATCCACAATATCAAGTTGTCAATGAATAGAAAATCTAGAGAGTTCTCTACATTTTAGACTGTCTTCTTAAGTGATACTTGTAAAAATCAGCAGATATAGTTTTCCTGGTTTTCTATATCATTACACAGTTATACTGATCTTAATTGGAGAAAGATATCCAGGATATCCCCATAGGGCTAATAACATATAAGCTTTAATATTTGTTATATAATTCTCCTTTTTTCTATTAACAAATGTTAAGTCAATCACTAGGTTGGTCACTTCTTGGTCTAGCCAAAATAATTATTAAACATCAGAGAGGCATCAAATGAAATGTAACTTCTGTCATTCTGACGATGATATTTATATCGAAAAAATTGTCAATTTTCTTAGAGTTTTTAAAAATTTTCATTATATTGTATTAATTACCTAGAAACAGTAAGTGTATTTTAAAACAGTAAAATGAGTAGATTCCACGAAGTAAGGGTCGACACAGTTAATTTTATTAAACATAGTTATGTTTGATATTGTTATTGGTTAGTGTTTATTTGTACGTTAAAAACTGGTTGCGTGTTTCACTTATAAATATGGTATTGTATGATCTACTTCCTTGTTGTAGTTAGCAATAAAGAAACAAATATGCCAGAAATAATATTCCACAGGTGAGTGTTAACAATGCAGTTACTTCAGCTTTTTGGAGCTAATGAAATTGTTCAACGTTTTTGTTGTTAATGTTAACCCAAATATCTTCGTTTTTGCGTCGACAAGAGTTTTATTTGTTCCTTGAAGTTGCTTAATCAATTTATTTAGTTTTTCAAAGATATCGGCGGAATAGTTCACAAATGCTTTACCGTCGACTGTTACTAGATACTTCATTTCAGGTATGTCGCTTAAAAATCGCTAAGAGTATCAAACAGTTCCAATAATCTTTTCAAGCAGTTCCCTTTAGAGAGCCATCTTACTTCAGCGTGAAGTAAAAGTCTCACATGGTCAGCATTTAGTACTTCACAAAATGGCTTGAAGAGACGCTTACATTTGACATTAACTTTAATAGCTATGATACACTTTATTACTGAGTGTAGTACTTCATTTAGAAGAGACGACATGTTTTCAGCTACCGAGTTTTTCCTATTAATAACACAACGCACAACCATCATTTCTGGATTCTCATCTTTCATAAATTTTAAGCAGCCATTTTTCTTGCCCATCATATTAGGAGCACCATCTGCAGCGTAAGGTGTTATATTTTTCATTGGTATATTATTGACATCTAAGTAGTAGTATTATATAGTAGTATTTTCGAAGGTAGTGGTGCTCTCTAATCTTTTACAGTACCACATACCAAAATACTCTTTACCAATATGTCTTACGTAAGTGATAATCTTCTCTCGTTTGCAGAAAATGCTACTTTCATCATTCGTTAAACAATATACTATTTTAAATCAACGATACTTTTACAACAGTTTTTACGGAAACTTATTTCAAATTAACACTAACTAAATTGCGACGGACCATTCAGATGTGAACAACTGCGAGATTTTAAAGCATCCGGGGTTCCCCGCGAAGCCTGCCGTCTGCCGCGAGGAGGTTACCTTGGCGACGTCAAAAACCCAGTTGATATTTTGGTCCCGTCAAATGAATTTAGAATATTTATTGGTCGCGATTATTTGAGAATTTGTTTTATTTGTTCAATAATGGCGCCAAAATCTAGCAATAAATTTAAATGGCCCGGAGCAAGAGGGTTAAACTCGTGTTGAGACCGGGCGACAGGTATTTCTAAGTTTTTTTGCCGTTGTTGCTACAAAAAAGAAAAGAAAATTCCTAAACATCAACAAAATAAAACGATAATTCTTTTAAAAAATTCAAACAAAAAATTATTTTCGAAAGAAAAACAATAGTTTTTCTGATACACTATAAAAAACTATTTGCAATAAAAGGAAACCAAAAAAATTTTTGTGGGAAATTATTTTATTAAATTTTCGAACAAACCACCATTTTGGGCCAAACCATAGCCACATTTATTATACAATTCTGTTCTGGTATCCCCAACGGTAGCTCGTGTTACCTGAGCACATAACTGAATATTTTTTTCCATCAGTTCATCCAAATTGGTGGCACGTTCGAACTCATGAGGATATACCTCAGATTTTAACATGCCCCAGAAATAAAAATCTGGAGGTGCTTGATATGGTACTCGAGGTGGCCAGTTGATTGTACCACGCGTACCGTACCCATCGGGAAACAATTGATTCAAATATGCCACCACCGTGTGTGCATTGTGAGCAGAATAACCATCTTGTTGAAACCAAACGTCGTCAAAGTTAATCGGAAGAGCGTGAACTGCTAGAAAAATTTGATTTTGCAATATTTGGAAATAGTTTGGGATATTTAAATCCCCTTGGGCCTATGACGTGATCGCCTAAAAGTCCAGTCCACACATTCATTTTCTTGGGTACTTAGCAATACTCAAATGTTTATTTTCCCGAGACCATTAACGTACTACAGATGGGTTGTGTTTTCGAATAATTGAGAAGGACTATTAATCGGTAAATAACACCTTTTAGACTTCTAAACACGAGTCGACAAAGCTACTGGTGTCCGTCTGTCCGTCCGTTTCAAGCATCAGCGAAAGATCGGTATGTGCTAGAGCTTAAGTATAAACGGATTAGAAATCAGCATTTTCTGAAACCTCTTCAATGGCGGAAGAGGAAAAAATTGATCTATGACCTTTATTTATTTATTAAATGGTTTAGCTTAAATCATAAAACATAGACATATATAAATGGGCTGAGCGATCTGTATTCAGTTGTGCAGTGAAAACAGACCGAAAAGTACGTGAGAAACAAACCGTTGTATTGGCAGCGCAGTCGCTTTGTTTCTCTGTAGACAGTGGTCACTTTTGTGAGAATATCGCTCAGTCCATTTCTATATGTTTTTGTTTTTGGTTAGTTGAGTCGTCAGACCTACTTCTCCTTATCAATGCCCTTTTTACGAATGCATTTAAAAACATTCATTATGAACTCATAATATTGAAAAGAGACAGCGACAGACAGCATTAATTAAGTTCTATACATATTTTGAACTCTTCTAACAGCTGTCATTTAAAAAAAACTTGTCACTGACATTTTCAGCCAAAATTTTTATTGGATAGAGAGTGTTTTTTGTTTCATAGTTTTGTTATTGTATTAATTATTAGATAAATTCGGTAATTTAATTGTTCATTAAAGTGAAATTACTGTTTAGAAGCCTTCGTATACGCCACACTGTGGTGCTTCCCAAAAAGTCAACATTTTCATGAAATGCCCAATTGCATTTATCGACCATAGTTTCACAAAACTCTATACGTTTGAAATTGTCTTCAGGAAAAATGTCTAGTGTCGTTTTGCCTACAAAACAATTATAACTGTTTCTCTTCAAAATATTACCAAGAGTTCTGTCATTCAAATTAACTCCGTCGGTAGTATGTCTACTAGAATACGGTGTCGCTTCTGCCAATGCACACACTTGTGTTTCTCTTATTTTCCTTTCCTCGGTTATTGATCTCGGACGCGGTGGATATGTGGTACAGTCGCTTCCATAGGTATAGGTCTATCTGCAAAAGCCGCTATAAATAGTTTTATATTGTCTTTTATAGAATTACCTCCAAAGTACCACTCAACGATCTGTACTTTCTCTGCGGTTATGTAAATAGTCGACATATTTCAGCGGTAATTTAATTTATGTATGTTTTCACAACCACGGTCGGCAAATAATAATGGCTCACTCTCTAGACAGTGTCTAGCATACTACGATCCTCTGTAACTGACGTAGTCAGTTGAAGAGTCGAGAGGGTAACAGGAGAGGAGAGCAGCAGCAGTCTATACCCAAGATATATTTTTTCGATACTAAGTAGGAATACCGGCACCATGGAGCCCCCCACCACTCTCCCTCTGACGTCATGACCACGCCCCCCCGACGTCACATGACCACGCCCACCTCCTCTCTGATTGGTCCGCCATTTGTTAGTCCACGCCCCCACATCATCTCTCATTGGTCCGCCATTTTTTAGTCCACGCCCCCACCTTCTCTCACATTGGTCCGCCATCCACTCCTCTGATTTGTCCGCCATCTTTAGGTCATCCTCCTCTCTGATTGGTCCACCATGCCCCTCCTCTGATTTGTCCGCCATGTTTTTAGGCTATCCTCCTTTCTGATTGGCCCGCTGCTTTAGGCCATCCTCTTCTCTGGTTGCTCAGCGTCCTGGTGTCTGATTGGACTCGTTCTCTGGTTGGTTAGCGCCCTCGTGTCTGATTGGCCAAACTACATAATCCACCAGATGTCGACAATACAGTTACCCTACCTTGCCATCTATCGTCGTCAACCTACATTATCCACCAGGTGTCGGTAATACAGTTACCTTGTCTTGCCATCTGTCGTCGTCAACCTACATGGTCCACCATGTGTCGTTAATACAGTTAACCTTGTGTCATCTATCTTCTGTGTGACGTATGGTCTGTGTCGTCTGTCGAATGTGTCTTATGCCGTATAATCTGTGTCGTCTGTCATTCTGTTATCAGTCTATTCCATCTGGTTTCGTCGTCGTCGTCAACCTACATTATCCACCACCTGTCGTTAATACAGTTAACCTTGTGTGACGTATATACGTATGTCTTATACCGTATAATCTGTGTCGTCTGTCAAATGTGTCTTATGTCATATAATTTGTGTGATCTGTCAAATGTGTCTTATGTCGTATAATCTGTGTCGTCTGTCATCAAAACAGTCAACATACATTACACACCATCTGTCGTCGTCAACCTACATGGTCCACCACGTGTCGTCAATACAGTTAACCTTGTGTCACCTATCTTCTGTGTGACGTATAGTCTGTGTCGTCTGTCACATGGGCGATGTGTCGTATAACGTGTGTCTTGTATTCAGTGTCATGTCTGTCATTTTGTTATCAGTCTCTTCCATCTGACGTCGTCGTCGTCAGTTAACGTGTTCGTCAATAAAAAACAATAATAATAATCTTTCATCAAAAATACTACATATTGTTATGAATAAAACGTTTTAAATCCATAAACCTTTTTCTTTTCGTTTTTTCCATTTGTCTTTTTGTTGTTTTATTAAGGCAAAACACACACTTTATCAGTCTACGCAGTCTACGCAGAGAATATTTCTAAAAACTGTATAGGTACCTAAAACAAAAATGTCATGAAAACACTTTTTACTTACTTTAAACCATTCACATATCAATTTCCAGTTATTCTCAATCGACACACATATTTGTTGAAAATTCACTTTTCATTACTAATTTGAAAACATACTTTTGGTATTTCTGTTTGGCCTCTTGAAAATAACTACAATATTTTACAAAATATTGGAGAAATGTTTTAAACATGAGTTTTGAATATAATAATTGAAATGAATAATATCCTCGTCCTCTGTGAATAAAATGCATAATAATCTCCTTTGACCTCAGCGGTCGCAATAAGCTACGATAAGAATGTTATTTGATAAATTCATCTTATATCCATTATACAGGTTGTAGCCACAAAATACCTCCAATTTATATCGGATATGTATATACGGATATGCTCATAAAGGTCATCATTATACAGGATGTAGTCATAAAATTAATATATACGAAGGTATAATTGTGACGTGTACTATATTCAATGTTAAGAAATTAAATTGGTGAACGAAAACAACTTCTAGAATGATGAAAAACTCCAACTCTATTCCAAAAGAAGTATATTTAACTATCAATCAATCATAAACAGTTGTAATTTTGTCTAACAAAGTCCTCAATTGCTGTTCCAATTCTTCATCTGGACAGGGTATTCCAAAACGATTCCAACTAAATTCTCCTGCTTGCACAACTTTCTTTGTATGTTCACTATATTGATAATATGTGTCATCCTTCAAGAAATATATGTGTCCATCAGTAAACTTGAACGCGAATGTTATTTCGATTGGCAGTCCGGGAAACTGGTCGGTAATTCGTCCACGCATCTTTATTGAAAAAGAGGATTTGAAGGTGAAATCTATATAATGATAAGTGTCGTAAAAAATAAAATTTCTACCGCTATTGGTTTGAAATATGGTATTGATTTGTCGGTATTTGAATAATTGAGAATCAACGATAGAACTCTTAAAATTCAAATCAGGAAAAGATGCTGTAAAAAATCCTTTCATCCTATAGTTGTTGTTGGTGTGGAAAACGAATAGATCATCATCAGAATTTTGAAATATATGCGAAATTGACTTAGACTTGAGATGTGCGGGAAGGAAATCAATTAGATCATTAGGCTGCGAAGGAATACGTCCATTGCTGTTAATCGTTGCAACGTAGAATTAGCTCTTGGAAAATACCAATATATATGTGTCTTGTTCCATTAAGTAAATAGTTTATAGTTGTTTTCTGATTCAGCACATCGAGGTCGAGATATTAAACGTACTGTCTCATCATCCAATTCACCAGTTACGTGAAGATTGTATCGTTCCTAATGTACTTTTGAAATCACTTGAGCTAATGTCGGTGGAGTTTATGTAACCATATTTTCTTAAATAGTTCATAACTTCGTATTTAGTTAGCACTAGCACGTGACTGCTAACACAAAATAATAATATCAACAGAGCACGCCTACTCATGATGATGATTAACAAAACAATGACCTATACATCGTCTGTGTGTGAACATATATATATATATATATATATATATATATATATATATAATATATATATATATATATCAGATCACGTGACGTCAGAAGGTGATAAAAATAAAACATAATAATTTCAATTAGTCAATTTATTACATCATCTAAATCATTTACAACTTTAGGTTTATAGAAATATATAAATTCTCTAAGTGCCGCAGACAATATGCTATCACTACAATCACATATGGTATACAATAACTGAAATTTACTTAAATGTCCATTATTTTGAGCTTAATTCCTAATAAGTTCAAGCACATTTCTATAGTATTCACCAAAATTTAGAGATTCCAAATGGGTGAGACGAGGGGAAATGAGATGATGATGTAGTTGTAGAATTTGATGAACATCTTGTTGAGTTAAAGGGAAGCTGATGCCATGTTTGATTACTTCCAACCATTTTACACAATCGAATATTACTTGGTGAATGGTACAGTAGTCGCCACATTTTATCGTCTCTGTCTCATAATCATCATAAAACGCTGGAAGTGGTTCATCTATGAATGAATTATTATTCCAAATATCGATAAACGTGGCCTATTCGAAAGTGCTGAAGGAGATTTTCGTAGGTTTATTCGTTTCTGATAGAGTGATTGCACTACCAAACGTTCTTGCTGGACTCAAACCACAACCAATTTGAAAACTCGAATGTGTAGGATACTTGGTATACAACAGGTAATGGTCTTCTTTTTTAGCAGCTATTTCATACATTTCCAAAATACGATCTAATTCGGCACTATAATTATAACTTTCTGTAATACTAAAACCGCTATCTTGAGAACTCATATTGCCGACTAACAATCTAACCTACAGCTCACTCCAATTTATACCAAGTCCTACCCCCACCACAAAGCCATGTATTCATACGCAGCGAATCGAAAAGTAGTTAGCCAACAACATATGTATTTTCTATCTAACTGTTGTGTTTTTTATCTAAACCCAACCATTTAACAAGCATTTTGTTGCCTTTTCTTCTAAGCACCTTTTCCACCAAGTAAATGTCTGGATTTAACGTTTTCTGCAGCTCTTCCTCGTAAAACCCTCCACTGATTAGTACTCCATACATGTCCTCAAGCAAATAGGTGGCGGGATTGGTTATTTTCACTTTAACGATTTTGAATAGTTCTGTGTGTATCCTTTTTGAGAGACATGTTTCGTGGTCCCGCAATCTTTAGATGTTTATAGGTTTGGCTTAAAATAGCTTCTTCGTTGGATTTATTAACTTGGGAAGGCTTATACTTGGTAGTTGAATGCTTTGTATTATTGTATTTGTTTGTAATTTCTGGTAGAATATCTATCCATTTGTAGGTGCCATTTAAACTGAAATGTTTATATAGTTTTGATTTCAATGATCGTATTACTCGTTCGGCCTTTGCAGCTTTTTTCGTACTAAATACGCTATAGTGATTAATTCCATCTTTTTTTATTAATTGTTGAAACTTGTTGTTGTAAAATTCCGTTCCTTGGTCCGATTGAAGATTTTTGGGTGTTCGACCTGCGTGTGCGAGAATGCACGAGTTAGCTCTTCGCCAGTCTTTGTCTTTAATGGTCGTGTCCACAAAAATTTTGAAAAACAATCGATAACAACTAGTATCATTTTATGGTTTTTATTTTGATGAGCGTAAGGTCGCATTTCGGCCAAATCCATTTGCCATAAATCATCTATACCTTTGATGATTGTACGTCTGTGTGGATAATTTTCACGTATCGGTTTGTGGAGTTCGTTTTCGATACTATTTGATATCTATCTTCAAGTAATTTGTTCGTAATTCGTTTATGGATACTTCATGCTCATTGCTTTTTCCCTGGAGTTGTTGTTCTATATCTTTTAAAAATATTTCCCCAAAACCTTGAACAAAAGATTTGAATTCTTGTCTCATATAATCTTTGGTCACAGCAATCACATCATCGATATATTTTTTAGTAGCCATATCTCGACCTGCGACGGGCGGATTTCTCGAAATAAATGTATTAATATCGTTGATTTTGTTTTGCTGGGATACCATTTGTGTCTGTAATGTGGAGTTTATTGTTTTTTGAAGTGCTCCAAGTTCATTATGATACACTTGCATTTGCTCATCGTCATAAAGTTTATTGGCAGCATCGCTATTTGTAGTCGGCACCTTAACATTACAGATTTTTACATTTTTAGCATCAATATTGCCGTCCGGAGTATGTGCATATGCTACTTTCGACATATACGGTGTAAGTCGTTCATTAGCATGACGACGACGGTGTCCGAACCTATCGACAGACATGATTGAAATGAATGAACTTTCCCCATTGTCATCCAATTATATCAGCTTCCTTTAGTTCATTTATGATGGCAACTATTTCGTTGTCGTTGGATGTGTTGCCTGCCTCCATGGATGCAATCAACAATTTTAAACGTTCAACCAATTCATTTGGATCGTCCCAATAAATGTATTCCATCGGTTTTTCGTTGTATGACAAAAGTCCCTTTCCCACATTAGTAATTAGCCGCATCCACACTGAACGAATTGCTTCGCGAGGCTGCCTCGGCCTTTTCCCTCGCGAGCCTGCCTCGGTTGAATTTGGCTCCAGAAAATAATTTCAAGTCGTAGTTTGCTTCGCGAGGCAGCCCGAGCCACATATTTTGCGAAGCAAATTGACCATTTTTATCAACAGTGTCGGATCAGTGTTGTGTTTAGTTGTTTTCAGTTGAAGTCATGGCTCCTTATGTGCGAATTGTTAAGGCTGTTTCAGCATTTTTAATAATACGTCAAGTTCTCCTAAAAAATAAAAAGAAAGACGCGTTTGGGTGAAGAATTTATATAAGAACCGTCTAGAATACGGAAACAGGTTATTGAGAGAAATGGCCCTAGACAACACAGTACAAGATTTTACTCGTATGAGTTTAGATGAGTTTAACACTCTACAATCTCTTATATCTGATATAGGTGTTCAGGATTTTCAGAATTCCACAACCGATTGTAACTCTCATACAATTCGATTAGTTGCCGACACTGTTCTTCATTCATTTTATGTTTGATCAAGTTTCCTTCAAAATTTTTCATACGACCGTCTAGACTGCGCGAGCAAATTGAACTGAAACTCTTTGAGCACGTCAACGTTACCGACAACATTTGGCTCGGAACGAGGCCGCCTCGGGTGAGGCAGCGCGTCCTAAAATTATGGGCGAGGCACGTCTACACTAAGCAAGCATTTCCTTCGCGAGGCAATTCGTTCAGTGTGGACGCGGCTTATGATGGACTTTGAATAGCTTGTAGTTTCTTTACTATTCGAGCTGATGGAGGTCGGATTATATTACTACTGCTACTACTACTACCACTACTAATAGTTGATGGAGTTGATTTTGATCTAGCCGCAAAGAGAGGCTTAATAATGTAGTGATATTTATCAGTAGTGTGTGATATCCTGGAACTTTTCAGACGATTACGTGCATCGAGATGAACTTTGGTGAGAGTTAGTAGACTTTTGTAATTTTTCAAATCTTTCTCTTTATATTGAGGTTCGTTGTAAAATAAAAGCTCGTGGAATCCTCGAGTTCCAGGCAAGTATCCAGCCTCTTTTTCACCATCCTCTAGCACGTTTATATTACCAGTCCTTTTATCGAACGCAATTTGACGTTGACCCAACATCCAACCGATATCATCATTGTATGTAGGACCATAATTCCTATCAATTTTATCATCTCCCCGAAAATAGTCTTCAATATATTCCCGACTAATTGAAGGGTATTGATCCGAATAATATTCAATGGCTTGGCGTCTAACGTTGGGTTGTAGTGGTTACTTAGCAAGTGCCCTCGTAGATACCTCGATTAAACCATAACACCATTTATTGTCGAGAAACACTTACCTCGTAACCATGTGTTGGGGTTGAATAAGAAACACTTTGATTCAATTCACTGGGTTAGTATATTAATCTAAATACAATTTACACATTAATCTACATTAGAACTATATCGAATATAAATACTGAGTTCTTCGCCATTTCTCAATGCTTAATTATTTATAGGAAATATTTGACAATACTTCAAGTCGATGACTTCAATTTCACGTTCAAGTTCAAACTATGAAAGAATGTTGTTTACCCTTCGGTCATGACTGATAAACAAACGTGTTATGAGTTCAATGTTATGAGTTCATTATCTCTTGAATATTAAAATTAGATATTATTATTAGATTCTATCTTTATACTTAATTAAAGACCTTTTGTCCTTATTGTCTTTTATAACTCACTACATCATCCCCTCTTGGGAGAGAAAAATTACTGTCTTAATTTTTCGATATCACTTATACATAAAAATAGTTTGTTTATTAAATGTTTTTTGTTTACTAACACTACTTTGTTCGTTTATAAACACTCTTCACTTATTTACATTTGTTTCCGGTCAACGTATCTGAACATACGATTTTTGTGTACGATTTGCGTCTTATTGTCTGGAGATGTGATCTCGCAGTTTACACCTGTTATTCCCGATATTTTAAACGGACCTAAATAATGTGGATCAAATTTATTTCTACCTTCATGTTTTAAAATTACTAATTCCCCTATTCTAAAATTTACAGGTGAGGAATCCTTTTCACTACTACTGACTCTATTTAGCTTATTATTTATTAGAAACTGTCTGGCTCTTTCATTAGCGTATTGTAATTTGTACTTCAATTCCTTATCATATCTTTCAAAATTATAACATGGTTCGATTTTTTCACCTAAGAATTCTGGCAAATTGGGCTTTCTCCCGAATAGTAACTCAAAAGGAGTGTATCCATGATATGTACTCGGGGTAGTATTATAACAGTAAGCAAACGTTTTAACAAACTCACACCAGTTATTCCTGGAGTCTGCGATAAAGTGTCTTACATACTCATTAAATGTTCGGTGTAACCTTTCACAACTGCCTATTGCTTCGTGATGGTAAGCCGTTGAAAAATTATGTTTTATATTTAAAAGTTCCGCTAAATTCTTCATTATCTCATTCTTGTATTCTGTTCCCTGATCTGTTCTTATCTCCTTCATCAGCCCGTAATTCGGTATAAAATTGTCGAATATTGCTTTTGCTATAGTGTGTGCTTCTTTATTCTGAACTGGTATCATAACTGCGTATTTAGTTAGTTCGCATAGTATTGTAATGCAATAACGATTCCCGTTGTTACTTTCTACAAACGGACCTATTGTGTCTATGTAAATAATATCAAACGGTTTTATCCCTGTATCTGTGATGACAAATTTTTCTTTATGAGTAATCTTTGCTTTGTTTACTTGACATTTATGACAATTCTTTACGTACTTTCTTACGTCTCTCTCCATGTTTTTCCATTTGAAATTTGCTCTTAGTTTCTTTAATAATCTATTATTTCCTACATGTCCTCCAAACATTGGATCGTTGTGGTATCTTTCTAATATCTTTTTGATCTCTTCTTTTTGCTGTACCGTTCTTGGTACTTCACATATACATATTTGAATACTTTTTAACCTTTGATTTCCTACTTCTGTAAATTCTTTTACTGTGCACTTTTGAAATATATCATCATTTGTATATATTTTCATTCTTTTTACTTCATTTCTTACCGATAGCTCTTCAAGCTTTTCCAACGTTCGTCCTAGGTCGAAGTTGTTTAATCCGGTATTTACGGCTTCACTAAATTTCAACTTATTTTTGATCCGAATGCTCATCCTTAGCAAGTTTCACTACCATGACGACAACAACGAGTTACAAAGTTTCGATTTACCTACAGGATGTTACGAAATCGCTAATATTGAAACGTATATACTCGACAAGTTGGGTGGCAACAATTCACTTAGACCTGAAACTATATTTGCACTAAAACCCAACAATAATACGTTACAATGCATGATTTCCAGTAAATATAAAATTTCGTTTGCACAACCCAACGGTCTAGGAGAGATATTAGGATTTTCTGCAGAGATGCTCGAACCTAAACGATGGTGCTCTTCAGATCTACCCGTTAAAATTATAAAAGTATCCAGCATACGTTTCGAATGTAACATTACCACGGGAGCCTTCAACGCCGACAGACCTGCTCATACTATTTACGAATTTATCATGAAAGTGGATTCTGGGTACGCTATTGACGAAACTCCGCATAATTTACTCTATTTACCCGTTATACCACAACGTGAAATAACCAACATTACAGTGTTGGCTGTGGACCAAGACGGTCATCCTATAAACTTTCGTGGTGAAAAGAGCACTTTGGTGTTGGAACTTAGAGCGAGAAGCAACAGATGGGATTGATAATTAATCATAAAAGGCGATCTGCTGCACATTCAAGGTCATTAGTTACGCAACATACTTCAAAGCAACATCAGCAGCGACTTACATTTGGAAACAAATTGTTTTTGCAATCTTTAGGCTTTTTGTTGAAAGATAAACAGCGACAACAACAACAATGACAACTAAGTTAGTAAAATGTTCTCGTATGGAGGATGTACCTCCAATGTATGATATTTATCGCCAGCCTAGTTTCGATGAATCGATTCACAAAGCTGAGTACAGAACCTATGCTCCGTTCATCAAGTCGTTCAGTTGCAGTGACATTGTGGAATTCACCATCAATCAAGTTGATTTGTTTTTTGCAATGAATGAAACTTTGTTGTGTATTAAAGGATCACTCAATGTGCATGGAGGAGGTGATGTGAAGCTGGCAAATAATGTTGCTGCTTTCCTTTTCGATTCGTGTACATATAGTGAGAGTGCGAGAGAGATGGAAACTGTTCGAGATCCTGGAATCGTTAGAGCTGTACGTGCCATGACATGCTACAATCGAGAAGATTCCAATTATATGGCTATAGCAGGGTGGAACTACCCCAAAGACCCCATCCTAAATTCCATCGACAAATCATTTAACCTTCAAATTCCTCTTAAGCACATTTTCAACGACTATCCTATGATTGCGTGTGAACGACAAACAATACGTTTGGTTTGAGCTCGAAACGATAACGATTGTGTGCTAATCACGGAAAAAAACGTTTCTGGTACAGTTTCCACTACAACTGTTAACATCAACATTACCAACATTGAAATACAAATCAAACACATTTATCCTAATGATGATATTAAGTTGGAACTCATGAAGCCCATTCAAAAGGATCATCCTATAGTTATTCCATTTAGAAAGTGGGAGATACACGAGCTGCCTGCAATTACCAGAAATGCTAGACGTGAAGTTTGGGCTGTAAAAGCTACAACATCAGTCGAAAGACCTCGTTATGTTATTGTTTTCTTTCAAACCAACAAACGTGACAACAACAAAACCGATCCCACCCTATTCGACAACGCTGACATTCAAAGTATCCGACTTAAATCCGTATCCGTTAAATGGTGAATATTGGCGTAATGAAAGAATGCAGTTGGATTTTACTAAAAACGACTACCATGAAGCCTATTTCAACTATACCGAATTTTATCCTAGCTATCTGAATTCAACACAGAAGCGTCCTCTGCTGGATTATTCTTCTTTCAAGAAACATACATTGTTTGTTATTGATTGCTCGAAACAGGAAGAAGGTATGAAATCGTCCACAGTCGATGTAAAACTTGATATTGAAGCAAACATTGGTTTCCTCGAAAACACCAAAGTATATTGTGTTATAATACACGACTGCGTAATGAAGTATTTCCTCCTCACAGAAATAGTCAAGACTCTAAATTGAAATGTATGTCGCAGTTGTATGTCAGTATTCGAGCAGTCATCATCATTATGAGGGTTGCGCTCGTAGACATTCAGGGTTTCGTTATAGATGGAGTCTTTGTTGTCGAAGAACTCAGCATCGAAGTTGGTTTTAAGCAAAGTCACTACATATTTCTGCCATGCCAATCAATTTCTACGTTAAGCAATCAGAATAAGAAGAATGTGTCATACTTGGAGAAGAATGTACATGGTATTCGATACTCTTCATGTGACATTGAGTACTCCAAATTGAATGATATATTGGCAAATAAGCCATTATATGCTGCAGACTTTATATTCGTACGCGGACATCAGAAAGCAGAATTTCTACTGGAGAAATGCCACGATTTTAGTGTATTTCCACATATTATTGATGTTTGCAAGTTCGATGGTACAGCTTGTGATACAGGAAACTTTGGACATGATCCAAATCCTTGTCATGCTACTGGGCTATACTCCTGTACCCAAAGAAATTTAGAACGTCTGCGACACTGGTTTTTAAATACTGTGATACCATTGTAAATAATGTATCTAAATAATAATAATAACTTGTTTTATGGAATTATTTGCATTTTTTATTAAGATATCCTGTATATACTCAATCAAAAAGTTAGAATTTTTCATCATTCTAGAAGTTGTTTTTGTTCACCAATTTAATTTCTTAACATTGAATAAAGTACACGTCACAATTATACCTCCGTATATAATAATTTTATGACTACATCCTGTATAATGATGACCTTTATGAGCATATCCGTATATACATATCATCCGATATAAATTGGAGGTATTTTGTGGCTACACCCTGTATAATGGATATAAGAAGAATTTATCAAATAACATTCTTATCGTAGCTTATGGTGATCCTTGAGGTCAAAGGAGATTATTATGCATTTTAATCACAGAGGACGAGGATATTATTCATTTCAATTATTATATTCAAAACTCATGTTTAAAACATTTCTCCAACATTTTGTAAAATAATGTAGTGATTTTCAAGAGGCCAAACAGAAATATTAAAAGTATGGTTTTAAATTAGTAATGAAAAGTTAATTTCCGACAAATATGTGTGTCGATTGAGAATAACTGGAACTTGATATGTGAATGGTTTAAAGTAAGTAAAAAGTGTTTTTATGACATTTTTGTTTTAGGTACCTATACAGTTTTTAGAATTATTCTCTACGTAGACTGATTGAAAAAATAAGTGATAAAGTGTGTGTTTTGCCTTAATAAAACAACAAAAAGACAGATGGAAAAAACGAAGAGAAAAAGGTTCATGGATTTAAAACGTTTTAGAGGAGGGGATGGCGGACCAATGAGAGAGAAGGTGGGGGCGTGGACTGAAAAATGGCGGACCAATCAGAGGTGGGCGTGGTCATGTGACGTCGGAGGGGTGTGGTCATGGCGTCAGAGGGCGTGGTCATGACGTCAGAGGAAGAGTAGTGGGGGGGCTCCATGGTGCCGGTATTCCTACTATACTATAAATCTTAAATCTTTCCAGTGAATATAGCTTGTTATAATAATTTTCATATGTCTGTAATAACCTGAGTAGTTATCGTTACATTTCTCATGCCATTTCTAAAATCGCAGCTGTATTGGATAGTTTTGTGTTGCTCAAACTTTATAAGTGAAATGTTTATGATTTTTAAGGCGCTGTTATCATAATCTCTAAACTAATAATAATTACAATAAGATTGTTCCATAACAAGTAAACTCGAAAGTTTTGTATTTTTTTTCGAAATCACTATTTTGAAGAATTTTGTGGAGAAATGTTTTAATCTAATTTGTAATTCTTAGATTCCTTTCTAATACTAATTACTTTTATCGGGATGCCTTCTAAATAAACTCGTAGCAAATCGTAGCAGCACCTTGAAATGGAAAAGCAATCACTTTGACGCACCACTCACGATAGAACTGAATGCAACTACTATTTCATTAAAAGGTGTATAAACAGTAATAAAAAGTGACAACTAAATACAAACATCCTCTCGACCTGCATCAACTATCTCAATTATTTATTTCCAATTCGTACCGGTAAATAAACTGTTTTTATTGTTCCTCTTTGTTAGACGTAATGTTGTCACTGGAAAGAGCTACTTTTCGAAGAAAATCTAGCTTAAGCCGCTTACTGTTCCGCTGGGCCGCGACAAAGACAACACGGAAAGTGGAATGAAAATAAGCTATAGGCTGTTAGCGATCTGATTATAAGAATGGAATCAACTCAATAGTTTGGGAGAACATTTTACAATAGAAAGTGGAATTTCAGTAAACTGAAATTGTTTAGATTTACAGAACAGATTTTCACTTAATAAAACATGAAATATAAAATGTATGGACTTGGTAAATACTTTATGGGATATATCTTAATACTTGGAAAATTATTATAGAAACTACAAAAAACTGACACTTTTATACCTACTTTTCATTGGAATATTTTTTTAAGGTTTTCACAAAAAATCAGGGTGGTAAACTTAATGCCCGTGAGTGAAATTCACCCTCTAAATTTCATTGGTTTCCAAAACTAATCGGAAAGAAGTTTTACCTTACTAACCATTGTATGACGTGCTTTTTTCATGTTTATTAATACATTTTAACAGATACCAGTGTTTAATTCACGCATATTTTGAATGGGTTAGCCAATGGCAAAAACTCAAAAGTTGAACGTATGTTTGCTCAGCGTTACTCAATTAACATTTTCTGAAATTTTTACCAAATTCTTCGTTTAAAATTAACTGAATGAATCACCCGTATAGTAAAAAATTCAATATTTCATGTCACGTTTGATTCATGTTTTAATACCTAATTTATATATTTTGCATTAACAGACTTGGCAATGGGTTTTGAGAAAACTAGCGAACAATCTCAACGTTGTTACCACAAACTTATTGCAGGAGGATTACAGACAATCTTACAGAGTGTAACATATGACAAATGTCGTCGTCGTTAATATTCGCTTGATACAATGCAAAATTCTGAAGAATTCAGCGGTAAATCTAATGCATATCAGTAGATGATCAAAGTGACATCTATCTTGTGTTTTGTGATGTGCTCTATGTCACCCATCTTTTGTTCTGTGGTATGACGTCATCAGTGATGTGCTCCGTGTTGTCCATCTTTTTTTGTCAATGTGTGACTTGAGCAGCGTTGGTTATCGCCGGGGATCGAATGTTCAACTTCTCCGTCCAAAGCTCGCTAATTTATACAGGATATAAAGAAAACATAACTGGTAAATAAGTTAATGTCAAAAGAGGGGGAGGGGGTTATTGGTATAATGGAAACGACAAAATTCACGTGCAGTAGTGACGTCTCTCTATACAAGCTATAGACAAAACGGAATTTATGATAAAAATAAAAAAAATTCATTCACTTAAAAAATAATTGATTGTTGATATAATAATTAGAAAGGCAATGCAGCATTTAAAAACCATTGTCGGAGACGCTGTACATTTCTTTAAGTGCAGGAGTATGGCTCTTCAGTGGTGTGGCAGGGATTTGAATCACGTTCAAAGTTTCCAGTTGCCCATGGTGTGCCATCAAATTTGCAGACGTCAATAATAATGGGAAATACACTAAAGAATGTGGCATTTGTTTAGTAGAAATTCGGCTTATTGCTGTCCGCGTACGTGAATAAAGTCTGCAGTATACAACAGCTTGGTTTCCCATATATCAGTTATTTTGGTATTCTCGATGTCACCTGAAGAGTATCGAATACCATGCCCGTTCTTTTCCAGGTATGACGCAGTTTTATTATCACGCTGACTTAATGCATCAATCGATTGAGGTGGCAAAAAGATGTAGTGACTTTGCTTAAAACCAATCTCGATGGTGAGTTCTTTGGGAACAAAGTGTCAATCTACGATGAATCCTTGAATGTTTACGAATGCTACTCTCATGATGATGATGACTGCTAGAATACGGACGTGCAGCGGCAGCACGTTCTAATTCAAATTCTTGACAACTTCGGTGAGGGGAAATACTCCATTACGCAGTCGTGTATTATGACACAACATACTTTGGTATTTTCGGGGAACCCCAATGTTTGTTTCAATGTCAAGTTTTACATCAACCGTAGATGCTTTTATGCTTTCTTCTTGTTTCGAGCAATCGATGCTCCGTGTCGTCCATCTTTTTTTTGTCAATGTGTGACGTGATCAGCGTTAGTTATCGCCGGGGGATCGAATGTTCAATCTCTCCGTCCAAAGCTCGTTAATAAATACAGGGTATAGATAAAAACTTATTAAATAAGTTAAATGTCAAAATGGGGGGGGGGGGGGGCGGTGTTGTAAGGATGTTGGAAACGACAAAATCCATATGCAGTAATGACACAGCATGCTTAGATATACTAGGGATGCGATGCTGAAGTTTACAAAATGCAAACTGCAAATTTTAAAAAATATTGATATGATAATGTTTATTGAAAATTCTATTGGAGGGGGACCTGTCATAACAGGTACAGTGAAGTAAATAATAAATATATGCCCGAATATGATGCTGAGAAACCAACAAAGTATATTCTCTATACAGATGTAAATAATTTGTATGGAAAAGCAATCTGCGAGCATTTGTCATTCGATGGTTTCGAGTGGATCGAAAATGATATGGAGAAACTTAACGACATCAATTTCATGAAATCCATTACAGTGATAATCCTGAAGGCTATATTTTTCAAGTAGATTTGTTAAATCTAGAGAATTTGCAAAATCTACATAAAGACTTTCCTACGTATCCCGAACACCGCAAACCATCCGGTTCCAAATTAGCGAAATTTAAAGCAATCCTTAGAACATGGACTAGTATTAGAAAAAGTTTACAAAGTTTTGAAATTTAAACAATCAGCATGGCTAAAGCTCTACATCGAATTAAACAATTAATTGAGGACTTTAGCCATCAACAACTTTGAGAAAGGTTTGAACAAACTAATGAATGATGCTTTATTTAGGAAATGTTTGGAATGCATCCGTAAACTTAGAATTTGTAAATTGGTATCTGCATATGAGGGTCGTTATGGAGCTAAAAATCTCATTGTCAGTCCGCGTTATCACAATAGAACAGAATAGAAGTAATTTTCAATAAACCGATGTACGTGGGTATGGCTATACTTGACATTTCAAATACCGTAATGTACGACCTCCATTACAATTTTAAGCTTCCTACAATGGGAGTAGACAATTGTAAGTTAATGTACACCGACACTGGCAGTTCTGTTTACCAACTTACTTGTGACGATGCAGACGGACAGATAATTCATGCAAACATTGACAAATTTGATACATTAGACTATCCCACTAACAATATCTACAACATACCCAGAGTTGATAAAAAATAATTAGCTTTGATGAATGATGAGGCTAATGGACAATTCATCACCCATTTTGTTGGCTTAAGGTCCAAAATGTACAGCTATAAAGTTCAGGTGGTGTAAGGTTGTCAAAAAGTCAAAGGGGATTAAAAAATGTGTTATGAGAAATAAAATAATGTTCGATGATTATGTGAATTGTGTGAAAAATTGGAAACAAATGACAATGACTCAAAATACGATACGTTCCTTCCCCCATAATGTGTATAACATTGAACAAACCAAAATCGCCATGAATCCTTACGATGATAAAAGGAGTTACTTCATAAATTCTTTTGATACACTTCAGTGGGGTCATCATAGTATTTTAGAATAGTTTTTTTTGTTTTGGCAATAACTACTCCAACTATTATGACACTACAAGGCACTTGTAGTACTAAAAACATTTAGGAAAACATAACTTCAATCCTAACTTTAATAACTGAAGTTCATTAATCACATAGTTTATTATTAAAAACATTATACTAAGCATAGATAGAATTTTTTGAATAAAAAAGCAACTGAATCAAAGCCCCTAAATGAACATGAATGGAATTATCACACATCATTGGAAGAAGAACTTTGTAATGATGGATTTTGTGTATGGTTTCATCAATATTATATTAGAAACTTAAATCTAATTCATGTCAGCGGTGCTATAAGCAGCTAGTTTACATTTTGGAAGACAACAAAATTGATATTAAGCTTCATGTTTTACGGGATCATTGGCATGAAGTATATGATAATAGGAGTTTTAACTATTCTTTATAAGTGAAGCAGTATGGTGTGTCAAAATGGATTCAATAATTTACTGTTTCAATTGAGAACTAGATCAGAATGTGGTAGGGATTTTCATCCAAACCAAATAGATGACTGCATCCAAATCGGTTCATTTCTGTTTATAGTGATGATTACGACAGCGATATTGATTTGTGAATTATACCATTCTTATTTTAATTTAGTGAAAGCTTTCGTAATAGTTTTATTACTACGTCAGTCACGCTAAAATACATGTATAACTAAATATGAAAAATCAAAAAATGGGTACTTACATTAAACGATTAAAAAATATAAATTAAAATCCAGAAAAAACAGTGTAAAAATATTGATATATGCTTGAGACTTTTCAAAATTATTGTCAATATGAAGTTGACAAATGGATGATATAACAGAAATGTTCTTAAAAATTATTGTAAAAGGTTGAACTAAGATATTGATGAAAAATTATTATTAGATCTGTGATTCTTTTTATTTAATTTTGTTTCAATGTCCAGAATATTAGAGTAAATAATGTTCAAATTTTGAAAATCACTTTTTTTGTTCAATCTATTTAATTCATTTTTTATATAAACCGTTTCTAAAAAACCTTTTTTAAACAAATTATTTTCTTTGTTTAAAATGTTATTGAAATCTACGGAATGTTCTGTTACATTAACGTGCTGTGACAAAGCACAAGCATTCGGTCTTAAAAGAATATCGCTATTATGTGAAATAATTCGTGATTTTAAATTTCTTGAGGTCTCACCAACATATTTTTCATCACATTCTTGACAACTGATTTTATAGACAACTCCAGTCTGATCAAGTATAGGTGTTCTATCTTTTAATTTTGTGAATAATGAGTTAACAGTTTTAATAGGTTTATTAGCCAGAACTATGTTTTTTTTCTTCTTTTAATACATTGTTAATTTTGAGAGTGAGTTCTCTTATGTATGGGAATGATCGAAATTTTTTAATGATATTTTCTTGATAATATTATTTGTTGAAAATATTAATTTATGAAGTAGTCGTTTTGGGTAGGAATTTTCAATGAGTAAATTAAATATTTCTTGAAATTTTTCATTTTCTAAGTTGCATGACATATTTTGTCTATTCTATTTTTCATCCCAAGTACTAAATTAATTTTGGTTTTTTCATCAATATCTTAGTTCAACCTTTCACAATAATTTTTACGAACATTTCTGTTATATCATCCATTTGTCAACTTCATATTGACAATAATTTTGAAAAGTCTCAAGTATATATCAATATTTTTACACTGTTTTTTCTGGATTTTAATTTATATTTTTACTCGTTAAATGTAAGTACCCATTTTTTGATTTTTCATATTTAGTTATACATTGTATTTTAGCGTGACTAACGAAGTAATAAAACTATTACGAAAGCTTTCACTGAATTAAAATAAGAGTTTAATTTCCAAGCCAATTGCTGCATCCTCACAAATATTACTAAATTGTGAAATAAACAGCTGCTAATACGAATTGTTATATATATATATATATATATATATATATATATATATATATATATATACATATGTATATATATACATATATATATATATATATATATATATATATATATATATATAACAGAGATAGTTTCCAGTTTCATTCTATTTTGATATTTACTTTCAGCATAATCTTAATGATAGTATTATTTTTATTATTATTATTATTATTATTACGGTATATAAACGCAAACAGTATTATTCTTTTATATTAAACTATTAGAAAATCTAAAATATAGTTTGTAATATTATTACTCTTCCATATTAAGTTATAACATATAGTATATATTACTATTTTGTAAATTCTAGCATTTTTCACTTTTTATATCTTTGTTTGTAATATTATTATTCTTTGATATTAATTTATAACATATAGCATATATTACTATACTTTCATATTAAAATATAACATATTGTTATCAATCAGCTTGATTAATTTACCTTTTTTAGTACAAAAAATGATGTTTTTTTTCTATCTTCCAACTCCATTATAAATTTTAGGATATTGCCTCAATATAAAATTATCGATTATTTTTGTTGATTCAAACAATGATTGTATTTTAACGAGTAGAAGTTATTTAATTTGAAATAATGTAATTTACACAGTAAAGTGTGTGTGGTAGCTTGTACCATCAGGTCAATTTCCAAAAATCGTTTTCTATCAATATCTATTGATAACTCCATTATTATTCTGATAATAAACTATTTTTTCGAGCGAATGCAATTTTTTTTAAAACACCTAGTATCTACTCATCAGCTGATATATGACAGCATGGCATTCGAAACTCAGGTGACATCGAGTATACAGAAATAAATGATATATCGGAAACTAAGCTGTTGTATGCTGTAGACTTTATTTACGTACACGGACAGTAAAAAGCCAAATTTATACTACATTTTTAGTGAGTTTCCCATTATTATTGACGTCTGCAAGTTTGATGGCACATCATGGGCAACTGGAAACTTTGAACGTGATTCAAATCCCTGCCACACCACTGGAGGACCATACTCCAGCACTCAAAGAAATGTACAACGTCTCCGACAATGGCTTTTAAATTGTGCATTACCTTTGTAATTATTATATCAATAATAAATTATTTTTTAAGTGAATGGTATTTTCTTATTAAAACATCTAGTATCTACTCATCAGTTGATATATGACGATTTAAATTTACGTTCAACAATTTTTGTTAAAGTTTTAAATAATAAAACGAATAAGAATGCTAATAATAACATACAGTCATTGAAAATATATTAAGTACAATTTTGATGCTATACAACATGCTGCTAGTGTTGGCTATATTGATCATGACGCCACTTGAAATCTCCTGTTGTCGTCCCCTGTTTTGGAATTCATCTGGTACCCAATTTATCGTAAGCTTTTTCCACTTCTTTTGATTTGAGTCGGTAGTAACATCAGCAGAAGGGCATAGGTTCTCAATTTGCTTCATAGCCCTTATTTTTTTTCATAAAATATTACATCCTTATTCAATCGATCTATTTTTACCATAAATTCCTCCAATAGATGTCTATACTCAACTAATGACATACCACAACTGATTCATTTACAGATATATTAGTTTTCTATATTTTACGTAAGCATCCCCACACACAATATTGTCTCAACCTCCTCCTCCTCCCCCTCCTTCGTTTTGACTATATCTCGTGTAAAGAGACGTCATTACTGTACATGAATTTTGTCGTTTCCAACATCCTGATAACATCCCGCCCCCCCTCCCATTTTTACATTAAATTTATTTACCAATTATTTTTTCTCTATACCCTGCATAAATTAGCGAGCTTTGGACGGAGAGGTTGAACATTCTATCCTCCGGCGATAACCAACGCTACTCACGTCACACATTGGCAAAAAAAGATGGACGACACGGAGCATATGGCTGATGACGTCATACCACAGTACACTTGATGGATGACATATAGCACATGAGAGAAGACGCACATCACAGGACACAAGATGGATGTCACTTTCGGTGCGCGCGCCGCTTTGTTACTAAATCCAATATGGCCGACTTCCGCTCCAGAAGCGGCCTTGGTCTACTCATATCTTTTTGATTCCAAAAATATTTTCTTAGCTTCTTTGATTCCGGTAGTGTTAGCTATGGGAGGTATAATTTTTTCCAAGGAGGAATCAGATATAATGGAAGATGTATTTCTCGATCTAGATCGATATTGATCAATAATGGTCCTTATGTGTCTAAAGATGATCGTGAAACTTTGTTGATTCTTCACATTAAAAATAAAAGTGAAGACTGTATAGTTTGGAATCGCAAATATTGACTTAACCTGAATGAAACTTTATTCGCTTCAACTTGCAGGATGTCAACTAGACTAATTCTACACCCTAGGAAGCGCAGATTTATCAAAAAGTTCGGTATTTATGGTGTAGTATCTAAAACTCATGATGACATATGCTGTACTTGAAGCATTACCATTCAAATTTGTAAGAACTGAATAATACGGATTCCTTGCAGAAGGACGATATTTCTCAAAACAACCCTATATTACAAATACTGTCGGCGTGCAATGATTCACAACTCTTTTCTGCGATTCTACGGAATACAAAGTATTTCTTATATTTTATTAAACTAAAAGTGACATATTGGTTTATTACCAGGATAAATATTCTTGTCACGCCGCTTTTTAGACATTACACACATTTAAATGCAAAAATAATAAGAATGCATGATTAATAGTAGATTCTCAGTAGCTACCATAAATATAAAATATGTAAAAAACGATAATAATACATATGAGTATGAATATTTCATTGAACTTGTAAGTAGCTAACCGATAAAACGAAATTCACTTTTATTTTTAACATTCCATACTAAATTCAAAAATAATTTTCATGAAATCAACTGTCTCGACCCTTACTTCGTGGAATCTACTCATATTACTGTTTTAAATGAAACTTACTGTAGATAATTCCCCAATATATTGAAAAAATGTTAGTACATTGTGGAAGTTTCATTTAAAACAGTAATAAAATTCCCAAATTGGCAACTGAAAGTCGCCTCTTGACAATGAACTAAAATACAATTTCATGTGATATAATTCAAATAAGTTTACACTGAAAAATACATGATTAATGTTAGAAAATACGAAACATTATTGTGTTGGTTTTAAAATAAATATATAATTTCAAATAGTTTCAATGCGACAATATGTTCTTCACGATGAAGTGTTAATTATGAAGTAATGTGTTATTTATATAGTCAAAGGTGTAAGCATGATTGCCAAGTGTTTATCTTGAGTATGCCATTTTAACATTTGTGAGTGGTAAATAATTAAATTAAATTAAATTTATACTTAAATTAGGTGGGTTAATTCTTCATTGGTAATGCTATAATGATTGTGAGACTAGATATTCTATTCTATAGTCACCTAGGTATTTTTCACTTCTCTTTATGTCTTGCTACATTTTTTCAGAACCCAATTTCCTTTGTGGTCACCTTGTCTCCTTTCGTCCATTTATGAGGTACACTTTTTTTTACTTTACTGTTTTTTTCATATCATGAATTATTTGTGGGGGTTATTCCTCCTAAAAATTTGTTTGTTGTCCTTTATTTCACCTTCAATAATAAAACTCGTGAACTATAAGTAAGTATACTGAGCTTACTGACCCAATAATTTATGGATTTAAGTATGTGTAGTGATTTTAACCATTATGTCGATAAGAACATAAATCAAGATTAAGAGCCCATGAAATAAATAGTGGTATATACTCTCTTGTGATCAGCAAATTCTATTGAACCTAAATAAACAAAGTTAAAACTAGAAAATCTGCTATAATAAATATGTATTACGATTATAGACATCTAATAATCAAATTTTATTTTTCATTATGTACGAAATTGAATCCAGACACAATATCAAATGTTCGTTTATATCCATTTTTAAAAGATTTATAACTAAAGAAAAAATGGACATTTTTATGGTTACAGATTGTAGATACTCTTCCAAAAACAATATAGGAAGTTAAAGTTTAGAATCGAATATTAGCTATTTTCTCACTTTTGTAATGGAAAATTTTAAATCTTTTTCTCATACCCAGTGGAAATATTTCAGCACATTTTTCAACCTCCTAACAAAAAAAATAAACATATTCGATTCACTGACCAAGGAGATTTGATATTAATTCTAACTAAACTCATACCAAATGTTGAAAATTTATTATTAAAGCTCAAGGTTCATCCCACCCACTGAAAGTATTCATTTTCCAATCAGTAATTTTATGTAACAGATACTTTATTTTAATTAGATTCGTTGTTATAATAATTTAACTAATAAATGTATATGAGACTTGACACGTATGTATTGTTTTAGTTTTTAACACAAACATCGCTATAGTTAGCAATTTAAATTTTTAAAGTAGACAGTATCACCGTACATAAGCAAATGAATAGTAGGTTCACTCTAAGCTCCTCCTAGCGCTATGTTTATCTCACTCGGTCTCCGATGCTACTCTTTTTCGGTATCCTGAAACTCCGAATCGATCAATATACAGTTACCGTGTGTCTTTTGTAGTTGAAGGTACGAGCGGAGTTGATAGTATACCGGGTGGACTGTCTTTTCAGTGAATTATTTGATTATTATTACGGGATATTTATTAAAAAGAAAATGCCACGAATGTGTTGTGTGGACGGTTGTAGAAGTAGAGATTGGGCAAAAACATCTTCCTTCAGATTTCCCAAGGTAAATTTTACAATATTATTTAGCAAAGGATATTAGTAATTTTGTTATAAGAAGCAGTGTAGTAGATGTTATTGTGTTTCAAAATAAAATATTACCAATATATCTTTTCAGATGTCAACGTTGGAAACAGGCCTGTTGATTGTCACAGGTATGCCAATTTGGACGCAGAACAATGCAACAAATTATTAAGAGTGTGCGATAGACACTTTACCCAAGAATATTATATGTGTAGTAATAGAAGAACAAATCTGCAATATAATGCAGTTCCGTCCTTGAATATGCAAAAAAATTGTAAGTTCCCAACATTTTTGGTACCTAAACAATACTTCTGACAATAGGATTTTGTCTTGTATATTTTTATTAGGTATTTCAAATAATTTGCAAATTTTTTAGATGGCGGTACAACTTTAAAGGAAGTCGCAGTTCAAACTGATTTTAAGACAATGCTGCACAGTGGAGGTATGTTATTATACTTATCGATGGCGTGTTTTGGATAGAATAAATATATGTAGGTTATGTATTTTATCGCAATTTTATTTTTCAGACGATTTGAAATATCAAGATGTTTATGTTCAAACAGAAGGCGAATTTTTTTCAGAAAATGTTGAAAGTGGTAACTATGTTTCTACTCTAGCTTCTGTGGTTACCAGAGGTATTTAATATTTTTTTATAGCTAGATACATTTCTAAAAGCTACGCTATGAATGATTTGAATTAAACATTTTTTATTTTTACGTCTATTATGATTTCGTGGTCAATAAGTAATACTCATTTAAAAGTGGTGGCGAAAGTTTAATCCTTTATAGAACTTTTGATTTGTTTTAGATCAACATTTACAGACCTCAATGACGCTTACGGCCAATACTCCTCGAAAAAAAGTGTTGAGAGAGGAGATGAAGTGTTCGAAGAAATCCACTGTACCTGCTCAATGTTCAAGAAAGTTGGAAACCGGAATATCGTTCGAAGATATTTCCAAATATTTGTAAAGTAACTACTCAGAAGATGACTGGAAACTTTTAACGTCTCAGATAAGTTTATTAAATAAATCACCTAAAGGTTGTAGGTATACAGACGATTTTAAAAAGTTTGCTTTGAGCGTTTACTTTTTAGGACCTAAAGCATACAAGAAATTTTCTACGTTGTATCGGTTACCTTCCAAAAGCACGCTCAACCGGTTTACCCGCCGTTGGGCAGTAAACCCAGGCTTTAACGAATTTATTTTTCGCCTTATTGATCTTAGATTTCGACTATTAAGTGATAGAGAAAAAGATTGCATTATATGCCTTGATGAGATGTCATTGAAAACTCATTTATTTTATGATTTATCAAAGGATAAAATAGTAGGCTTCCAAGAATCACTTTCAGCAGAAAACGAATCCGAACCAGCAACTAGTGCATTAGTTGTTATGGCACGGGGTGTATCAAGCAGCTAGAAACAACCGCTTGTCTACTTCTTTTATAAATAAACGGCGCTTTCAAATGAAATAAAAGACATTTTGTTCGAAACAGTTAGAAAGTTACGTGATATCGGTCTAAATGTACTAGGTGTGGTGTATGATCAGGGTTCTAACTTACAAACATTAGTTAAAAGCTACCTTAAATTGAGCACAGACAATGTTTTTACGTAGATAATATCAAGCTTGTTCACTTTTTTGACGTGCCACACTTACTTAAATCTACTAGGAACATTTTTTTTTCTTACTGGTTTGAGTTACCAGAAGGAACTACCAATAAAATGTATTTGGATACATTTTACAATTATGAAAAAAAAGGAATTTAGACTCTGTCCAAAATTAACAACTAATTATCAGAAAATGAAAGTAAAATATGCTTCTCAGATTTTTAGTCATTCTGTTGCAGTTGCTCTGAATACGTACATTGATTTTAAAGTTTTACCTGCAGATGCCAGAGTAACTGCTAAATTCATTAAAACAATGAATGATGTTTTCGATTTATTAAATTCGTGCCATTCAAATAATTTCAATGTATTCATGGGTACCCAACAACAGTTTCAGCTAATGGAAGAATTTGAAACTTTACTGACAAATGTCCGTGTAGTTAACAGTGAAGGAACAAATTTAACAAATAAAATGAAATTTAGATTTGGGTGGAGGCTTACAATAAAATCAGTTAAAGCCCTTTGGGGTATATTAAAATCAAAGGGTTACACCTTTTTACTGACAAGAAATTTAAACCAAGACTGCCTTGAAAACTTTTTTGGGCAAGTTAGAAACTGTTGTGGTGATTTAAGAAACCCTACGCCTATACAGTTTTCTAGAGCATTCAAAAATTTGTTTACTCTGAAGTATTTAGACCATGTTGACGGCGCCAACTGCAGTAATGACATTAATGAATTGTTGTTAAATATTACTCCAGACTTGGCAGAAAACTGTAAAGATCTCATTTTACCGTCAATAGAACCATCAAATCCTTTGAAAGTCTTCACAACTGATTACAGGAATCTAAACAGTACCGATGGCAACGCGTTAGTTTACGTTACTGGTTATTTATTAAAAAAATGTATGCAGCAACATTCCTGCTTTTAATGAATTTTAATGAAAGAAATACCTTTAGAAAACAAACAACCATTTTTTCTCAGACAAAAGCCTATGTCAGCAATACAAATTTTCCATTTGGTGGGCTCAATGTACCTAGCCAGAATTTTGTTGGATATGTTACCCAGCTTGAAGATATATTTGTAGTTAACTTCAATAACTTAGCATGTAGAAATTCTATCGGAGCGACGTTAAAAGATATTTTTGAAAATGTATCATTTGAATTTACTTTATACAAGAGTGCGTTTATATTACACAATTAAATTTGCAAATCGTGAAATAAAACTTAAAAAATCTTATAAACCCAATACAAAATTACAAATATTACAAAATTTGTAATTATTCCTTTTTGCTTTGCTTCATTAGTTTGATTTAGGATTACATTCTTAACTATTCGTTATTATTCAATATTGTTCTTATATGCAAAACAAATTCTAAGGAATGCTATAGAATCTGGTATAATTTTCAACTATTTTGAATATATAGTTGTTCATGCTTCCTATTTTTATATTGTAATGTATACATGAGGATTTGATTTATTCTAAGTATTAATATACGTAGAACCTTGATAACTTAAACCTCGATAACATAATAACCTCTATAAATTCATAAAATTTTGTGCTCCCTTCCCCTCTAAGTCCAAAACCTCTTTTACTTAGAATACGAACCCTCTATAACTTAACTCAGTAACTATAAGTTGTAGTGACGACGACCTTTGTAACTTAAATCATCTATCAATGAGTCGTCATTTGAAATGAATTAACACGTGATTACCAAATGGCTCAGTACAGTAACTTATTTGTAACAATAGCTTGCAGCCGTCTATTTCTATAATTCCTGAACAAAGCTCATAAGCGGACCTCCGTAAGTAAAAATATAAACCAATGAAAACTCCTTAAATTAAACCCTTGGTAAATTGAAACCTCAATAACTCAAATTATTTAACGTCTCCCTTGGTCTTTATCTTATCGAGGTTCTACTGTATATATTCGTATTTTTTGTGATGAATTATTTTGTTTATATAATGTAATAAAAGCTATTTCATTCGATGATTCTAGTTTATTTCTTATGCGTAATTTTATATTCCCTATTAAATACTAAAACGTACCCTGCATAACAAAACAATACCTATCGTTTTTTGAAATAGTTTTCTAACAATGTTCATTTTTATTAGCCCCCGTATCAAACACTCAATTTATAAATCAACAAGCTATGACGGTAGTAATTCGCGCGACCCCTGTATGCTCGAGACACGTGCGGTTTTACGATCGTTTTTCGGAAAGCCTTTAACAGCGTTACATCAAAGAGCCGACGTCGAGTGAACTTACTATTCATTTGTTTATGTACGGTGACAGTATCATAACAGCTCAAAAAATTGTTGAAATTTAATATTCTATTCTTCTTCTTGTGCGCCGTGTCCGATGTATACGTGATCAGCAGCCGACCTCTCACGTGTACCTGTGTTGTACTCTCCAGTACCACAGATGAAGGGACCTATATTTTAACGACGGATACGAATATTCTCGCCTTCCGACAGATGGCCCGCGAAATTTTTATTTTTCGATGGGCTCCGGACTCGGGTTTGAACTCGGTTCGTCTTGGCTAGTAGACATAGCACCATTCCGCTCTACTACAGCGGCCACTAATTCAATATTATTGTTATGAAATCGCCCACTGGTGTAGTTTTCGAAGCCGTTACTGTCTCATAGAACATATACAGTGTTCAAATTTTGATGAATGGGCAACATTTATAGGAAGGACGTCTTTTTTGGTTGGTTTTATTGGAAACCGAATTCTGGAATCTGAACTTTCGAAAAAGGTATTTTTATATATAAGGAGAGTACCTGCAGCTAGGTAGTGAGCTATAAGTTTAATTTAGTAGTACGTGGATAGTGAACACAAATAGTGCATATAGATTAGTTGAATTTAAGAAATTAAGTGTCAGTAAATATACCGTATGTAAGTAAATTAATTGTGAGTAAATATGCTGTGTAAGAATTAATTAAGAGTGGGTAAATATACTGTGTGTATACATTTATCCCACCCATCCGGATAAACTATTTAAATAAATAAGAAAAATATTACTTTCGTGTCGTGTGTGGGGTGAGACTAAGTGTACGGATAGAAAGAAAGCCGGTTACCTGCTCGCTGGTTCCCGGCGCCGTACGGAGGCGCCGATAGAGGCAGGATAGCACACAGAAAGAAAGCGGGTAATCGGAATCGGCTTTTGTTTTTGTAGATTTATTTTATATAGTTGAAGGTTAGAATTATTGCAAAAAGTCTTCTTCTCCGGTTGAAGACATTTTGTTAAGCAATCTCTTTTTAAAATTAAAATGGCGGAAGAGAGGGATTCATCCTAATGATCAAAATAGAACACAATTTGGAGAATATCATCAGTTGTTTAAAGAATTGAAAGATTATTCGGATCGTTTTTATCGCTATATGCGATGCAGTATTTTTCCAAAAATTTCTCACTATATTTCTGTTACTATGGGCTTTATCACGTTTGTCCCACACAGGGATTTGTTTAAAAACAGCAGAAAGCTTCCGTATTCATCACCAGCTCGCTTATCATTAAATACCTATTCCGGTAAACCGCCTGCGGCTTACTACACGCGCCGAAAAGTTTGAACCTGTTTTGCCTCTGTGCGTTTACATTTATCAACCATAAGTAAATTCAGACGCCGATCAGCACCGATAACCGGTAAGCGAGCAACCCGCTTCCACCTTAATCTCCTAAATTTTTGCTATGGACGACAAGATTTCAACTATGAAGAACAATATTTCTGCTAATATCGGCAAGAAGATTTCAACCATGGAGAACGATTTTTCTGCTACGAAGAATGATATTTAAGCTGCGAAAAAACGATTTTTCTGCTATGAAGAAATCTATTTCTGCTAATGCGGACAAGAAAATTTCACATATAAAGAACAATATTTCGTGTTTTAAATGAAACTTACTGTTTCTAGTGAACTCCACAGTTTATTGAAAACTGTTAAAAATTCTAAAAAATTGACAAAGGTTTCGATATTACCTAAATATCATCGTCAGAATGACAGAAGTTACATTTCATTTGACGCCTACCTGATGTGTAATTATTTTTGACTAGTCCAAGAAGTTACCTATCTTGTGGACTTATTATATGTTGAAAGAAAAAAGAAGATATGATATTACAAATATTGAAGCTTAGATATTAGCCCTATGGGGATATCCTGGATATCATTTTTCCCAATTAAGATCAGTATAACTGTGCAATGATATAGAAAACCAGGAAAACTATATCTGCTGATCTTAACAATTATCACTTAAGAAGACAGTTTAAAAGTGGAGAACTCCCTAGATTTATGTGTTCATTGACGACTTCATATTGTGGGTTTCTTAAGTGTCTTCTAATTTACAATTCTTCAAGGAAATCCAGTTCTTGTTTCATATCACAAATATGTAGTCCTTCTAGTTCTGTCAATTAATGATTGGTGTCCAGTAGATGTCTGGCATAGTGGGATCTATCTGATTGTTTTAATCTCTATGCTCGTAAGTGTTCACTGTATCGTATTTCAAAATTTCTAAGGGTCTGACCCAAATAGAC
This sequence comes from Galeruca laticollis, assembly GCA_963921935.1. NCBI lineage: Eukaryota > Metazoa > Arthropoda > Insecta > Coleoptera > Chrysomelidae > Galeruca > Galeruca laticollis. The sequence goes on along the minus strand of OY998180.1, from coordinate 60,781,718 downwards.
AGCATTACATTCTGGACATTTAAGTTTATATATACCAGATTTCTTCAATGGTCATATTTTTGTTTTTACATTAAACAATTTTGTACTTATGTTACTTTATGTTTTAGAAGAAATCGTTGTATTTGTTGCTAAAGATTAGAAATATTTCCTGCATATGTAATGGTTTTATAAGTTTTTATTTATTTAGTTTGCTTAGAAAATATTAGTTGTAATGCCACTTTTTCCTCTTTTTTACTAATTAGTTTATTTATCATATGTAATAGGTAATCGTTGGATGTTGTTATTTGTTTAATTGTGTTGATCTCTCTATCAAAATTACATTTGTTCATAGGAACTGAAAATGCTCTATGTATCATTGAATTATATGCCGCTAGTTTATGGGACATGGGATGATTGGAACTGTATGGAATAGTGACATCAGTGTGTGTTGGTTTTCGGTGAATCGAATAATCAAGTACATTATTACCTCTTTGAATTTTTAAATCAAGAAAATTGATTGAACTATTTTCTTCAACTTCTAATGTAAATTTAATTCTTGGGTGTAAATTATTAATGTGGTTGAAAAATACAGTGTCCACCATAATGTTCGCTACATGTTGGAAAATTTTTTAGTTGTAGTATATACAAAAATTTAATATATGCGATCGATCCTGCATGGTCGATAACCTAAAAATACATTTTGGCATCAATCACATGGCCACTGTCATGGCAGCAAATTCGAAAAATTTGATGTGAAAATGCGAAAAGTGGGGTTAGATGTCAAAATATAAAAAAAAAGTATTTGGAAAAAGTAATTAGAATGATATTTTAGGAATACGTACGAAATTCGAAGCAGAAACAACAGAAAACAAGAAATTTCGTATTTTTCCCCATTGCGGTCTTCTGAAATAATATTGCCCCAATTTCATTGTTGAATGAGTTCAAGCAACACCATATGTAATATATTACCGTAAAACTATTCAAAATAGTTTATTGAAATCATTCCTAGAGAATTAAATGTAAATATTATTTGAACATTTGTAACTTTTCTGTAGCAATACCCTATATGTTGTCAATTTGTGAAATTTAAAATAATTTAGTACTGTTACCATAATTGGAAAGAACCGTTTTCATATTGTGAATAAATATTTCTTCAAATTATTAAAACTCACTAACTACTCATAATAATAATAATAGATTGAATTGGTTGACCAACTTATTACTATTGTTTGAAACAGATTACCCACTAACTTAATACTTATAAATAAATTATTATTTCAAAACACAAATTCAAAATTCTACATGTCCTCCATATCGATCCATACATTTCACTGTTCTGAAATTCAATTCTCTTTGAACATGTCGGAGCGTACCTTGGTTAATAACATATACGCAATCCCTTATGCATTGTTCTGAATGTGCGACGTATCTGAAGGGTCTCTCTCGATAAACCTTGTGTTTTAAATAGCCCCATAAGAAAAATTCCAGAGTCCGGGGACCTAGCGGGCCAATGATTCACTGAATAGCGACGTATCCAATGATCACCAAATTTGTTATCTAACCATCTTCTTACTTCTCGAGTTGAATGAATTGATGCACCGTCTTGTTGATAATAAAGATTGGCTCTCTTTGCCAGTGGAATACCATCCAAAAATTGGGTTAATTCATTTTCCAACAAACTTCCGCACCATACATTAATCTTGAATCCGTATTGGTCTTTATTTGCTATAAAAAAATGGGGGTTTGTGTCTGCCCACCAACGACAGTGAAAGTAGATTCGTCGGATAATAAAACATTTTCTGTGAAATTTGGACTATCTTCTATCATTCCTTGATATCAAGCGCAAAAATCAAACCGGGCGTCATAATCTCTATCCTTCAGAACATGAATTGATTCAGGCGTGTACGGGTGAAACTTATTTCTTTTCAAAATTAAAGTTGAAGAAATATTAGCGTTTTGATAAACTTGCGCTATGGATACTTGAGAATTTTCTGCAACGGTCAAAAGTACTTCCAAACTATTTTCCTCACACACAACCACAACCACAGTTTTTTCATGAGGCAATTCAAACTTGTTTTCAACTGAACCAGTTTCCCTAACCTTCTTTAATAATCTTGCTACAGTTGGAAATTGGAGGTTCTTGAACATTTATAATTTTCTCCGCAAATTAAAACTCTATATTTTCTTCACGTGACAGTATAGAACTATTTTCAGAAAAATATCTTTGCAGAATGTGTGAATAAACTTATCGAACATGGAAAATTACGGATCAAATGTCACAATGATGTTACACGAGTATTCATTTATGATTTCAAAGCCCGCTTTGTCAATTTAAAATTTTGTATTGCGACAAAATAGCCAGAAAAAAATGGGCTGCAGAATGGTGAAATGTATGGATCTAGGAATCGCTATGAAATGTTTGCAGACATTTTAAATATAGTAAATTATCTTGTATTAATATTAGCGCATTGGGTTTTGTTGTCAATGTTGTTTCAAAAAGGAATCATTGCGCTTATTAAATAATAATAATTTAATAATTATTATTAATGTAAGTCGTCAATGTTTTGAATTTTTGATGGAATACTACATAATAAAATTATTAACGGCTCTTTTCAATTACAATATCACAATTAAATTATTTGAAACCGCACAAACTGACAAAATACAAGGCATTGCTACAGAAAAATTTCATGCGCTCAACGAATATTTTCATTTTATTCTCTAGGAATGACCTAAATCAATATTTCTAAATTGTTTTACCGTTACACATTTAACATTGCGTTATCCTAACTACTTCAACAACGCAAACGGTGCAATAACATTTACGAAGAGGGCCATGGCAAAAAATACGAATTATTTTATTGTTGGATTTTTTCGCTCCAAGTTTCATACATGGTCCTAAAATATAATTCTGATCACTTTTTCCAAATAACTTTTTTCGATATTTTGCCATCTATTTTCACATCAAATTTTTCGAATTTGCCGCCATGACAGTGGCCACGTGACTGATGTCAAAATGTATTTTTAGGCTATCGACCATGCAGGATCGATCGCAAGTAGTAAATTTTCCTATATACTACAACTAATAAATTTTCCCATATGTCGCGAACATTATGGTGGACACGATATATATATATATATATATATATATATATATATATATATATATATATATATATATATATATAATTGTCGTTCACTACCCATAAAAGGAGCAAATATGTCATCTACATATCTATACAAAAATAAAACATTTTTTGAGATATTACTTTGAAAGATTTTTCTTTCTAAACTGTCCATAAAAATGTTTGCCAAAATTGGCGATATAGGGGTTCCCATTGGCAAACCTTCATTTTGAATATATATCTTATTGTCCAAAGTGAAATAATTCTGATTAATACATACATCAAATAAATTAAGTATATCTGATATTATTCCTGGATTAACATTTTCATCTTCTAGTAACTTTCTTACAAGTATTAGACATTCTTTAGGAGGAATTTTAGTGGACATATTGGTAACATTAAATGAAATAAATAATCTTGCAAATTGAATTTTTAATTAATTTAATTTTTTGATCAGTTTCATTGAATTTATAATTCAATATTTAGATGTATATTCGTACCTATTAAGTATATTGTTAAGTTTCTTTGCCAATATATTATTAGGAGTATTAACATTAAAGAAATCTGGTATATATAAACTTAAATGTCCAGAATGTAATGCTGTCTATTTGGGTCAGACCCTTAAAAATTGTGAAATCCGATACAGTGAACACTTACGAGCATACAGATTGGTACAACCAGATAAATCTCAATACGCCAGATATCTACTTGACACCAATCATTCATTGACACCTAACACAGAACTAGAAGTACTACATATTTGTGATATGAAACAAGAACTGGATTTCCTTGAAGAATTGGAAATTAGAAGACACTTAAGAAACCCACAATATGATGTCGTCAATGAACAGATAAATTTAGGGAGTTCTCCACTTTTGAACTGTCTTCTTAAGTAATAATTGTGAAGATCAACAGAAATAGTTTTCCTGGTTTTCTATATCATTGCACAGTTATACTGATCTTAATTGGGAAAAATGATATCCAGGATATCCCCATAGGGCTTATAATATCTAATCTTCAATATTTGTAATATCATATCTTCTTCTTCCTATTAACATATATTAAGTCAATCACTTCTCGGACAAGCCAAAAATAATTAAACATCAGCTAGGCATCAAATGAAATGTAACTTCTGTCATTCTGACGATGATATTTAGGTAATATCAAAACCTTGGTCAATATTTTAGAATTTTTAACATTTTTCAATAAACTGTGGAGTTAACTAGAAACAGGAAGTTTCATTTAAAATACAAATATGAGTAGATTCCACAAAGTAAAGGTTGAGACAGTTAACAACATTTCGGCTAACATGGACAAGATTTCTGCCGACATCTTATCAATGACATTGCCACTGACGTCGAAAAGAAAATTTCATCTCTAAAATCGGATATTGAGAACAAGATGACAACGATGTATGAGGAAATAAAATCGGATATTAAGAATGGGATGAAAATAATGGGAAATCAGAGACAGTTGGCAGATTTAAGGACATAAGACACGCCAGCAGGAAAAAAGAAGATCGAACATATAAAATCCTACAAGCCAGAAACACACCCCAAGGTAGAACATATTGGCAGTTTTGCTAGAGTCAAGGTTCCTAGGTTCGACGGAAAGACGTCGTCGACCAATTACGTAAAACAGTTTGTAGCAGCAGCTAGAGGGAATAATTCGTTCGATAAGGAGAAAGCACTGAACTTAACCATCGCGCTTCGGGGAGACGCCTTAGATGTACTTCAGACGATACTCCTTCAAGAAACGGATATCATCGAGCAGCTGAAGAAGACGTTGGACATGCGATATGGCTTCAAACATCTAGAACACTTGTATCAATCCCAACTGATGACCCTATAGCAAAAGCGTGATGAAACCCTTCAAGAGTATGAAGTGGGTATTGCCCGACTAGTTCGATTTGCTTATCAATATGCACCAGAGAACGTGATGGAATGTTTGGGCATCCAGGTTTTTATTGAGGGCTCACGTGATAGCGATATGCACAGAACGCTTCGTTTAGCACATCCCAAAACATTGGTCGATGCGTTGATAGCGGCTCTTGAATATGAAGCAGCCACGAAGGCTTGGGGATACAATAAAGTTAGGACCATCCAAGAAGAACGTGAAGAAGATAGACTTGACCAGATCGTCAACTTAATAAAAAGTATTGTACTCAAGAAGCCGAAGAAGATCAGATGCTAGAATTGTAGCGAGAAGGGGAATGTACACAATTCGTGTACTCGCCCCAGGACTATAGTGGGAGGTTAAATGGGAATTATACTTTTTTTCTCTACGTAACATGCGTGTCGTGAATTAATAATGTAATGAGCATTAGACCGAACGTGAATACATTTCAACTGGGATGTTGCGTAACTGTACTTTGAAGATACATAGAAGGTTCATTTACCTATTCCGCACATCAAGTTTGGACTGATGAGAAACTGTGTGAAAGCTATGCATAAAGGAGGTGAAGGGTTTCTACACCTTTGACAAATATTCAGTTGAATGTTGCCAAATCAAAGGGAAATGGGTATTAACGAGTTATCAGAGATTTTGTATTATATTTGTCAAAGATTGTAATTCAATATTCTATGAATAAATCAAGATCCAGCTACCTCTCTATCTTGCAAAGATGTTTGAGACCTCCTGTCAACCAGCAAATTTAGTATTGTCTTAGTAAGGAAGCCTGTATCGTTTCGGCAAGAAGTTCAAGATCAACTGATACAATACCGAACACAACGGTGTATTTTGCTCGTCTCCGTAGCACCGACCTATCTACAAGTTTTTAGTGCGCAATTGTAAACAGCGAATATCGCAAAGACGACATGTAACGGAAATGTAACAGGAGGAATAACAAAAATGGGTTGATATGGGAAGAGGCGAAAACTAAAACAAAATACAGAAAATTATGGTAAACGACCACCACCTCTAAACAGTGAGCAGAAAAGAAATCGAGATAAGTAATTAAAGTAAATGGGACCCTTCTGCCTGTGGTTTGTTTAATATAATACGAAACATTACCTACAACCTTCAGTGACCATTTTCTAATTTACATAGATTCAATAAACTAGACTATAATTTCAGTAAAAAAATCGGACACTATAATAGATACAAAATTCAGATTTTGAACGATTCCGTAATCATTCAAGTTCGTTAAATATAAAATATATACATAGAAGATAAATCAAGTTGAAGTAATTGAACGACAGAATATTTGTATAAAGCCCGTATAAATAAATTAAGGTAGACAGTACGGTCAACTTAAACAGATATAATAGTTATTCGGTTGATGAGAGAAATGAATTCGTTATTTCAAAAATGAAACATTTCATATTTCAACCGCCCTTATTTTCCAACGTTTTGTGTCACTGATGTAATTAAACATACCTGTCCATTCCGATCCATGCGTTTTCCAGCTCGTAAATTCTCACATTATCATTCATATATTGACACAGAGCTTTTTTTAATGGATCGCAAACAGATTACATCGTTTTAAATTGTGAGATATGTTGTAATTTGCGATTTTATTACAGACATTTTTTTCGTTTGGTTTTTTTTTATGGTTGGTCGTACACCAATAGAAATTGACTTTTATTGTTGTAACGCTTGACAGTTATAAACGTAGAAGAGTGTTTTCTAAAAAGAAACACTAAATTGAATGAAAATTGATGAGCTAATTAAATGCATCAAAATGACTAATGATTCTGATTGAAATAATGATACATATTTGAAATCAATATCTGCATCAGCGATATTGTTATGAAATTAATAATAATCACTTGAAGTGTATTTAGGTGTCTCTTTTTAAAATCTCTACTTATAGAGCACAGTACTGAGAACATGGATAGACGCAAATATATTTAATATCATAAATATCGGAACAAAAGTAGAAATTGACAAAAAAAATAGTCAGTAGCTTAAGTTTACACACGGATTCAGTATGGTTTTTTTATTTGTTAATGAAAATTCGATAAAACCATGCATTTTCTTCATTACTATGTCTCAAAAGTGATTATAGAGGTTCTAGAATGTATTAGCTTCGTATCAATTGAATGTTGAGCCGTATAGTAACATAGCGGTCACACATTTTCAGGTTTTACATAAAGTAATTAAAAAAAAAATTCAAACTTGCAATGGTGACCCAAAGCATGCTAAAATACTGTGCACGCACCGACCTAGTCATAGTGTCGACTTTTACTTTGTTAAATGTGAAATGTTAACTATGTTGTCTCTTTACGCATCACGCGATTTCGATTAGTTTAAAAACTTCCATGTTCAGCTTTGTTTTAAGAAAAAGCAAAGTTATGTTAAAAATTTCAAAGTACAGTGCGAGTTTCTAGCTCTGAATAAATTCAGTAAATCAAAGACAATTTTCTTGTTGGAAATATGCTCGAGCCGTCGATCAGTATTTTGAGTTACGCTCTTTTTGGCGTGAAGATGTGTTTATACAGCGTCTCGTCAAATTCAGATATCACGTATTCGACGAATTTCTCATGCGGCAATCCTATTTTTTTACTATTCTTGAAGGGTTTTTTAAGCTATACATGCGTACCAAATCTGATTCAACACCATGAAATACTTCAAGCAGTTTAAAAATGGAATGTCAAGAGGTATTTGTATTTTTTTGTCAAACTGGATTGATGTCGCCGATGTTAAACAAAAAAGTTAAATAAAAACAAGTACAGGTTGGAAAATTCATTTTGGCAGTTGACGATGCGCGAGAAAACCATTTAACTTGACAACGTTCTAAACGCAGTTACCGGGAAGAGCAGGCGACGTACATTCCGTAAGCAAAGTTTTAAAGGTTGTGATGCTGCTAATACGTACGAGGGTAACACATTATTTTGAATTTGGATTTAATAATAATAAATTGTGGCACATGTATAATGCTATATAAAATCGAGTTTACAAAACAAAATAACATCAATGTGTTCTTTATTATTAATTAAATCAATAAGGAAATAAAAACCATTAAAATTTTCTACGAAAATTAGATTTTTTTTGTACAGACATAATCATTTATTGCTTCAAGAACCATTGGAATTCTAAAATTACCCGTAATTATTTTATGTGATGTAAATAATAAATAATAAATAGATTCCTGGAGACATAAACTTTCACCTTTATTTCAAATCAATGTCCTTTAAATGGTCCCTACATAATATTCGTCATTGAGGTTTATTTGTATATAAATTGGAAGTCAGGTAGTTTTTGTGAATAAAGCGTACAATATGATAAGGATTGTTAAACCACTTTCTAAATTTAACAATGGCCAACAATTATTCCTATCTGTTCGTAGTAATAGTTAATGACATACCTACCTGTTAAGCTTTCTAAAATTGTTATTCTTAAAAATATGTAGTAGATAATAATGTTAAAATTCCGGTTTATACATCAAATTTGAAAAACAAATTGGGGAAATCGTCTTTAGAGATGGTCTAATAAGTATACTAATATTATAAATAAAATATTAAAGCTTTTTTGTGGTAGATATTCCTACTTTCATATGTAAATTTTCGGGTTTTTCGCGAATATTTACTATGAAATTAGAACATCCCTTCCCACTTTTTACAGAGTTAGGACTAACAAAAAAATCTTGGTTCTAGGTGTCGTCAATTATTGTGGATTGTTTAACATGTTTCAAAGTGAAGCCAACTCCAGCAGTTGTTGCCATGGCAGGTTTACCAAATGAACGAGTCATTCAAGCGTTTTCATTTCAGAATACAGGTATCGATTATGCAGGCCCGTACCTGATAAGGGACAGAAAGGGTAGAGGAGCAAAATTAGTAAAATGTTACATATGTATATTTATTTATTTTTCTACAAAATCATTGCATCTAGAACTGGTCTCAAACTTTACAACTGATAATTTTATAGCATATTAACATCGATCTACTTCTAGACGGGGTCTTCCATCTCAAGTCTTCTTGGATAATGGATCTATTTTTATCGGAGCATACAATGAAATAAAGGAATCAGGTACTTTTTTACAAAAAAAATGAAACGAAGTTATTCGATCATGCTGCCAATTAAGGTATTGTATGGAATTTTATTCCACCATATTCTCCCAACTTTGGCGGACTGTGGGAAGATGCCGTCAAATCCACTAAATACCACTTAAAAAAATACTAACATGTAATAGTTCAATATTTAAGGAATTCAATACACCCTTAATTCAGATTGAAGGAATACTGAATTAAAGACCTATTTTTGCAATGTCTACAGATCCCAGTGATTTACATCCTATAACTCCTTCCCATTTTTTGATCGGACCTATAATTATGTCACAACCTAACCCTGACCTTAACTAGTTATTAGTTAACAGATTTTCGATGTCCAATACCTGCAGCAGCAATTTTTGAAGAGATTTTCCAAGCTACACAACTTCACCTGCAATTGGAACACTGGTTCTTGTTCGAAATTATGCTTCATTGCCTTCTAATTGGACTTTAGGACGCATTGTAAAATTGATTCCAGGAAAAGACAAAATGTGTACAGTTTTGTCGAATTGATCCATACGGATACTGGACGTTCTTTGTTTTTTAGTAGGCAAATCAGTGTCAGCATTACTTCCTGCCAGAGTTTCTTTTTTAATGCGGGAAAGCGTTCTTTGGCTAACTTTTGTAGCAGCAAAAACTCGTTCAATGACATGACAATAAAATAAGTCGATATAAATATTGTATTTTTACTCATGTGTATTCTCATACAAATGAAATGAGATAGTAGTTAAATTTGTTTTCCGTGACTGTTCTTTGAAATAAAAATTTTAGTCATGGTTTTCGCCCATTTAAAAGAAGTATTAAATTCAAAAATACTATATTATGTTTCAGTTCATTAGTTGTTTTAAACGATCTTTAGATTTTAGTTCAAACATATTTTAATATGACCAAACCGCAATTGTAACTGAAATCGGAAGACGGGTCAAAACAAATAATAAAACCGAAACGTAATAGAGATAGGTATGAAATGAGTATAAAAATTATAAATATTAGCTAAAAAACCTGTTACCTTTAAATACGTATCTTACACAAAATAAACATGTGCCTTTTTATATACTCCTGTAGACAGAAACAGAATATTTATTTATGCAACAAGTGCATAGAGGGGTGTTTTTTTTCACGAATGGAAAAATGGTCTCATTTAGGTTGCTTTCAATGGACTAAAAATGGCGTCGATTTGTTTGCAATGATGACATAACGGTGCATTAAATTGACATATGAGTGCATAAAATACTTTGTCTCACCCTAATGTCATTTTTTTAAATCGTTTAACAAACAAATATTTTATGTACGAAAATCGATTTAAAAAATTTACTATCGAGTGTAAATTTGTTAAATAATTACTTTGGTTTAAAAAATTTATTGCAATAATTAAAACTTACCTTTGTTAATGGAATTGTCGACTTGTCATTCTTTGCCTCTTCGGTCATGAAATTTAAAACGTTCATAATTATTTCACGACACTGCTCACTCAACTTTGTATGAACAACTCTACTTCCTGGAGTCGTGATAACAAGTTAGTATTGCACAACCCCGGTAATCACACTTTTCTCTGAACAGTACTGTCGAAACGAAACTTACGAATTCTGCCAGCGAAGTGAGCTCTTGCAATCCGCATACGTCTTTGCTACGGCGCATCGGAAGTTGCCAAACTTCCGACTGCCAAAATTAATTTTACAACCTGTAAGTTGTGTAGCATCGCATCGAGCGAGGATACTTATTAGTTTGTCGTTTTCTGAGAAACAACGTTGGCTACGAAGGTAGGACAAGAATCAAAAATGAAGTTATTGATTTAGTCAGAGAGAGGTATCCTGATTTACTACCCATATCGCAGAGTACCATAAGCGAGATTGAAAAACAATTTCGGGCAAATGGGCATTTAAGAAAAACAAATAATCATTGTCAGAGTGCCCTCAATGACGATGTCAAAATGAATGTACTCCTCTCTGTCTCAGAATATCCTCAAGTGCCCACTAGGCAAATAACTAGGAAACTCAAAATTAGCCAGTCTTTATTGACGAGAATTCTGAAATCCCAGAAAATTCATTCTTATAGAATGATAATCCCCCAGTATTGCTAACAAATTATCTATCTACTAAACACAAATGTTGTAAATATAGAAAGCATCCTGTGGTCTAACCAATCAACGTTTACATTTAATCAAAAGGTAATTCGTCAAAATCTTCGTTATTGGGCAGACAGCAATCCGCACTGGATGGGGGCCGGCCGGTTGAAGTACATATATCCTGTCCCCTTTTTGGTCTCAATTTTTATATAATTTTACTGGACTAATTTTTTATTCTATACTTTGTTATTTTCAACTTTAAATTTTGACGTTTTTTTGAAATAAGTCATTTTATTTCGTTTGTTGGTGATGGATGATTCGAATAGTTTATCACTATGTACAGTTGGTAGTTATCTAAATGCAGAACAACGTGCAGTTAAGTTTGCAGAAAATATTGGTTTGCCTCCTGGAAGAGATGCGCCACCACCTATTTGTTGTGGTGAACGAATCAGAGTAGTCTCCTCTAGGGATTCCAAGTGAGGATGCAGATGGTGCTGCAGTGCTATTTGGTTGGGATAAAGGGTTGCAATAAATGCATATATCCAACTAGAAATACTTTATTTGAAAGCACCCCTTTGGAGATTAAAGAAATTATAGCGATTATTTTAGCATTCTTTTGGAGAATTGGTACAAATAACATTCACCTTTATTTAAAATTTTGGAGAATTTCCAGAAATAATAACATGCAGTTATCAAAATCTACCGTTTGTGAATACTATCGTAGATGCAGAGAAGTTACTAGAATAGTGTGCTCAAATAGTATAGAAAAATTAAGAGGAAAGTGTGTCACTGTAGAGCTTGATGAAACTTTTTAAGAAAGAGAAAATATAATAAAGGTAGAATTATGAGTACGAATTCTATCGTATTATTTGGAATATGTTGCCATATAAATACGCAAGCAAGAAATAACCGGGATTAAAAATCCACTATTAAATCGAATAGAAAGAATTCCTTTTAGACTAGGCAACTTTTTGTGATATTGAAATTTTAGAAGCATTCCGTATTATTTTTTGGCAAGGTATGTTTTCCTACTATTTCGACCCCGCTGAATCCGAAAATGCCGGTTGCGAAAGCGAAATCGCAACTGGAAGTGAGATATTCAAGGTGGCGTCCGAAATGGCATCAAAACCGACTTTGGCCGATAAATCTCCCTTGTTGGAGGTAGGAGAGCGACAATGGGTCTTTTTATATATTTTCAGACATGAAGAAATATAAAACACACGAACAAAGCACGTTGGTTATACATATAAAATAACTTTTTACACACGGAAAAAGGTTTTTTTAAAAATTATTTATTTAACAAAAAGTTACAAGTTTCAAGATTCGAAGTAAATTCTAGACTGACTATATAAACTAAACAATTCAAAAGGTGAAAAATACAATGTAAGCAAAAATAAGGTTCAACAATTTATAAAACAACAGGTTATTACACAATATGCTGATTAAGCAATTTATTTAATATGTACTAAGTAATTTAAGGTATATAACACCTCCCCCATTAGATCGACGCACCCCCTGGAAGTTGAATTTTCTTTTCTTGTAATTCCATTGGAGTTTCTTCTGATTTTCTTCTTTTCTGAATTTTCTTCAAGAGTAACCAAATAATTATCAATACTCCGCTAGAATATAGAAATATAGTCCATATGCTACGAATATGGAGATTTAATTGTTCTTCCTGAATTGGTGTCAATCCTTGCGAAGATATTTCTTTTAATTCAAATTTTTTCAGATTTATTTCCAAAGGCTGGATTTTAATTTTATTAAAATGTGTCTGAAGTTTATTCAGTACCAGTGGTTGACCAAAAGTTCTATCTTGAAACATTAGTTCTTGATTTTTAAAAGTTATTTTACATGGCGAATTTTTGATTAGGGAAATTCCTTTTTAAAATTTTGATTTTTGTGTCTTCTGAAAATTTAATTATCAATTTTTCTTCTTCTGGAAATACCACTAGGTATTGGTTTATTTCTGGTATAATTTCCAAATGATTTTCAATAATTTGATTTTAGTGTATTCGCAGTTAGTAGAGTTTTCCATTAATAGTATTTGTTCTTCACATTACTGTTTATTATTATCTTGAAGGTGTGAAGCACATTGGAAATTTTCACTTCTTGTACAAATATCGTTCAGAGGTTTTACCTGTGTGTCAGATCTTAGCAAATACTTTGAATTTGGTATTATTATTACGAATTCTGATTCTAACTTAGTAGGCATGGGTAATAATTAAAATAATTCAAACTCAATATTAAAATCTATAGGAATTGATAAAGAATATTCAATTCTATTTTTAATTACTCTACATGTTATATCTAAAATTGATTCAAGTTTGAAATATTCTCGTATTTCAATTCCAACGGTAATTGTAATTTATAATACGAAGATATTTTTTGCAACTCTGTAAATATATCCTTTGTTTAATTATACTCAAATGCAACGTCCTTAGTTTGCAGAATGAACAGGAAACCTCTACAGTTTCTATTATATCTAATATCACATTATAAATAATTAAAAATTAATTCAACATTGTTAAATAAAAATAAAGTTATCATGTAACATGTGTAGATAAACTTCATTTGTTTTAAATGTTCTAATATTAAACTTATTCTGTAATGAAAGTATAAGGTTTCATCTTAGGTCGTTTTATATTTGAAATATGAATATCTTCAGCGGTATTAAAATGACGTGTTACAATTTTCGCAGTTTTATTTTTTTTGTTTACGGATTTTAATTTTTCAGGTTGATATTAATTTTTTGTCTTACTTTTAATCTGCTTATTTTTGACAAACACTTTTGTAGGTAGAGGGTCGGGAAGATCTTCTCTACTTTCATTAGCTTTTGAAATAACTTTATCTTTATTTTCTTGCAATGATTTATTTATTTTAGAATAAAGTGATTTTATTTTTTCTTTGTGATTATGAATATAATTATTTACTAATTGTCGATCAATGTCTAAATCAAAAGAAGAGTTATTCTCTAAATGACCTGTAATAATTTCGTATGGTTTTGTTTCGTTACAGAGTGAATACTATTATTATATACCAAAAGAGCATAATTAACTTTTATTTCAATAGGTTATTTCTTGAATTCGTTCTGATTATTTAAGTCTAATATGTTCAATAATTGTTGAATGAAATCGTTTGGCAATGCCGTTTGCTTCAGGATGTTGTGAACTGATAAAATGAATTTGAATTTTATGAGTTTCTAATAAATCTTTTACTAAACTATTTTTTAATTCTGTTCCGTTATCGGATATTATTTGTTCCGGTATACAATGATGGGTGAAATAACTAATTAAATTATTAACTATCTCTATACCTTGGGCTGAGTTCAATTTATACAACTGCCCGTATTTTGAAATGAGTCTATAATAGTTAGAAATTTCGTATTTTCTAAAGTAATAGTGTCTAAATGTATTATTTGAAATGGTTTTATAGCTGTTGGGGTAATAATAATATATGGTTGCACGGGTTTCCGATCATATTTTGTTATTTGACATATTTCGCATTCGTTAATGTACGTTTGAATAGAAGATCTTTGATTGGGCCAATAGTATCGAGATTTTATATTATTTTCGGTTTCATCTAATCCTCTATGATTCCGTTTACTTTCATGAGAGTTTTGTATTACTTCTTTGATTCATTTAGAGGGATGTCAATTAATTTTTTATTACATTTAATAAATGAAATGTGTGAATTTTTGAAATATGTTTATATATCAGTGCTGAATTTTTCTTATAAGGGATCTTCAAAATAAATATGATATTTTGCTTTTGGTGCTACATATTCTTTCACAAAATTTATTACGTCTTGTTCAAAGTTATTTTTAGAAAATTGTACTAGAATTATTTGCTTAGTTTCATATAATTTAATTATAGTTGGTATAGCTGGTTCAAAATTTACTTCAGAGATTATAATTTGATTTTTTCCCACATTCACTGCAGATTCCGAAATAGGTATTCCTGCAATAGGATTTTCTATGTTAGTGTGAATAGTATTATTATCGTCATCAATTTCGTCATTAAAATCTTCAGCTTCTACAATAAGTGATTCGGTTTCTACATTTTTATTTTTAGTATTATTCGAAAGTGAGTCATTAAATCTTTCCATATAAACTAATAATTTTTTTGGAGGATTATCCTAAGAATTTACTTCATTCATATTTAGTTGGATTCGTGATAAACAGTCACTATTAGTGTTCAATGCACCTTTCTTGTACACTATATCATAGTCGTATTCTTCGAGTTTCAACCGCCATCTAACTAATTTAGAATTGGGTTCTTTCAAAGAAAATAACCATTGAAGTAGTTTATGATCTGTTAATATAGTGATTTTTTTTCCGAAAAGATATGGGCGGAAATATTTTACAGCCCAAACAATTGCAAGAAGTTCCTTTTCAATTGTTGAATAATTTACTTCAGAATCATTAAGTGTTCTGCTAGCATATGCCACAGGTAAATCGATTACGATTTTTCCTTGGCTAAGAACAGCGCCTAGAGCAAAATTACTTGCTTCTGTTGTGAGATTAAATGGACAAGAAAAGTCGGGGTATTGTAAAATAGGATCATTTAATAACATATTTTTACAAGTATCAAAACAATTAATATAATCAGGATCTTTTATGTTAATTACTGCATTTTTCTTAAGACGATTAGTTAAAGGTTTAGTCAGTTTTGGAAAATCTTTATTGAATTTTCTATAATATCCAAGAAGTCAGAGAAAAGCTTTAATTTCTTTACTAGTTTTTGGTATGGGAAATTTTTGAATAGCACTTATTTTATCGGGATTGGGTTTTACACCTTCAGGGGTAACAAAATGTCCTAAATAAGCTACTTCTTTCCTCAAAAATTCGGATTTGTCAATTTGTATTTCAAAATTTGATTCGTGTAACCTCCTCAATACTTCTTTTAAATTATTTATGTGTTCTTGCAAGCTGGTACTAAGTATATTGATATCGTCAAGATAAACTAAACATTTTTCGTTTTGGATACCTCTTAAAATAATATCCATCACTCTTTGAAAAGTTGCTGGAGCTCCCTTCAGTCCGAATGGTATTCTTAAAAATTCCCAGTGGCCATTTTCAGCCATCTCAATTTGGTGAAATCCGGAGGCAAGATCCAACGTAGTGAAGTATTGGCAACGTCCTAATTTATCCAATAGATCAGTTATGTTTGTTAATGGATATCTATCTCCAATAGTTATTTGGTTAAGCTTGCGATAGTCTACGACGACTCTGAATTTTTGTTTATCTGTAGAGTCCAATTTTTTTGAAACAACCCAAATACTAATCGAGTACGGTGAGGATGAGGCTCTTGTGATATTTTGATCTAACATACTCTGTATTCGATTTTGAACATATTTTTTATATACTTCTGGATATCTGTACGATTTAGTATAAATAGGTACATCATTTGTAGTTTTTATTTGATGCTTGATTTCACTCGTAAAAGTTAGTTGATAACCATCAACATCAATAATGTCAGAATATTCTTTAATTAGTTTAGGAATCGCATTGCGTTCTTCAGAATTCATATGTTCTGTTCGAACTCTATTTATATCAAATTTGAATTTTTCTGCACAAATAGCTTTAAAATTAGGGCTCAAGGTTTGTTCGTATCCGTCTAACTGTTCAACCTCTAAAGGAGCACTTAAATCTACTTTAAAATATGACTCAGACGGATTTAAAATAGTACATACAGCTTGACTATTTTCCGCTTTTGTAAGACATTCCGGAATTTCTAATTTTCCGATTTTTGTATAAGGTATAATTATATCGCCATTATTAATATTATCAATATTCAACTTAATTATTTGTTCAGTTCGCGGAGGCACTACTATAAAATTCGTGTTCTCGCTTCTGATTTGAAAATAATTTATTCTTATTTCACTGTAAGGCGTAATTAAAACATTATTTACTAAATCAATAGTTGCATTCAATTCTTTCAAATTATCTAAACCTAATAAGCAATCGAAATGATTGTGAAATTTAAATATACAATATTCTAAGTTCATTTTATTTTTCATTTTAAATATCTTTGAAGTTGGAATTACTGTACAATAATTTTGTTGACTTGAGCCTAAAGCAGAAGTAACTTTGAAAGATTTTTTCATAGTTGATTTTGAAAAATATTTCTTTGCAATTTCAGGTGTTACAAAATATTTTGTACTACCTGTGTCAATCATTACTTTTAAATTTGGTTCAGGAAATATTATGTACGGTAATTCACTTTCATAATTTGTAAAATTAAATATTTCTACGTGTCTGTCTCTTCCGAGGCTATTTCGTCTAAAAAACAATCTTCAACATCCGTGTGACGTTCAGTATCGTCCATATTATGCAATTCTTCCCAAATAAATTTTTTTCTATTACCTACGAAATGCGATTGATTTTCGCCATTATTTTTATTCTGTACATTTGGTTTATGGTACGTATTAGAAGTAGATATACTCATTGGAGTAGGTTTTTGAAACTGATAATTTCTACTAGGTCTGAAAACATTAGTATTTCTATTCTGAAAATTTGTATCTCTACTTGTACTAGGTAAATTATTTTCATTGTTGAAATTTCTATTAAATTGTGGTTGATAACTATGTTGTAAATTTGGTCTGCTTACCATTTGATTATTATGATAATTATTTTTGTTATGTAATGTAACATTAAATTGTGACTTAGGCTTATTAAATAAATTTTTTGGATGTGTAGTGTTATTATTATTACTCAAATAAACTTGAAAGTCATTCGTTAGAACATTTAAAGCTGAATTTAGATCGCTAGGATTCTTGGTACGCATTAGTGTACCGAGAGGTTCCTTTAAACCGCGCAATAGTACTCTTAGTGCTAAATTCCTAAAATAGTTGCCTAAAATGGCTTGTTCACTTGCATTTGAGCGTGTCATCAATAATGATGTTTGTATCCTATTGTAAAAGTCAAAAGGTGATTCATTTCTTTGCTTTAATTCCGATATTTCAATACTTAACGTGTAAATGTCTCGTTTATCAGCGTATGTGTTCAATAAAGCATCTTTCAAATTCTGCCAATTTGAAATACTACAAGCTGAAATATTTATTAAGGCTTGGCGTTTAAATTTAGATACAATACTAGACATCAAATATTCGTTTTGAAAGTCTGTTAAATCTACTGTATTGTAAAATTCATTTACTAATTTTTCAGAAATTTCTATGAATCTGGGTATTAAAGCATTTTCGCCATGAAATTCTGGAATCATGTCCAGATATTCCTTTTTCAATTGCGGTACTACATGATCTGCAGGCATTTTGAGAAATTTATTTATTGTTAATCTAGGTTTTGATAATTCAATATTTATTTTACGGTTACTATAAGTTTGTGAGCCAGAATCTAAATCAGAATCAGAATTGTCAGAGCTTTCTGAATTAAATAAACAATTATTTTTTCTATACGACATAAAGTACTTACATGAAAATTAGGAGTGCTTTCGCCATCTAGTTGTACCTGTAGTTGGAATTATCAATATTTCCTTGAAATTCCTCTTCGTACGAGCCAACTGTCTTCGAGTTAAGCTACTTAATTCACTTAACCGAGAGCCCCAATTATTCACTTAAGGTATGTTAATAAATCGTTGATACGAACCGATCGTTATATTCACTAACGCCCGTTTAACATATCCTACTGACTGCGCCAAATAACTTTTCACACACGGAAAAAGGTTTTTTAAAAAATTATTTATTTAACAAAAAGTTACAAGTTTCAAAATTCGAAGTAAATTCTAGACTGACTATATAAACTAAACAATTCAAAAAGGTAAAAAATACAATGTAAGCAAAAATAAGGTTCAACAATTTATAAAACAACAGATTATTACACAATATGCTGATTAAGCAATTTATTTAATATGTTCTAAGTAATTTAAGGTATATAACATATTTACCAAAAAATTTGAGAAAGCGGTAAAATTGCACTTTTTGGATTTTAGCAAACAATATACTGTGACTAATGTATTATATCGATCTATATACATAAGACATTTTATGTATAAGCAAATAGCACTCGAAACAATAGTTATTTGTTTAAAAAAGTGATAAGTAACAAACTAATTATTGTGTGTCTTCAAAGTTCAGGCAAGAACGTTGGCAAGGAATACACAGTTTGAGGCTTTTCTACAACTGCAATTTTTTGTGTTACAATCTTCTTTGCTATGACAGACAACTATTTCTGGACACGTTATTGGATCCAATATCTTTAAATGAGGAACAACTTGTTATCTCTGTACAATCCAGCCCTGCAGCTTATGTAGTGACGGTTTGGGGATATGCGCGTTCTGCCAAACACACAACTGAAAAAAAAATATATTAAAAATATATTTCATTTTTATTTTTTATCAATTGCGTTATTTGTACGCTTACCTGGTAGTTGCATCTCTTGATATGGAGACGAAATGAATCAGATGTCGGCGGGAGGAATTTTGGCTATCCCACAGCCCCAAATAAACAACTCCGGACATCGTTCGTGCATGTGATGCTGGAATCAACCTGTATATAAATAGAATTTTTCTGTGTACTTCATTTTATTTTAATTTCAGCTGGAAAATCTTCAAGTGTATGCATTCTTACCTTATACAGTTTGACGACAAATTTCTCGCCATTGCTAAGGACGTCCTCCTCAAGTGGCAACTGTCCAAGGCTTCCCAGAAGCTCGCAGTGTGTCCCAGAAAATGCCTCGCGCCCTTCAACTTTTGTAATAGACGCCAACTTAGACGTCGATTCGCAGCCCGTTATTGCATGGAAAGCAAGAAGTTGAGAGACACGCTCCGGCATAAACTTGCTGCATATGTTATGTACAGGACTGTAATGGTATCACGTGAATTGCCATTCATTACCCACAAATGGGAGCACTTCATTTCAGCTAAGTGGTAGGTAAGAAGAAGCACAATGTCACAATGTCGGCGTCCCTCGTCATCACAACAACTTTAACAGCTGTGCTTTAAACGGCGTGAAAAAACATGCGCTTGTCAGCTTCTTCGTGTGATGACTTCAGGAAATCAACATTCCAACTCCAATTTGTGAAGTCACCGGAGATAACTACTTCAAAATCGCCGAAGTTATGCTGTAGACTTCTTTCGGACAAAAACCTTCAAAATCAGCTTTGTTTTCTGATAAAAACGATAAGTTACTCTATTTCTTTGGAAACGGCATGTTGCAGACCGCAATGTCTCTGCGCACAGGAGCATAACCTTATTTCTAACTTTCACTGATTGTGCACGCCTTGGTTCACGGTAAATTGTACGATAGACTACACACACAAATAAATAACAAAAAAAGAAGGAAACATAAGAGGGGACAAAAGTTTTTTTGTCGATGTTCCTTATTGAAACGATATTTTTATGTGAGCTAAGTTTATTATGTGTGTTTTTGAATTACTCATTTTATGTCTGAAAACAAATAAAAATTTGGTCGCGTTCCCTCCTCAAACAAGGGAGATTTAGCGGCAAAATTCGGCTTAGATGCCTTTTCGGACGCCATGTTGAATATATCACTTCCGGTTGCGATTTCACTTTGGCCACGGGCATTTTCGTACTCAGCGGGGACAAATTAGTAGAGAAACACCTTTTGCCAAGAAGTAATACAAAATGTTTCTAAAATTTTAATAGAGGTATTTTTTTGGATTTTTTCACTAGTCTATTTTGAAACAGTATGTATCGCAATATGTATTTGGAGAAAATGACAATTTCTCCGCAACTATCAAGATTCTTAAACAATAATAGTAAGGTTTACTCACGCTGTATGTAGTAAGACAAGTATGAAATTAATTTAAGAGGAACTTCCTATTGTTCAAAGCGATCAATTATAAATATTCTTCCCAGAAGAAAATCCAATGAGTAGCAGCAACGATTTTAGTTAATTATTTTTTTGCAAAAATTTGTTGTTAAAACTTATGTTTTAATATTTAAGTGACTAAGTTTTTTATTGTTATAAAGTCTGGAAGATTGTTTAACTGATTAAATCAGTCAATCTTTCATTATTCATTTATAAGAGATAGTCTGGTAAAATTAATTCATCATGATATTAAAATTCAACTATAAAATTAGGTATATAAAAAAGGAGACAGGATGGCTTTACTCCCACCGGAAGGCCACACTCTACATCCATAAAAAGTCAATGTATGGGCATGGATTGTGGGTGATCGAGTAATAGGACCCATTTTCTTCCCATTAAATCTCAATGGAGCTGAATATTTAGAATTCTTGCAGAAAGAACTACATCGAAATTAGTCTGCTCTGTTTCTTGATCCGGATGAAGCCGATGTCCCAAATAGAAACATCTGGATTTAGTAATCCCCATTGTGCAAGACCTGTCCGTGAGTATCTGGATGATGTATTTCCAGGCAGATGGGGATTGGTAGAAGAGGGCCTTTTGAATGGCCTCCCAGGTCTCCGAATTTAACACCTATGGATTATTACTTATAGGGGTACTTGAAAACCAAAGTAAACCGGAAAATGTTAAGAGTTAGAAGAACGAATAAGACAGGAGTCCGAAGTAATTGTAAATATCCAGAACGAGTTTCAGATGCGTTTAGGATAATGTCAGTTAGTTAATGGACAACATTTTGAACAGTTATTGTACAAACATGTTGATATTAAATAGTTGAACATGTTTCGTAATTTTTGAGTTAGTTGATGTTTGTTAATTATCTTTTAAATGGAATAAAAATTTGATATTTGGTGCGCATCTGTAACTTGATATAGCGGTCAATAATAGTCATAAGAATTAGGATTGCCATTCAAAAAAATAGTCAATTACGTCATATCTCCAATTCGGGACACTCTCTATAACATTTCCTTACATCAAAAAGAGCGCAATTTAAAATACTAATAGACTCGACCGAGCATATTTCTAACAAAAAAAAACTGTCTTTGATTTACTGAAGTTATTCCAAGTTAGACTCGCACTGTATAAAGGTTAGTCGGTTAGTAGTCGGAATAAAATAACTATAGTTTCCCTGTTTAATCAATCAGAATTGATATGTTGATATTGAAACAGATATAAGACGTTGAAGCGCATTTTTTATTAAAATACTTTTATAATTTCCAACATTTTTTAATAAATGTACATAAAAAATTTGTTTGTATAGGAATCATACTATCAGGTAGGATGAACATGAGCAACAATTTTCAACTATCTGTATTTGTAGAGTTGGGAGGGTGAGTTAGACCCACAGCACTCAGGCTACAGCTGGGACATCCTCCCACGATTTGTCCCATTTAGCTCATCGTCCATCCTTCCAAGTCTAGGAAGGAGGACAAGTCGCCTCCGCTAATATCCCTTATATGGGCACATGTAGGCCAAGACTCGCCGAACGCGTACTCTCTTATAGACGATAGCTTCAGATATACACATATAAGGTGTTCCAGAGTTTCGTCTTCGCATTCACACGTTCTGCATGTTGGTGTATTTATCAGTTTCAGAGTATATAATATATATGTTTCCGTAGTTGGCAGTGACCAGCCAGGAATTCCACAACCAGCCGTAGGTTCCACCTAGATATTGCCAAGTATATCTTTGGCGTTGTCTCTTCAAGGTTCCCAAGGGTTTCCTTAGCAAGTCTGCACCCTTGCATTTCTTCCCATCGTTTCACCAATTGGCTATGGGAGTATCGTTTAAATATTTTTGCGATTGCTGTTGTCGACAGGCCGGAAGAGTAACCGGGTCCTAACATTCTTAGGCCGGCGGCCCTCCTAGCCAGACTCTCTGCAATTAGGTTGCCTTTGCTTTCATTGTGCCCCTTCATCCACCTTAAGACAATGTTAATTTTATCCGAAGCGTAGGTTAATGATTGATGGCATTCTATTGCTGGCCTTGATGTGATGCGAGGTCTGCTCAGGGTTAGCAGGATTTGTTTGCTGTCATTGCAGATTATTATGGTTTTACCAGAGATATCTTTCCTGGTTAGTTCTTTAGCGGCTATTAATATGCCAGCCAGTTCGGTTTAAACGACGCTGATGTATTTTCCCATAGCCCACTTTGTTATTAGTGTTCTGGAATACACTCCGCATCCTAAGTCTTCTTTCGTTTTGAAGCCGTCTCTGTATATGCAAATTGGATCTGTCACATTTAACTCCGTATTTTGTTTTATTTCTATTTTGTAGAGCTTTACAAAAACAAATGTGAGTTCAACTGAGTCATTGTTTGCTTGTAGAATATGTAGCTCATTAAGCGCTTCTCGCCATAGGCGCTGCCTCAGTTGCCCCATTCCTACATCAGGATTTATACCAACCGTGTAAATTTGCAATGTCACAACCTCTTTGATGAAAATATCAAGAGGGGTAATAATCACCTCCATAGCAGCGGTTCTTGTTAAGTTAATACAAGCGATCCGTTGTATATGGTATTGGTTATTTATCGCCGTCGTCTGCAGTACTTTTGGTATCCAGGCAATTCCTCCGAATGTTAGCATAGGTCTAGTGGATGCTGTGTAGATCCAGTGGGCCACTCTTGGCAAAGGCACCAAGTGCGCCCCACGGTCGTTCAGCACTGTTCATATGTAACATATGCTCTATTTACTCTGTTATGTAAGTAAGAGTTCCACGTTAACTTTTTTTCAAGGGTAACAAATATTAGTGTTTTTAAATGAAACTCAAGGTCTCTAGTTAATTCCACAATATAATACAAGTTATTGAAAATTCTAAAAAATTGACAATTGTTTCGATAAATCAATATCATCGTCAGAATGACAGAAGTTACATTTCATTTTATGCCTACCTGATGTTTAGTAGTTATATTTTTGGCTAGACCAAGAAGTAACCTAACTTGTGATTGGCTTAATATATGTTTATAGAAAAAAGAAGAAGATGTGATATTACAAATATTGAAGCTTAGATATTATTAGCCCTATGGTGATATCCTGGATATCATTTTTCCAATTAAGATCAGTATAACTGTGCAATGATATAGAAAACCAGAAAAACTATATCTGCTGATCTTTACAATTATCACTTAATAAGACAGTTTATTAGTGGAGAATTCCCTAGATTTAACTGTTCATTGACAACTTCATATTGTGGGTTTCTTAAATGTCTTCTAATTTCCAGTTCTTCAAGGAAATCCAGTTCTTGTTTCTTTTCACAAATATGCAGCACTTCTAGTTCTGTGTTAGGTGTCAATGAATGATTGGTGTCAAGTAGATGTTTTGCGTAGTGAGATTTATCTGGTTGTTTTAATCTGTAAGCTCGTAAGTGCTCACTGTATCGTATTTCAAAATTCCTAAGGGTCTGACCCAAATAGACAGCATTACATTCTGGACATTTGAGTTTATATATACCTGACTTCTTTAATAGTGGTATTTTTGTTTTTACATTTAACAATTTTGTACTAACGTTACTTTCTATTTTAAAAGAAATTGTTGCATTTGTTGCTGAAGATATTATCTTTGAAATATTATTAGAAATATTTCCTGCATATGTGATGGTTTTATAAGTTTTAATTTCATCAGCTTGTTTAGGATATATTAGTTGTAATGCCACTTTTTTCTCTTTTTTACTAATTAGTTTATTTATCATATCTAATGGATAACCGTTAGATGTTGCTATTTGTCTAATTGTATTAATCTCTCTATCAAAATTACATTTGTTCATAGGAACTGAAAAAGCTCTATGTATCATTGAATTATATGCTGCTAGTCTGTGTGAGACAGGGTGGCTAGAATTGAATGGAATTGTCACATCAGTCTGTGTTGGTTTTCGGTAAATTGAATAATCAAGTACATCATTAACTCTTTGAATTTTTAAATCAAGAAAATTGATTGAGCTATTTTCTTCAATTTCTAATGTAAATTTAATTTTCGGGTGTAAATTATTGATGTGGTTGAAAAACACATCTAATTGTCGCTCACTACCCATAAAACAAGCTAATATGTCATCCACATATCTATACCAAAATAAAATATTTTTCGAAATATTACTTTCAAAGATCTTTCTTTTTAAATTGTCCATAAAAATGTTTGCTAAAATAGGTGATATAGGGCTTCCCATTGGTAAACCTTCATTTTGAATATATATCTTATTGTCAAAAGTGAAATAATTCTGATTAATGCATACATCAAATAAATTAAGTATATCTGATATTATTCCTGGATTAATATTTTTATCTTCTAGTAATTTTCTTACAAGTATTAGACATTCTTTAGGAGGAATTTTAGTAAACATATTAGTTACATCGAACGATATGAGTTTATAGTTATCTTGCAAGTAGTGAGCGACAATTAGATGTGTTTTTCAACCACATCAATAATTTACACCCGAAAATTAAATTTACATTAGAAATTGAAGAAAATAGCTCAATCAATTTTCTTGATTTAAAAATTCAAAGAGTTAATGATGTACTTGATTATTCAATTTACCGAAAACCAACACAGACTGATGTGACAATTCCATTCAATTCTAGCCACCCTGTCTCACACAGACTAGCAGCATATAATTCAATGATACATAGAGCTTTTTCAGTTCCTATGAACAAATGTAATTTTGATAGAGAGATTAATACAATTAGACAAATAGCAACATCTAACGGTTATCCATTAGATATGATAAATAAACTAATTAGTAAAAAAGAGAAAAAAGTGGCATTACAACTAATATATCCTAAACAAGCTGATGAAATTAAAACTTATAAAACCATCACATATGCAGGAAATATTTCTAATAATATTTCAAAGATAATATCTTCAGCAACAAATGCAACAATTTCTTTTAAAATAGAAAGTAACGTTAGTACAAAATTGTTAAATGTAAAAACAAAAATACCACTATTAAAGAAGTCAGGTATATATAAACTCAAATGTCCAGAATGTAATGCTGTCTATTTGGGTCAGACCCTTAGGAATTTTGAAATACGATACAGTGAGCACTTACGAGCTTACAGATTAAAACAACCAGATAAATCTCACTACGCAAAACATCTACTTGACACCAATCATTCATTGACACCTAACACAGAACTAGAAGTGCTGCATATTTGTGAAAAGAAACAAGAACTGGATTTCCTTGAAGAACTGGAAATTAGAAGACATTTAAGAAACCCACAATATGAAGTTGTCAATGAACAGTTAAATCTAGGGAATTCTCCACTAATAAACTGTCTTATTAAGTGATAATTGTAAAGATCAGCAGATATAGTTTTCCTGGTTTTCTATATCATTGCACAGTTATACTGATCTTAATTGGAAAAATGATATCCAGGATATCACCATAGGGCTAATAATATCTAAGCTTCAATATTTGTAATATCACATCTTCTTCTTTTTTCTATAAACATATATTAAGCCAATCACAAGTTAGGTTACTTCTTGGTCTAGCCAAAAATATAACTACTAAACATCAGGTAGGCATAAAATGAAATGTAACTTCTGTCATTCTGACGATGATATTGATTTATCGAAACAATTGTCAATTTTTTAGAATTTTCAATAACTTGTATTATATTGTGGAATTAACTAGAGACCTTGAGTTTCATTTAAAAACACTAATATGAGCATATTCCACGAAGTAAGGGTCGAGACAGTCAATTTCGGTAACAAATATATTTCACCAATTCAGAAAAGTTTAGTTTGTGATCGAAAACTTCGGGGGGTTTAAGCCCGAGAATATCCTTTTGCTGGTAAACAGAACCATATCAGTCTTGGATTGATAGACAGTGAATGTTGCTTGCGCCACGTTTCTATAGATAGTAGAGTAACTTGAGTTCTGTTCTAAAATTTACCAATTTGTAGAATAGCTATGTCATCTGCATATGCTATTGTGTAGAATCCAATGTCGTTGTAGTGATTAATCAGAGTGTCCAGAGCTATGTTCCAGAGAAGTGATGATAACACCCCTCCCTGCGGACAACCAATCGTAACCTCACCTCTAACCGTGATGTCTTTTACAATTATGGTTATTACTATATTGGAGAGCATGCTAAGTATCCAGTCGCTCACAGCCTGGAGTTGTTGGGTGATTTTCGGAAATGTTGTTTATTTAAACGCTCCCTGGCTACGAACCAACACTTCATATCTTATATACTTCTCACATAACCTCTCCATCGTCTTTAGGAAGAACGATGTCAGACCAATTGGTCGTAATACCTTCGGTAAGGTGTAATCCCTATTATTTGGTTTTGGTAAGAATACTACTCTTATTTCTCTCCACTTCCTTGAAATGTACCTCAAAGCTAGAGTAGCTCTGAAGATTCCCACCAGGTGCTGCATGCGGTTTTACAGTTCCCATTGTATTAGGACAGGAAAAATTCCATCAGGCACTGGTGCTTTGGAAGGGCGAAGCAAGATGCGGCCCATTTGATCCTGTGCTCACTGATTATCTTTCTGGGAAGATGCCAGTCATTCGGTGAGGAAGTGCTTACTTTTCCCTGCCAGTCCCATTTTGCAGTACGAAGCTTTCGGAAGCGCTTCCTTCCATTTTCAAGGCTATAAAAACCAAAGAAAAAGAAAAGGTCAACAAATTACTAGCATAAAAATTGAAAAAATTGCTGCGAAAGTTTTAACTTACTTTTAGATTTGCATGTTTAAAACCCATATTACACAAAACTTCAGGAAAATCGAATTTAGAGGAACAAAAATGTTCACTAGTTAAAGTTCCCTATCTCCACCATACTGTATATTAAAACTTTTTTGGATTCGATAGGTATTTTATAATAAAAACTGACATACCATTTTTTGAAAATGGTTGCCTGCCCATCGTACATCGACTGAAATCGTGTTTACGGGGGGAATGTCAAAAGTTAAAATTGTTAATTAAAAACTCAAAACTAAATGTTTTGTTTCTTGGTTGGGAACCAAGGACTAGAAATAGATTATGCCACCTCCATGTCTACGAAAAGATAGAAAAAACTACTCTCTTAAAACTAATTAACACAACTGTTAACAGCTGCCAACTGTCATATGTAAATTGTGAAAAAATATTTTGGGAAGGCGAAATAAGCCAACAGTCAAAGAACACTCAGAATCTCTCACATTCGGTATCCCCAAACTGTCAACTCATTCCAGCAAAACTATTGTGATAGCAAAAAGCAAGTAAAACCCACCATCGAGTGCTGGTGACTTCCACCTTTGTCTGGTGTTATCAATTACCTGAGAATTATGTAATTATCAGTTTAGATGTTGTATCACTTTTTACCAACATACCAATTGATTTGGTAATTTCTGGAACTGATTGATTTTGTTGATGTAGATGATATAATCACAGCTGTTTCAGAAGATGGGGTAGAAACCATCCTCAATGTTTGTAACAGTTACAACCAATTCATACAATTTACAGTTGAAAAAGAAGTTAACGGATGTGTACAATTCCTAGACACAAAAGTAATAGGGACCTACCAGCTCTCGGAGATATAAGAAGTGCATAACGGAAAATACTTATTTGAACAATTTATGATATAATATATAATAGTGCATTTATAGAAAGGGTTACACATATTATATTACAAGTATGATACTACTTGTGTTCACCACTACCGTTATCTATAAAAACAATCAGAACCTAAATACATACAAAAGGAATTTGCTGTATCTCGAGGTAAGTTTATAATTTGCAAATTTCCACGTGTGATTAAAATTTAGTATTTATTATAGATGTACATCTTAATGATCTCGCGATATATTGGTACCAATAATATATAGTTCACTAACCTTCGTGCACAAGAATTGATATGAAGTATCTCTTGAAGTCACTATCAGCTCAAATAACTTTATCCAATTGTACCGCGATGCACCAACTAATCCATTAAACAGGATATCAACCAAATATCGCTTCCGTATGTTATAATCAATTTACATTCGTTTAATGATCTTATTTATACTTTTTATGGACCCTTTTTCATAAATTCTTAGTGTTTAATCAATTTTATAATAGCTTATTACAAATTTATGCCTCTTCTTCACGCTATCGCCTCACAAACTCACTTTTTGTTGACTCCCCAACAACCTTTGTTGCTAAGGATTCCTCAGATATTACTCGATTTTTTTAGTATAATATAAATATTAGAGTTTTATATGCATTTATTGTCTTTTAATTCAAATTATCAGTTTCTTTCCTTAATCTATTTCATCCCACACTTCACACAATTAATATTCTTGCAATTCAATGCTTTTAAATCGACCTTTTATACATAAATAAACAATTCAACAACCTACAATTCATTTTCCATTTATGTAACCCTTTCTCAAATAAAATTGATGATAACATAAAACATATGGCGCCCAACTAATACTTTTTTTTATGGTCCGTATTCACACTTGCTTAGTCCATTATCTCACTAATATTTTTATTGATTGTCCATATTTATATTTTCTTAATGCACTCTATTACTTATACTTTTTCTTTTTAGTACATAAATACTCCAACAGTTCTGAATTTAAAAGTCTACTAACCGTTCACAATTCCAATTTCTTCAAACTATCTCCATTATTACTGATTTATTAATTCTTCCATAATATAAAGATTTTTTTTCTAAACACACTTTTAATCGCTTAACTTTTTTTTAATTACTCTTTGTTGTTGACTTTCTTTGGAATATAATAGTTTCTTTCTTAATATCAAACTTGCAAATTTATTTCAACTTTATACTAAAATTTGAGGAGCTAAACTTAAGAAGATATACTTCGCATCATCACGTCAATTCATAATTATCAAAAGTCATAAATTTTTTGTTACCCCTGGCAGTGTTTTATTTATCTTGACATTATTCTGAAAGGACATTTCATAGATTAAGTACGTTGAGAGTTACATTTGTTAATACGTGATGTATGAAATATCTGTGTTTGTTTAAGAATCCATTAAAATATACATTATAATTAATACAATTAAGTAATACATAATAATCATTTCAATTATGATAACCACAATATTAATCTATTTATCAATCAACTAAATGATTATGAATATTTGAAAATACAACACTACTTATATTAATTTATGATTATTAGAAAATGTAATAATATATATATATATATATATATATATATATATATTATAATATATTTATAATATATTATTACAGTTTTACTTTAATTATTGATTTATTTATCAAATTTAATTTATCTATGTATATATTTTGTCTATGTTTTTTTTAAATTATTGTTTGTTTGTCTATGGTTTAAATTAAATAGCTAGCTCAGGGTAATTTATTGATATTTTTTTATATCTTATTAATTAATGGAGAACATGAGAACACTCTACTCCCGTGGGATTCCGGATTAAATTGAAATATATGAAATTTGTATTTTCTAAATATTGCATTAACATTATCTCCTCCAAAAGCTGTGAGTAGTTATGTGGAACATACCCATTCGACCTCTATGATATCACTCCTTTTTCTATCTTTAGCAGATGACATGTAAATAAAATTCAGAAGAGTCAAAATTTAGTTCATACATTTACGGATAAACATCAAATTGAAAAACATTATAATTATGAAGGAAAAACTTCTGTTAAACTAAATTATTACTACAAACTAACTTACTTAAATTGAATATTCTTATACTTAGAAAATTATTCGTGGTGAAATTTGGCCAAATTAGTTATGTGTGTCTGATTTTTTTTAAAATGGTTAACCATATAAAATTATTTATACACTAACCTGTTCACAACACTCGAAAGTTTCTTTGTTCACTCTGCTCCTGTTCTCCCCTGGAATGAAGCTGGACTCTCTTCAACTCTTGGAAACAAACTCTACAGTTTGTATAGCAGGTAAGGCGAGATAATTTTATTAAATTGTTCGTTAAATTTGACTTAGGATGTTTCTATGATGATAATAAATGTTTTTTATCTAGTATTTAAGACTGTAATGTTGGTCACTTCATTAAAATTTACGCATAGCGTCCCTTCTCAAATTTCAATTATCTGTATTTTTGACAAATAATTACTATTTTCTGATATTTTCTGCTATAAATGTTTCTAAGGCTATAATTTAGCATTTGTATTAGGTTTGACTTTAATATCAAATAATTTCCACATATTTTTAATTAAATTTTGTTAAAAAAAATTTCTTACATGTCCATTTGCTTTCACATCACCCAACACACCACTTGTTTTTTCAATCAACAAAACTTTTGTTGCTAGCTTTGTTATTTTCAAACAAAACTCTAGCTTCCTCATTTATCAGACCTATAAACTTTCCTACTAACAATTCTACCTTAAATTACCATCTTTTTTCACAATCAAATTCGAAACTCTTTAATTCCACTCCATATTTAGCATCTTTGGCTTTAATTCCTACATCTGTACAGTCTCTCTCTATATAACCTATCTCAATATAATTACATTTCCCTATATTTCCTACATTATACTTCTCTTTATTCTTAATTATTTCATCTTTTTCATAAATATTCCCCCACTAAGATGGAAATTCTCTATTTCGAGCTACTCTATTGTCAGTATCATTATTCAATTTATTCCAATCATCATAGTCACGCTCATTACTAATCCCTTTTATAATACTAATAATATTTTTATCACTTAAATAATTACCACCTTTCCCTAACATGAAATCAATTTTATATTCATCACCTATTGTTAACATTTTATTTTTGTAATCAATAATGAATTTGTACTTACTCATCTCGTCGTTACCTATAAGTACTTCACATTCTAAATGATGAACTGTCAGTAAATTCATTTGTAATTCTATCGAACCTATCTCAATTTTTACTACTATAGACTTATTTGTATAACCTAGATTTCTGTCATTAATCCCGATTAAATTAATTTTTGGTGTTTTAATAATATTACTTTTCCAAAACTTTACAATACATTTTTCAGAAATTAAAGAGGCTGTAGAACCCGTATCTAAGATAATTTGTATACTACGATCACAAATTTTTCCTGTTATAATTATTAAACCTTCTTCCTTTTGTTCTAGGTGTTGGTTGCTTATATCGAAATCAAGAAATTCACGAGGTTGCATGAAATTACACCTAGCTACATCTTCATACACCCACTTTAAAAATGTGGATTAGGAGTATGATTACCCCTGACAGTCTCAGAAGAACGAGACCTACCTGATGTATCGTTATCCTGACATGATTGAACAGGTTGTGAAACTTCCCTGTTCTCACTTCTGGATCGGGAATTGGCAAGTGTCGTGTTTATGAGATTAATACGTCTATTAGATTCACCTATGTTTCGAGTATTTTCACCTCTTTCATCATTGTTACCTCTATTATTATTATTTCTATTATTAGAACTGTGCTGATTTCTTTGGTTAAAATTATTTCTATTTTCTGCACTATAATTACCACGATTGTAATCATTGTATCTTGGAAAATCGTTATTATTATTATAATACTACCTATTATTTCCTTGGTTTCCAAATCTATTAAAATTCCTATTCTCATTCCCCCTATTATAATTTTCATATTGATTATTGCCGTAATTCCTTCTCATATTATTATTGTAGTAATTATTTCTAACTCTATTTTGATTATTAGTTAAGTTATTAATATCTCCTACATTCTAATTAGCTGTTTGTCTATTGGAATTTTTGTTAAAATTACTAATATTTGAATTTCTATCTAAATTTCTATCAACTCTTGACAAATATGCTAGCAATTGATCAAATTCACAAATATTTTGTAACGCTATCGTTTCACAAATCTCTGGTTTGTAATGTCTAGATAAGAACATGACAATTTCAGTCTTGGATATACTAGGTTCTAGATATTGGACCTGGGAATAAAGCTGCAAAGCATAGTTAGATAAATAATTTCTTTGTGGATCAAATTTTCCAAAATACAATTTTTCGCGTACTTTGCCTTGTTGTAATTCACCCCAGAAATTATTTACAGATAATCTTATAAAATCATCAAAATCATTCATTTGATCTTCTTTACAATTTAACCAAAGTAATGCTGTACCTGTTAAATTATCCCTTAAAAATTCCTTCAAGTCATACACATTCCCAATTTTTCCGGCTTTATTTTTGATTGTTTGAATAAAAGTTATTGGATGAATTTTTTTAAAATCACCGCAAAATTTTGTGAAAT
Organism: Galeruca laticollis; assembly: GCA_963921935.1. Classification (NCBI taxonomy): domain Eukaryota; kingdom Metazoa; phylum Arthropoda; class Insecta; order Coleoptera; family Chrysomelidae; genus Galeruca; species Galeruca laticollis. Next base: position 60,748,559 of record OY998180.1, on the reverse strand, counting down.
CGTCACTATTATTAGGACAAGTAATGTATGTAATACCCGTATTACCTACCATCCTATTTTCGGCAAAATTCTGAATACTTTGATCCATATTTTGTAATCTTCTTTCTATCTCTTCCTTTAAATGTTCTATAGTATTCTGATTACCGTTGAGTTGTTTTGCTAATAGTTTTTCTTGAAATTCCTTCCTCAATTTTGCTTCAGTTTTCTTGTTTTCCTCTTCAGCTATATTTAGATTTAGTTGTATTCCCTTTTGTACAGTTTGTTCTAAGTCTGTAATTCTTCCACCCACCTTCATTTCGTTCTCTGAATGTTTGTTATCTATCCTCTTTAACTCCTTTGTAAAGTTAGTTGCCTGTAAATATATCTGATTATGGAGAGATTCTGTTTTCTCACGAAGATCTTCTTCTAATTCTCGGATTTTTGTTTCTGTGACGTCTACCCTCGTTTCCATTTCTGTTAATTTTTGTTTGGTGTGTCTCAAATTGTTTGTTAAATTTATCAAATATCTGCTCTAGTTTTTTGTCCAAGTTTTCTACACTATTTTTGTTTGTATGTCTGTTTTTAATTTTTCAGAGTTTGTTTGTATGTACATTTTCAAATTTTCTGCTATTGTTAACATAAATTCCATTATTTGTACCATTTCTACGTTCACACCTGGATTAGTTAGTGTTGTTTTTTGTGGTAGATATTGATAAACTTTTGGTATATTTTCTTCTTGTTGATCTTCTAAATTATCTGGTATCAAACTTTCTTGTGTACACTCTAGATCTATTTGTTCTTCTGCAATTTCTTCCTGCATTATTTTCTTTAAACGTACCAATAATGTAGGTTTGTCTCCACTATCATCCATTCCCCTGATTCTGTGAGCTTCTTTCAACTCAGAAAGTTTCATCTTTTCACATACTTCCAATTTTACCGACATGATTATTTGATTACGTTTTTTATTATTATAATTCTTATAACAATAATAAAGGTGTATTTATTTAATAACCATTCTCCTAAACACGACAGTTGTCACAATCAAGAGATGCGTTTTTTTTAGGATTCTTTTTTATTTACTTATTTAGTTTAAGCTTGTACTTAATAAATGAAATTCAGACAGTATTTATTACTCCTTACCTTTCCCGAATATTTTCAATAAACAGTTTGGTTTTACGACATTGGAAGTACAATCGAGTCTTCACATTTATTTTTGTAATGTTAATTTACTAATTTTTTAAAATTTTACGAATCTGATCGAGCCAAAACGTTGGGTTCGCCATTTATAATATATTAATACAGTTTTACTTTAATTATTGATTTATTTATTAAATTTTATTTATCTATGTATATATTTTGTCTAAGTTTTTTTTAATTATTGTTTATTTGTCTATGGTTTAAATTAATTTATTAATATTTTTTATTTCTTATTAATTAACACTCTACTCCCGTGGGATTCCGGATTAAATTGAAATATATGAAATTTGTATTTTCTAAATATTGCATTAACATTATCTCCTCCAAAAGCTGTGAGTAGTTATGTGGAACATACCCATTCGACCTCTATGATATCACTCCTTTCTCTATCTTTAGCAGATGACATGTAAATAAAATTCAGAAGAGTCAAAATTTAGTTCATATAATTACGGATAAACATCAAATTGAAAAACATTATAATTATGAAGGAAAAACTTCTGTTAAACAAAATTATTACTACAAACTAACTTACTTGAATTGAATATTCTTATACTTAGAAAATTATTCGTGGTGAAATTTGGCCATATTAGTTATGTGTGTCTGAATTTTTTTAAAATGGTTAACCATATAAAATTATTTATACATTAACCTGTTCACAACACTTGAAAGTTTCTTTGTTCACTCTGCTCCTGTTCTCCCCTGGAATGAAGCTGGACTCTCTTCAACTCGTGGAAACAAACTCTACAGTTTGTATAGCAGGTAAGTCGAGATAATTTTATTAAATTGTTCGTTAAATTTGACTTAGGATGTTTCTATGATGATAATAAATGTTTTTTATCTAGTATTTAAGACTGTACTTCATTAAAATTTACGCATAGCGTCCCTTCTCAAATTTCAATTATCTGTATTTTTCACAAATAATTACTATTTTCTGCTATAAATGTTTCTAAGGTTATAATTCAGCATTTGTATTAGGTTTGACTTTAATATCAAATAATGTCCACATATTTTTAATAAAATTTTAGAAAAAAAATTTCTTACATGTCCATTTGCTTTCACATCACCCAACACACCACTTGTTTTTTCAATCAACAAAACTTTTGTTGCTAGCTTTGTTATTTTCAAACAAAACACTAACAAGTTACTAGATATATCATAGTCTTTTTTATTTAATGTTTAATATTTAATTTAATTGTCTTTCTCTTATTCCTATTGTTATTAACTGTTTATGTGAAATTTCAAAATAATTCCTTACACCTATTTACATGTGAAATATTTCCCAAAATATACCCTATATTTATATACAATGATTATATTTATCCAACTTTAAATTTAAATATCAATGAATTTACAACCATTTCCTCCTTAAAATCTTTCATAATGCCTTCCAATTCATTTCTTATATTTGATTCAACAATTATCTCATATAAATTTGGCCTATCATTTACTACAGTCACATTTTTCCAAACATCCTATATGCTTTCAAAATAATCAATAATTCAGAACCTAAATACTTCTGTGGTTGAATATATTTCTGATATCTTTATTCTATGCTACATGACATGAAGTTTATATTGACATTTCAGTTTCATTTCAACAACTGTTATAACTTGTCTGTATATTAGTATCAAATATCCTGTTTATTATTGTCTAATGATAACTTTATGTTCTTTTCAGATTCATTTTGATATTCTAGATAAAATATACAAGTTATCATCTGTGCTGCTAATAAGAAAGTGAATTTATAATTTACCAAGGAAATGAATTAAAATTTATGACTCACAATGTTTACATTCTGAAATTTAAGGTAACTACTTTCAATATTACTGGTGTATTTATATAGTTATTAGGATAATTGATATCATAGGTGTTTGATTTGATATGAGATATATTTGTTACTCATTATTACACGTTGAAATGATAATTCTATCTGTCTGAAGGAAGTAATCTCTATTTGTTATTTTACAAAGTTACAAATTTCATATATTCGTGTCTTATTCTCTTCAATATTTGCTACGATAAGTTCAAATCCCTTTAATATTTAGTACCTGGATATATTAATTTATAACTGTTTATACCGCTTTTGGTTAGAACTTCGAATGGGCCCTCTAAATATGGCTGCAACTTTTCACAAACGTTATTTTATCTGTTAGGTACTCTCAAATGTTTTATTAACACCAAATCACCTTTGTCAAATGTCGTAGGTTTAGTTTCTTTACTTAACATTTTCTTTTTTGTATTTCTCAGTATCTTTGCCTAATTTTTCCTAACAAAAGTAATTAGGATAGTCCTTATTATGGACAGTTTATGCTGTTCTAATATATATATTTGTTAAATGAAAAAGGATCTTCACACAGATTCTATCTCTTACTTATGGCTATTCAGGAAATCTAGTGAAATAATTGTGAAAAGAAGGCCAACAAAGACGTTTGTAAAAACTCGTTCTACAGAACATTTTTTTAATCAAAATTTTGGACATACAGATAATATCTTAAAATGTATTTGAAAGTATAGAAGTTCCCTCATATACAAGAACAATTGAACGAAAGATCCGATTGTTTATAGTCTTCATAGTTAATCAAGTGAGAAGTAGATTCATTTTATTTTTTCAGGTGAAGCCAATTTTCCCCCATAATTTCCTGCTTTGAGCGGCAGAAAATAGTAGATAATGCCGAAAATTCAACACAGCTTTATTTCAGCTCGGTCCCTGACGACTATAACCTGAGTATGGAAATACAAGATAGAGAATAGTGTTAAGTCTGTTCGGTATAGTACAGAGAAAATCATTAAGATTGTCCAATCTCTAAACTGTATATTCTAGGCCGCAATATATGATGATTCAACCCACTACACCTCATTCAAATATTGCAGGCTTACAAGACACAGTACATATTTTATTAGCACCTCGAAGTAAATATTATTAAATTAGATACTTTACTAAACTTGTAATAAAATATGAGTATAGTGATTTTGTTATAATACATTTCATAAATCATACGTTCCCAATGTAATTATTGTATTTGTCAAAATATGTTTATTATTTTCTACTAATTAAAACAAAAGACTAATTTCCCAATTCAAAAATACAGAAAATGTGTATATAGTTCGACTTTGGATTAGGCCTCGAACGTGAATAATAGGTAATAATTTGCAAAAAAAATTAACAATTCCCTTGATTTTTCTCTGGTTCAGAAGATAATGAGGACATGGAAAATGGAAAAACAAAAACGAAATATAATTACCGGTGTGACCAATTAACTTGTTTGTTTTATTCTCGAACCCAATGTACATCACCCATTACTTCTACCTCAATTAGATGAGAGAGTCCCCCTTTCAAAACAAAATTTGAGAATTTTGTAAACAAAGGCAAACATCCCGAGTTCTGTTATATCTGTTTGGGTGAAGGGTCTCGGTCAAATATTTACAAGAAATTTAATTCCTTGACAGGTCCATTAATTTGCTCGAAGCTAAAAGGCTGGAGATAAGAACGGACCCAGGCGGAAGCCGTATACTAAGAAATGCGCAAAAACGGCGACATTAAAACAACGTTGAAACGTATTACTCGAAAGTACCAAAAGGGACTTTGATGACATTAAAATAATTAGAAGGTTATCAACGGTAATTTATAACTTGGTTTTGCTATTGGCTAGCCAGCGACTTTTCTTACAGGCATTTAATGTGTTGAAGTTTTCAAAACTTCAACTTTCGTTTTGAACGGACAGTAAACAAATAAAATTGTTTTAGTTACCAAACAATTATAATAGCTTATTTATAACATATAATTGGATTACGTAGACTCTAAAAACTGACGTTTCATTTATTATACCATACTTTATAGACCACACATGTTCAATTTCGAACATTCAGAACACATGGGAAATATTTAGAACTGAGAAAGTGATTACTTTTGACTCGGAAAATTAATTGTTTTGTTATATAACAGTTTTATATAACCAGCTTTAGGCACAAAGTTATTCTAAGAGATATTGATTTGCTTTCTAGGTTAGGAAATTGAGTTTTCAGCTTTAGACTCCTGAACACGAGTCGACAAAAAAATCGAAGTCTTATATTCTGGCTTTGTCCATCTGTTCGTCAGTCCGTTTTAAGTTACAGTGGTTGTATATTTCCGAATTACAATTATTTTGGTGTAAAATTATAATTGAAAGTTGAATTCAATATATTCCGTATAAAAGAATAAATTTGTTAGGACTCCCATAATTATAGGATATTCAGTGGTTTTATCACATTACACTTTTAATTTTCTATAGTTCCAATAAATATTGAATTGTAAACTATACGCTATTTTCTGTTGTTGGTTATTTTAAAATTTTATTTGACCTAGTTCGTCCGAAGATACTTTCAATTTTTTTTATTCAGAATAAGTTTTTGTGTCAGCTCTCTTTATTCAAATTTTTTTTGATTGATCTTTCATTTTGTTATTAGAGTTTTGTATATTTGATTACTGGGTGATTCGAAACTATTGCTCAGGAATTAAATAAGTTCTGGTAGAAATTTAACACCTCGCCGACCTTCTCGGGATCTGTTGAACTTTCTTTCTGTTTCTGTAGTTCCGATTTGATTGATAGGGTTTTCATTTGGTATCGGGGGATTATTTTGATTACTGGGTGATCCGAACGTATTGCTCAGGAATTGAATAAATTCTGGTAGAAATTTAACACCTCGCCGACCTTCTCGGGATCTGTTGAACGTTCCTTCTGTTTCTGTAGTTCCGATTTGATTATTAGGGTTTTCATTTGGTTTCCGGGAATTATTTTGATTACTGGGTGATCCGAACGTATTGCTCAGGAATTGAATAAATTCTGGTAGAAATTTCAACACCTTGCCGATCTTCTCGGGTTCTGCTAAAATTTCTTTCTGTTTCTGCCGTCCAGATTTAGTTAATAGGGTTTCGTTTGGTTTCCGAGAATTATATTTGATTACTGGGTGATTCGAAAGTATTGCTCAGAAAATAAATAAATTCTGGTAGAAATTTCAACGCCTCGCCAACCTTCTCGGGTTCTGTTAAAATTTCTTTCTGATTCTGCCGCCCAGATTTAGTAAATAGGGTTTTCCTTTGGTGGCCGGGAATTATATTTGATTACTGGGTGATTCGAAAGTATTGCTCAGGAATTAAATAAATTCTGGTAGAAATTTCAACACCTTGCCGACCTTCTCGGGTTCTGTTCAAATTTTTTATTGTTTCCGCAGTTCCGATTTTATCAATAGAGTTTTTCATTTGGTTTCTGGCAATTATATTTGAATACTGGGTGATTCGAAAGTATTATTCAGGAATTAAATAAATTCTGGTAGAAATTTCAACACCTCGCCGACCTTCTCGGGTTCTGTTCAAATTTTTTATTGTTTCCGCAGTTCCGATTTTATTAATAGAGTTTTTCATTTGGTTTCTGGGAATTATATTTGATTACTGGGTGATTCGAAAGTATTACTCAGGAATTAAATAAGTTCTGGTAGAAATTTCAACACCTCGCCGAACTTCTCGGGTTCTGTTAAAATTTCTTTCGGTTTCTGCCGTCCAGATTAAGTTAATACGGTTTCGTTTGGTTTCCGAGAATTATATTTGATTAGTGGGTGATTCGAAAGTACTGCTCAGGAATTAAATGAGTTCTGGTAGAAATTTCAACACCTCACCGTCCTTCTCGGGTTCTGTTGAAATTTCTTTCTGTTTCTGCCGTCCGGATTTAGTTAATAGGTTTTTCGTTTGGTGTCCGAGAATTATATTTGATTACAGGGTGATTCGAAAGTATTGCTCAAGATTTGAGCAAATTTTGGTAGAGATTTCAGCTCCTCACCGACCTCCTCGGGTTTTGTTGAAATCTCCTTCTTCCTCCGCTGCTTTGAGTTTGAGCAGGTTTTTTCTTTCCAAATTTCATCAAGCTGCCGATTAACCCCGTATGCACTATTTTTTGGTAATACTGCATACGATAACCCGATTATAGAACCAATGAGTCCGTATAAGATTATATATTTTCTGATTTGCATTGTACATGAACCGTTTTATATACTTTTTGCTTATATTTTGCCTAGTGTATATTATTTGTTCGGATACCCCTCCGCTTGTTATATTTCTTTAGTACTTTTGGTAAAAGGTTTTATTTATTTTGTTATCTTAGTCTACTTATTATGTTATAGAATATACACCTTTATTGAATTATTTTAGTTTCATTCAAAACTTACTAAGAGTTCGTTATTATCATTGGTTTCAATTTATGTTAGCTTGACAGCAGCATATTGGTAGTTTAATTTCAGGTAATTCTGTGCTAACAGTGGAGCAATAAAGCTCTATCAAAATAAGTATACCGCTACTGAGTCTCTACAGTAAGTTACAGTGCGACCCCTGGAATTTTCCATACCTCCATCTGTTGCTATCCGGAACCCTCGAAAGGTTTGGAGTCGCGGGACCATGGAGTTTCCCACGTTAAAAATCTGACGCCCGAGAGAAAACTTGAATCCGCAGTTTTTGGATGTCAATTGTGACGTGTCCAGATACTTAGTCGTCGATCTAAGTATAGGGAAGTAAGAAATAAAAACGCGTCACAGTCGTATGACGACGAGAGTAAAAAAACGACCTATATGCCGAAAACTGGTTTCGATTACTTAAAAGAAAAACCATCAAGTAACTGGAACTAAAAGAAAAGAGATTGATGATAGAAGAGAGAAAAGTTGCAGTATCCGTAAAGGCTATATATTTAAAAGAAAATTGAGACTGTAAATGAAAATTAGTAAAAAAAATTCGATTCGCAACAAGAAATTGTTAACGATTTACTTTCCATTGTGAAATATTTGAAAACATATTTTTTGTTGGTTTGTTTACATTTAAAATATATAAAGAAGTAGCTGACCAAAGACACATTTTAATTTATATATATATATATATATATATATATATATATATATATATATAAATTTTTAAATAACGACTGAAAAATGTTATATAGGTGGGGATAACGGGGATTTCAGTCCAAAGAATCAACGCAAGATCTTTTATTCACAAAATGCCGCCAAGCTTTCGTGTCCTTTTGACACTTCTTCAGGGCACTATAATATATATGCAAATATAAATATGATTAAAGAATAAAGAAATAAATATAAGTACTTACATGTAAAATATTTTAAGTAAATTCAATATAAATATTCATTAAAAAATTTGTAAATGTAAAAGTTTTTTAAATATAATTATAATATACATGATGTCATATTTCACATGAGACAAATCAATACATAATTTGTTTGTTCGTTACTTAGTTATTTTAATTTTCTTAGGTTACTTAATAATTATTTAATGAAGTTTGAATTTTTGGTTAGATTATAACCTTATAAAATGACTTTGACATATAATTTGTTTTATATTTTGACGTTATTAGAAAAGGAAATAAGGTTAGATTATAACCTGTGAAAATGAGTGTGACAAATAATTTCTTATATTTTGACCTTAATAGAAATGAATTTATTTTTATGAAATAATCATATATATAATGAAAAATTATCCCTAAGTACCCTAAAAAAATTAAAATAACTAAGTAACGAACAAAAAAATTATGTATTGATTTGTCTTATGTGAAATATGACATTATGTATATTATAATTATATTTAAAAAACTTTTACATTTACAAATTTTTTAATGATTATTAATATTGAATTTACTTAAAATATTTTACATGTAAGTACTTATATTCATTTCTTTATTTTTAAATCATATTTATATTTGTATATATATTATAGTGCCCCGAAGAAGTGTCAAAAGGACACGAAAGCTAGGCGGCATTTTGTGAATAAAAGATCTTGCGTTGATTCTTTGGACTGAAATCCCCGTTATCCCCACATATATATATATATATATATATATATATATATATATATATATATTATAACGTATAAATAAAGATAGAAACACTGGTATAAACAGATTAGTTGGAAACTGATTAGAAATTAAAACATTAGACTATATTTTGTTAGAATCATAAATATGAGACATTAAAAGTGCTCATATTAACTAAATAAAGTAATACAACTTATGTATATAATTAATAATTTGAGAAGAATCACATAGAATTGACAAAAGAAACATTACCTTGATCATACAACAAAAGCCATAGAGTAAATATCGTCCATCGTATTAAATACCTCATGTCAGAAATAATGATGAACATATAATCTAGAAAAGAAACATGAATTAATAAATATTCGAAATAAAAAAGGATATTGTTCAATATTATAACACATTGTTTACTAAAAACATATGGGTTAGAATATTTAACGATGTAATACCAATACGCTTAGCGACATACGCTAGCGACACACGCTAGCGACAAAATATAGATGTCAATATGTATCAGCGACAAACGTTGAAAGTAGAGTAATTCCATAGATGACATGAATAGGAATTAATTAATGTATTTAATCCAATATAATGAACATTAAGAATTAGATTAAGGAATATTAATAAATGTTTTAAAAGAATTTATGTTGATGACTAAACACAATTGATAATTATAATAAGAAATTAAACTGAACATTGATATTAAAGACTATTGTATATCGCTTGAAAAAAACTATTCGTCACATACTAACAAGAGGAACTTCAATATTGAATAAACAATTTTAGTGAGATTAATTTTTGTATGTAGGTAAAGATATTAGAATGTTAGGTGAAATCATAATTTTGAGTGCGTTAAAAAAGAAAAACGGTGATTGGTTTATGTGACATGACAGAAGAAACTTTCAAACAACAACAAGTGTAACAAACATTTTTATGGAGATAGTGAGCTGAATTTAAACAAAAGACTAATTGTTGATTGTTGAAAAAAGTTGAAGAAAAAAAGTCGGTGGATTGGCTTCGTTTCTGGAAGGTTTTTGGAAGTGCTCCAGAAATTTTAAGAAATTATCCTCAAATAAGGATAAAAACATAACAAACCATTGATAAAACATTCACATGTACTTACCCAATGATTGTAGCTGATTTTCCAGAGTGAAAATCATAATTTCACATAACTATTCAACTTTAAAACTTCGGAAGCTGTTTTTCCCGAATCATGAGAGGCAGATCCTGGTTCCTGAACACAAGGTCAGTGTATTGTTGTACAACAAGAATTATATAAAACTCAATAACTTCAATCAAATGTTTTCTTTAAAATCTCATGAGTAAAATAGACTTTTAAATAATGATCGATCTGAAAAAGAATTCAAATTAGAGACTCAATATAGCTATATTCTTAAATAATTTCTCAATGATTAATGGCCAATTTAAATAAATAAAATTTAATACTTACGCATTTTTCAAATAAGAAGCTTAAGAAAGATGCATCCAATTCTTTTATGTTTTATTTAGACTCTATGTATATAAATTTCATAACTATTTCTTGTACCATATTATTTGTGTTTCTGTATGTATAAATTTCCAACATAAATTCTTTTAACTTGTATATAATTTGAAGTACGTTCTATCACACAGCACATAAGCTCGCTGTGAAACTGAATAGACCGACGCGTATAGCAAATGTTTACTCTAGCGCATCGTCACCTTATATTTTCAAGCATGCGTACAGAACGCCACACGAAAGAATAAATCAATAATTTCATTTGACCCATACATGGGCGGCGCATAAAATTTTTATAAATAAAATTAAATATTGTTTCCAAGTAAAATGTTTCTTTATTTATTTATCAACTGAGTTTATTCACAACCTTAAGAACCCAAAATAACAAAAAGAATCTCATGCTCTACACATACATTAATTTCAAATGTTCAATCAATTATATTGTTATAACACTCAATTAATTATATATCATTATAATAAAGTCATAAATGGCATCCAAAACATGGGCAATTAGACAATTAATATCCAGTTATATCATTAAAAATTTAGGATGCAAATCATGGATAAAAATATATATGTTATAGACAAATTTATTCCAGTAAAACTTATATTTATTCACTAACAAAACAAAAACCTTAATAAAATATATTACGTAATAAATATACGTAAAAATATATATATATATATATATATATATATATATATAACAAAGAGATTCATGGGTAATTCACGCAAAAAGAAAAAGGGCTACTGAAACAGAGTGGTAACCGCGGACATGCATGTTTCTGGCTCATTTGCCGTCATTTGCCGAAACATGGGAAAAACACAAAACAACGGATTTCAGCAGGGAAACCTAACGCTCATTTGTGCCTTCAATTGGAAGATCCCGAGTTTTCAGGACAACAACCAAGATCGACACGGATGCGCATATAACCCCCCGCCTGAACCTTCCGACCCACAGTAAATAACAAAGAAGATTTAGGAATATCGCGTGATATCCCATTGCTCCCAAATTTCACATCCTTTTTTGGTTATATCGTGCTGATGACGGCAAATGAGCCAGAAACATGCATGTCCGCGGTTACCACTTTGTTTCAGTAGCCCTTTTTCTTTTTGCGTGAATTACCCATGAATCTCTTTGTTGTTGTTGTTAACATATCACGCGATATTCCTACATCTTCTTTTCATATATATACATATATATATATATATATATATATATATATCTATATATATATATATATATATATATATATATATATATATATATACATATAAAGTTTTATTTAATGTGTGATTTCTAAGCATAACATTGTAAATGCAATGAATTTAACCTATATTGTCTTCCAAATTTGGTGGTGCTGCATAAAAATATTCAATTGTTCGATTTCCGTACAGGCAAGAGTGACAGTTAGTCATTATAACTTCACTTTTATATAAATTATCGTCATCGTTCTGCAAAAGTTTTTTTTGTAATCAATCAAAAACATTCTTTTAAAGAATAGAATACCTGAGATTCGGATTATTGTGGTGAAACATACGGTAAACAATTCATCGACATTGCCACACTGTCCTAAATAATAATAGTTTATCTATAACATTTGTCTGAAAGCAGTAAACATAAATAAATATGGTAAGGTGATTTATTATAACATTATATACTTAAGCAATTATTTGTTTCTTGAAGCGTAAAATAATCCATTTGTGTTTATCTACACGGAAAAAATAATTACGAAAGTCCCTAATCAGTGCATATTTAAGAATGTAATTGTTTACAATGCAAGAAGATATTTTGATTTTAAAGCCGCCATCTATTGAATGGATATATTATTATATGCTACTAAAAAATAACTCGAATTTGTAGATTTACCCCGATAAAAATTATCGTCTAAGTGACAATCCTGCAAAACTTTTGTAAACAAACCATACGATGTCCCCATTCATTATTTGCCGACAGTGTTGTGGAGGCTAGTGCAGCGTTGCCAAAACAATGTAAAATGACTTTCTCGACAAACCTAATGATTGATCGCGTTTTCTATGAATTTATGGATGATTTGGTTGGTCTATTGTTTAGTTGAATGTTTTTGTAATCAATAAATGCAAATAGGTTATTCAATTTCTGAATCCTTATTCCACAGCCATATGAAAAACATTCATGCTATTATTGAAGGATATTTCATGCCGCAATAAATTTGCAGGATATCCTGGAAGTAGGTACATCAACAGAGGTCTTATGCCATATGCTTGGTCCCTAAATATGACAAAATTTGTATTGTTTGGTGACATGCAGATTTGTTCCAATTATTGATAAAGATGCCCAAACAGTCCAGCATCATGGCCAGGATATGCTTCCATTAAATCAACAATCCAACCATTGAGAGTCAATAACGATTGGTACTTCAAACAACGAATTTATTTATGGCCTGGATAATATTCCTTTTGGTTTGGTACTGGCCAACAATTTGGTATCGCTCCTCGTATGTGTACAATACATTAAAAACAATATAGTACTGTGCAAAAATGTGTAACATAAGTTTTAAAACATAATATACTTCGGATAACTTGTAAAGATCAGCTAACATAATCAAACTTAAGAAATAAAACGACTTCAGGCTGGCTTTGGAGGATTTTGGAGAGCTTAACAAATATTAATAAAATGGTAGAAGCGCAGAGATCAAAGAAGGGACAAATGCTGCATATAACAATAAATGACAGAAAGAAACAAGTGTACTAGGAACAAAACCAAAGTAAGAGTAACGAAAGGTGGAGCAAACTGATTATTCCCTGGACACCGTGGGATTGTAAAAGAGGAGGATCACGAATGAGATGGGCAGATGATCTGAAAAAACATGTTGGATCTAAATGGATGAATATCTCAAATGATAACGAAGAATAGAGGTACCATGGAGAGGCATATGTCCAAAAATGTGTAATATAACTTTTGAAACATCATATACCTGTGAATAATGCCTAAGCCCATTGATATTCAGTCACCGATGAAGATACCAATTGTTCCAAAAGATGTCCACGAGTGGTCACTAAAAAATCTGCCATTCAATAAACTGTGATAAAGATTGCTCCGATCGATTAAACATAATATACTTTAAATCACTCAAACGACTAGAATATTCGTAGCTACATTCACAACGCTGTTAAACCTATAAACAAAATAGAAATTTCATATTATGTTTATTACCTTGTAATAATACGTATTTTAACAAACCATCAGTTCTATTTCCATTCTCTGTTCCGAAATTTAATCCTTAATCTAATTATTTCAGTCCTTTCAAATAGAAATTTATTTTTCACTTCTTCATCAGTATAATTGTTTATGTGTAATAAAACTCTTTCGTTATTCGGTTAATTATTAACCACTCCAATAATCTTATGGTGAAGTAGAAGCTCTATATCTTCATCTCCAATACCCATCATATTAGCATTTTGCAATTGTTGGTCCATGTGGTAAATATTTCAAATATACCAAATCTCTTTTTTGGAATCAAGTAAACAATAATTATGAAAACTATATAAACACAGATTTTAATTCTAACTTTTAGGTTATAAAAGCGAAGAAAAAAACAGTCTTTGACTGTCTTATTAAATAAATGTCATACTAAAGTTTATATAAAGAGTCACTTTCGATAGTGTAATTTTAAAACTACCTTACCGGATCTTTCATTAAAAGCAGCCTTCATTTAATATTTTGATAACTATCTAATATTAGTTCATCCAAAATATTACACAAATAAATTATTAAGTACATTTATTTTGATAGCACAGTCGGATTTCTGAATTGATTTATGTCAAAACAAATTCCCTGTTGCTTGGCTTGACTTCTACTAAGGAATTATCCAGTTCCCGTTACTGGCATTAAATTTTCACTATATTCAAACAATTAATTTACGTGATTAAAACCGTATTAATGAACTCAACGCGGCATTTTTCGCTTCGAAGACATTTCCGGCATACACTGAGCTTCTAACTAACAAACAGAGAAATCAACATTGAACTTTGGAACTGAATGTAGAAGTTATTGATTGTAGATCTAATCAAAGACCAGTTTAATTCTGTCATAAACTGGATTGTACATAGTATTGAAACAAGATAATATCGCCGAGAAGCGATCACAAGATTACTATAGTTGTCTATGTTAGCAGCGTTCAAACACAGACAGCACGCAATTTGTTAACTACGAATCAAACTTTGACTTTCAGAATATTCTGTAAAGTTGATATAAGTTTACCCGAGTGAGGGTAGTTTCGGTGGTTAGATTCGATCTGTCACAGATTTTAGAAGCATCTAAAATGATACGGAAGGTATTTAATGACATGCTATTTAGGAGTTTGATTGTAATTTAATAGGGACACAAAGATGTGAAACAACTAATTTTTTTGTTAATAAATCTCAATAAAATGTTTTTGCACTATTTCGTACACTTGAGTAAAATATCTTTTTGTTATCTTATATACTTACAGTTCTTTTTTTAATGTTATGAATGTGTAAAATTGAATGTAATTTATAAAGTGTGGATAAGCCAAAGGGAATTCATTCATTATTTCAGTTCCTCTATACCCTGTTTTTTAACTAAGAGGACCACTTTAAGAAATCTGAATTACACCATTAGAAATCACTAAAAAAGTTAATAGATTTTGAGCCATAACATAAAATATTAAAATTATACGGTTCGGTCCTGGCAAGATAGTAAAAGTCACGTATTATTCTCATCTGTATGTAAATGATTGATTTTCATTGTTTATCCACCGAATAATATAGTGAAAAGTTAGTGTTATTATAGCATAACAGCAAGAAGAGGTATGTAAAATAAGATCTCTTTGAAAACACAAAAATTACCTAGTTTTTAATGAAATAGTGAAATAATTGTCCTCCAAGATATTAAAGCATAAACTTTAGTCATTAAATTTTCACAAAAACTTTTATTCATCAACTGATAACAAGCATTTAGAACTCAATATAACAGGGCTGTATTTGGAAACATGAATAATTATTAAAATGGATAAAATTTTGGAGAAACGAAACACCATGGATGAAAGAAAACTTCGAAAGAAAACAAGAAAATAAAGATCTTAAAAAACAGCTAGACAAACAAGATAAAAGGATAGAAGTCTTAGAAAGAGAACTGAGGTTTAAACATTTAATTATCTATGAAATCAGTGAAGTACCGAATGAAAATACCGAAACCCAAAAGGTGGAAGTACAGGAGGTAATTAACCAACTAGGGGTTCAGCTGAAATTCGAACAAGATATAATGGATATCAGGAGATTAGGAAAGAAAAGGGAAAATTCAACTAGACCAATATTGTAAGAAATGGCACATAAGAGTAAGAAATTTGAAATGTTAAAATTGGCACGGAATTTGAAAAATTCGAAGTGGAGTCTTAGTGAAGATTATCCAAAAGAAATTAGATATCGGAGAACACAACTTTTAGAACAAATGAAAATAGCTAGGAGTCAAGGCTACAAAGCTTTTGTTAAATACGATAAACTTGTAGTGAATAGAAAAGAATACGAACTTAAGGATATAGGAGGTTGGAAGCAGCAGATAAGTGCACAAATACCAACAGAATTTAGAAAAGCAGGGAAAAGAACAGTAAATGATAGATAACCAACACAAGAAGGGCATTCTTCAAAAAACCTGAAACTTTTATAAAAGAAAATAATTTGAAAATAACCACAATTGAAAAGGAATCACACACTAAGAACGAAAAAAAAATTTAACTAAATGGAGCCAAAACACTTGATACAGATGGTAGAAAGGAGAAAATAAATTCAAATGATGGAGAAAAAGCAACAAGCACTTCAACTCAGGATGTGCTCTTGGGCAGCCAACGCAGTTTTAGAGTAGTACTCTGGAATGTGCAGGGATTTAAAAATCTCAACAATTTTCTCGTTGAAGACTCGCATGTGCAATATGATTTCATATGTTTATGTGAAACGAGGCAGGCTACTGATATCAAGGTACCACATCTTATACGTAATAATTACAGTGTTGTTTACTCCAAAGCAATTAGGGAGATGTTGGTAGGACGTGCAAAGGGAGGCCTAGACATAGTCTACAAAAACAGTTACAGCTCAAGACTCCTGGAGACTTCTCCTTGGTGGCTTATATATCAGTTTACAATGTCTTCTCTTCAGTTCATTGTTTGTCTTGTGTACATTCCACCGAGAAGTAACTACAGTGAATTATTAGAAATTTTTGGAGTTTCACTTGATGTGATACTGGAAAAATATTCCGGCTGTATAACTTTCATAATTGGAGACTTTAATGGTCGAATCGCAGAACTTAGTGAGATCCCTGAAGAGACTGTAACAAATACTCAGTTTTTTCCTGACATGTTAAGTCACGACTAGATGAGTAATGCTCAAGGTCGCATCTTCTTGAATTTATGTCTATTAGAAACTTTTCATTAGTAAATGGTCATGTTAATACTGACAGACCTGCAAATTTCACTTTTTTTAATACCTTGGGGCAAAGTGTTATTGATCTATGTTTCTGTTGTAATGATAAACTAGAATTTGTTGACAAATTTAGGGTACTAGATGATCAATATTTGTTAGACCACTTCCCAGTACTTTTAACTTCCGGCCCTTTAATAAGGAATGAGCCTAACATTGCATTTTCATCCCCATTCACTAGCCTGAAATTGGACAATACCAAAACCATAGATTTCATTATGTCTATCCAGCACTTGCCGAATGTAGGTATAGGTGGAGATATAGATATTTTATATAATAACCTTTGTTCAAGTATTTGGGACGTAGCAAAAAATTTAGGTCGGTTTTCAACGAAAAAAATTAGTAATACAAAAAAACATTTTCGTAACTCTTGGTTTGATGTTGAATGTAAAGAGCTAAAGACTCAAGTAAAAATTAAATTAAAAGAGTGCAAAAAATATGGGTTTTCTGAACCATATCAAACGAATTACATTACTATAAAAAAAGAATATAAGCAGCTAATTTTAGAAAAGAAACAAGTGTGTGAGAAAATAATGTTATGGTTGCTATTTCCAATACTAGAAATCAGTCAGAGTATTGGAAAACATTAAACTCATTTAGGCGCTGAAATAAATTCTGTCCGTTATCAATTGCGGAATGGGAGTCATTTGACGACCACTTATCTACAATTCAGATTAAATTGGATATAAGTTTTTTTGGCGTTGGGAATGAGTTTCTGGATTCACCTATAACAATCTCAGAACATGATCAATCCCTGTTGGTGTGTAAAGATGGTAAGGCTCCTGGTAGGGATGGCATAACCTATGGATTTCTGAAACACTTACCACAAAATTAGCGCTTACACATGTGTCACTTATATACTAAAATATTAGAATCAGAAAAAATTCCACTTGGATGGTGTAACAATGCTTCACAAGAAAGGTCCCTTAGATGATCCAAACAACTATCGCGGTATATCGCTAATCAATTGCTGCGTTAAAGTATTCACACTTATTCTACTAAATCGTCTGTCCAGCTGGTGTGAAGATAATCCCATCCTTCCAGAAACACAATATGGCTTCCGAAAAGACAGAGGCTGTTTAGATAATATTTTCATTTTAACCTCGATCTTGCAAATCACTCTTAGACTGCAGCGCAGAAAAGTGTTTGCTGTCTTTGTAGACCTCAAAAGAGCATTTGACAGTATAGATCATAAAATTCTTTGGTTGAAACCCAGAAAATATTAACAAAAGACACGAAAGTTCTGAAAATCCAGCTATTTCTAATAATTGTGTTTTCAACAATTGTACTTTTCCGTTAAATTAAATAAACTAATTTACATCTCATTTTTTAATTTATTGATTTACATATTCAGTAAATTGTCTTACCGAATAACACTCTAGCTTTTTTTTTGAGTCGAAGTAAACTTGACACTTACAATTCGAATTTTGTTGCCAGGTAGGTAATTCAACTCAAAAAACTGCCAGAAAAAATTACTCGTGCTACGCACTCGTAATGTTTTGAGAGGAAGTTTTTTTCGTTAAATTGCCAGGCAACAAAATTCTTATTGATACATGTCAAGTTTACTTCGACAAAAAAAGCTCTCGTGTAATTATAAGTGAGAAATACACGAAAAAGGCGTTTTTAGAAAAAAAATCCTGTGTGTATGTCGTCGTTGTCGTCGTCGCCCACTTTTTGTAATTATTTCTTGTTTACACGTTACAGTCTCCGAAGTGCATAAAGTCACCAATTATATGATTGGGTATTGTTCAGGACATCTCACAGATGAACTCTGTTGATTTTAAAATCACCAAAGGAAGCACAACGTGTGCTGCGGTACCTGAAGTACCACATTTTTGGTCATTTATGGAAAAATTTCGGTTTTCTAGCACTAGACAGCCTCCGGAGTCTATACAAGTGACTAACTGTATAATTGCATATGATTAAGGGAGTCTCATAGATGAACCCTATTGATTTTCATCTCACCAGAGCCAGTACAACTGGACCTATAAATCCAGATATACTACATTTTAGATCATTTATGGAAACATTTCGGTTTGTTAGCATGGTACAGCCTCCGGAGTATATACAAGCGACCAATTTTATTACAACGGGTTCCATAAATCCAGATATTCTACATTTTTGGAGAGAGTTCGGTTTGTTAGCACGACACAGCCTCTGGAGTGTCTGCTTCAGTGCGGCAAATTCAGTTTTCATCGTTAAAACTCATTACTTTTCCGCCCAATCCTTTCAAATATGCGAGAAAAGTATAGGTTTACTCCAAAAAAAATCACACGTTACATGTCTTGTTAGCACGATCAGCCTCCGGACTGCAACAAGTCACAAATTTTATGATTGAATATTGTTCAGGACATCTCACAGATAAACCCTATTGATTTTGAGCTCACCAGAGCCAGTACAACGGGTACTATGGTACCTAAAGTACCACATTTTTGTCAGTTTTGGGATAGTTTCGGTTTGTTAGCACGATACAGCCTCCGGAGTATATATAAGTGACTAATTTCATGATTGGATATTGCACAGGGCATCTAATAGATGAACTCTATTAATTTTCAGCTCACTGTAGCCAGTACAGCGGGTGCTATGGTACTTGAAGTACTACAGTTTTGGTAATTTTTGTAGAAAGTTCGGGTTCTTAGCACGATACGGCCACCAAAGTGTATACAAGTGACCAATTTTATGATTGGATATTGTTGAGGGTGTCTCACAGATGAACTCTATTGATTGTCAGCGCACAAGAGCGATTTCAAAGTGTCCTATAAATCCAGATATACTACATTTTTGGAGAAATTTCAGTTCATTAGCACGATACAGCTTCTGAAGTGACCAATTTTATGGAAGGATATTGTTCAGGGCATGTTACATATGCGGAAAAGTTAGTTTCTATTGTTGAAACCTTTCATTTTACTTTGAGTTTAATCATATTATTTTGATACTTCCAACATCAATCTTCAGCAACATATGTGATGAAATTTCCGCTTATATCCTATTACCTGATGTATCTCAGCATTATCGATTATCAATAATCTTTATTTTTGAATCGATATTTCGTAGAAATAATGTGAAATTCCATTAATTGTTCTAATTTTCGTGAAAATTAAAAATGGTAATAGTGACCGATCGACGTTAACATTCATTGTTCACCGATTTCCTTAAGCATAATTCAAAGCACTATGGTAGAGACGGAAAGTTCGTCGAGTGTACATTCCTAAATGAAAATTTGAATAAAATAATAATTCAACGAGAATTTGAAATGCCGTGTAATTTAAATCCATTCTGGTTCACGAAGACCCATTATAATTTTCTACATCGGCAAATACCATTCTCCTAAAATGTCTATATAAGAGTAAACTTTGTAAAATAAATTTCATTTTTAATATCCATTAGAAACTAAATTGGAAACAAACCAACAAATAACAATTCACAGAATAGATGTATGGTTAACGAAGTACAAACAAAAAAACCTATATTGAATGTATAATCAATAATTGTTTCGTGAACGTGTTGACATCATCAGGATTGAAAGTAATTGACACTGATGATTAGAAGTGAATAATCACGAGTAAATGAGCTCGTAATAATTCTAATGAATTGAGCGGGAAGTGTAATGTTAAATGGAAACGGGATACAGGCATACTTTAGTTCGAGATAAATAATTTATTTTTGTTTCTGAATATGTTTGATGGGGTATAGATTATTCTAGAAGATCCGTATGAACATACTTCTCAGGAATATGAAAGTCCGATAAAATAGACACATATGTACTAGTGAGCAATTAAAAGTACTATTCTCAATAATTTTCAATAATTTCTCACTGCTAAACACAATAGATGGACTAAAGATCTTTAATAGGACATTTTGCTATCTATGGTAAAATATTTATGTTATTAATGATGACAAACTTCTTACTATCCGACCAATATGGATTGGATATGTTGTAAAAATCTATTATTATAAGCAATTACGCGTATACTTTATTTAAAGTCAATTTGAAGACACAAAACAGGCAAGATTGTAGTAGATATATTTTCTAGAATTGTTAGCTTACTGTACAATAGTTCTGCTTTATTCAGTAAACTGTTAGTTCGTAACGTTCATAGACATGTTATAAATTCTTTAGTTAGTAATAAGGCGTTTAAAATTGCTGGAAAAATAATTAATAAAAACAACTTTGTATATATTACTATACGTAAGATAATTTTGAAGAGCCGGCATTCACAAGCAATCACAAAACAAGTTGTTTAGTTTTTTTATGCGGTCTACGGATCTATTTCCACCAGTAGCAGTGGCAGTAATTTTATTTCAAATAGATTTGTTTTTATTACTTGGTGAACGAAGTATTTTTGTTGAAACAGGTATATATTTTAGGGGAGAGGGCAGCTCTGCATTTTCATGTTGACCGATTATAATGAAATAAATCCCTTTTGCTGCTGTTGACACCTAATTTCAAAGTAGTTCCACGATGACCCTGGAATCCTGTGTTTTACGAATTCTATTATTTCTTCAAATTAATCGTCTAGTACTGTAATTGATGTATGTTAGAATGTGATTGTATTTATATACATTCTGAGCATACTAAACGATGTCGTCCATGCAAAAAAAGTACGATTGGATATAATTTAGTTTATTGATTTTGTGAATTTACAATTTAAAATGAGCTACCTGAAAAGATAATACCAATATCTGAAATTCATAATGCCTCAGAGAACGAAAATATTGTGTTACGTATCCTTAAACAAGCATTATTCTCAATTTAGAAAATATTACGAGATGGCACGTTTAACTCTCTTTCATATATATGAAATAACAATGGGCTTATTTCGGTCTCCCATTTGGAAAAATCATATCTCTGGGGTGAAATATTTTGCCATTCCTTTATAAATTCGCTTTCCATTTCGTTTTCCACAATGAAACACAATTCAATAACCGGTGATAAATTCAATAAATTTTCTTATTGTAGAAATATAAGCCATATCCATCAAAACCGATAAGGCAATAAATAATTTTTCCCCAAGAAAATCTCTGAACAATCATACCTAGTTGGAAAACGGAATTAGTACCATTAAATTTGGAAGCACGTACACGTATTTATCAATTAAAAGGCTCCGGTGGCAAGTCCAGAATGCAATAAGGAGATCCAACTGGATTTCTCTAAATCATTTTAAATGCAATACATTTTGTCTAATTTTTCAATTATCTTTAGTCTACGTGAACAGTCAGAGGTGGGCTCAGGCCACGTTTTGATGTGATTTTGTAAACTGAAGCTGATTTTTGAAATGTGTATATGTGTATGAACACTAATGTGTTCTCATATATATATAGATATATATGTGTACTCTATTTTGCTTCATCCCTCATTTGTATTTCTAGCTTTCTCCTTTAAATCATTAGTCCTTGACACTTCATTTAAGTATGTTTGAATTTTCCACGTGATAACTTTGATGTGTATAAGTTATCTATGAGTATACTTGGTAGTTTTTTTGGAGCTGTCTGTCAGATTGACGTATTGATACAGCATGCGAATTAGATTATGAAAATTATATTGTAATTCGAATATTTAAATAATAGTAATTAAGAACTGGTGAAACAATAGCTTTAAATGTGGTTTATCTTTTCAGGTGAGTTTGTTATTAATTGAGGTTAAAGAATGTATTAGTGTTAAAACTAGTTTTTGTAACTAAATAAAATGTACTCTTTTCAAAGCAGCTCAATTTTAGTTAGAGTTTTACTGTTCACCAAAGTACCCAAAGATACATTAACACATTTTAAAACAACATTTCTATAGCTCGTTACCAGGAATAATGAAAAAATTACGATTTGAGTTCATGGTCAAAGCCAGTGAAGATGTGAAAACAAATATTATTTGTGTAACGACAATCACGGATTTAGATGTCCGGATCCCAGACAAGCTACAACCTGTAAAATTACATAATGAAATAGTACAGACATAAATCTTTTAAAAAGTAAAGGCCACATTACAAAAACGGCAGGTGTGGATATCCATGAACCCAGAGATGATGGCGGTTTATTGTGATGAAGATGGAAATAAATAATTTATGGGATACCTATTGGAGGAACAAACAAAACCACAAAGTTCTACAACAGGAATTTCAGGAGATTCTCTGGCAATATTCATGGAAAGCTTCGCTGAAATGAAAGAAGATTCATCAAACCCTTTTAATATAGTGTTACGAAACAGCACACTGGTATAGTCCCTAAAACCGACCCTGTCTAAGCCAGGTATAAAAGTTAAAATTATGGCGGATACGCAGATATAAAAAACTGTCTACGAGTTTACGACTATCTTATGTAAACATTGTTATATAAGGGACTGATCAGGAAGAGTTAGTTAGTTGATAAAGAGATCTCGTGAAATAAATACACCGAAATAGCAAACAGTAAATATGAATTAGTTAAGTGTTCATATAAATTAGTTTAAGTGAATATACTGAGTATATATAAATCAAGTGTTAGTGATTAGTTTAGTGTTCAAATAAATTAGTAAGTAGCCATACCGTGTGTTTGAAATTTATCCCACCCGTTTATTGTTTAAATAAATTAGAAAAACATTACAATAGGGAGCATGGTAGAAAAATGTGTTATAGAAAAATTCAATGGCAAAATTACTAATGTGTCCCAGTGGATGGCTACCTTTGAAGCGGAATGTGCCCGTATAGGGAACAGAAGAAGATGTGAAAAAAATAGAAATTTTTAGGTTATTTATAGAAGAGTCTAGTTTAGACTGGTATAGTTCCATACTTATAAAGCATACAATAAATTCAGAATGGGCAATGTGGAAAAAGACCTTTTGTGAGACATATGCAGATAAGGGTTGGTCACCGATCAGGTATACCATGTTATATAAATACAGACAAGGCTCATTTCTGGAGCATGCGTTAAAAAAAAGAGAGACTATTAATAAGTCCATAGATAAACTCACTCTAATTGATATGATTGCCACCGGATTACCTAATTTTATTGTAGATAAGATTGATGAGAATACTTTAAAAGGAAACTAAAGACTTATTTAATAATTTAAGAAGTTTAGAGCATATGGTGAACAAAAAAACATTCGATAAAAAGTTAAAAACATCCGAAAGTAAATTTAAAGAGAAACATGTAAAATCATTAGTTAGTCCGCGTAAAATCTGTGAAAAAGAGAAAAATGTATACATTATCACCCTGAATCCCAATGTTGGTTCAAAATTAAAAATAATGATAGGGAAAAAAAGATCATATAAGGAGTGTTAACAATTTTGAATTAGAGATAGAATTAAATGAAATTGATCCAAAAAACTGATAGTGCCGCTATTAATTAAAATTAAATTACTAATTAATGATACTTTGGAAATATCAGGAATCTGTGATTCAGAATCTAATGTGTCTTTAAAAAATTCAAGGCTATTATCTTTAACAAAAATACCTACTTATGATAAAAATACAGGCTTAAAAACAATTAATGGCGTAAAAAAATCTAGGAATGGTAAATTGAAAAATTAAAATTTTCGAAATTGAGAAAGATGTTAATATTTTTGTTATAGATGAAGACAACTTCGACTATGATTTCCTAGTTGGATTAGACTGTATACAAAAATTTAATTCAACTCAAAATGAGAATTTAAATATTACCAAAAATGTACCCAGCATTAATAATAAAGACTACATAAAAAATAAAGAAAAGCAACCTATAAACACAAAAAAATCCTGGCAATTCAGGTAGTGATATAAACAGTAAACAAGGTATATATTTTGATAAAAACGGTGCGGATATTACCAAGAAATATAAAAAGGAAATATAATTAATGAATATAAAATAAACTTTAATGAAAATATAATAAAATTGACTGTCTCGACCCTTACTTCGTGGAATATGCTCATATTAGTGTTTTTAAATGAAACTCAAGGTCTCTAGTTAATTCCACAATATAATACAAGTTATTGAAAATTCTAAAAAATTGACAATTGTTTCGATAAATCAATATCATCGTCCGAATGACGGAAGTTACATTTCATTTTATGCCTACCTGATGTTTAGTAGTTATATTTTTGGCTAGACCAAGAAGTAACCAAACTTGTGATTGGCTTAATATATGTTTATAGAAAAAAGAAGAAGATGTGATATTACAAATATTGAAGCTTAGATATTATTAGCCCTATGGTGATATCCTGGATATCATTTTTCCAATTAAGATCAGTATAACTGTGCAATGATATAGAAAACCAGGAAAACTATATCTGCTGATCTTTACAATTATCACTTAAGAAGACAGTTTATTAGTGGAGAATTCCCTAGATTTAACTGTTCATTGACAACTTCATATTGTGGGTTTCTTAAATGTCTTCTAATTTCCAGTTCTTCAAGGAAATCCAGTTCTTGTTTCTTTTCACAAATATGCAGCACTTCTAGTTCTGTGTTAGGTGTCAATGAATGATTGGTGTCAAGTAGATGTTTTACGTAGTGGGATTTATCTGGTTGTTTTAATCTGTAAGCTCGTAAGTGCTCACTGTATCGTATTTCAAAATTCCTAAGGGTCTGACCCAAATAGACAGCATTACATTCTGGACATTTGAGTTTATATATACCTGACTTCTTTAATAGTGGTATTTTTGTTTTTACATTTAACAATTTTGTACTAACGTTACTTTCTGTTTTAAAAGAAATTGTTGCATTCGTTGCTGAAGATATTATCTTTGAAATATTATTAGAAATATTTCCTGCATATGTCATTTTGACGACTGAAAATTACAATTCCAAAGTATATAACTTTATAGAATCCAGCGATGTAAAAGTTCTTAAAGCAGACCCAACAAAGAAGTTTTCTAATAATGTAAGGAATATTGTTAATAATTCAAATTATCTTTTAAATGATTACGAAAAGAGGTCTATCATACATAAGAATCCTCATTGTCCACAATTATATGGAACAGTTAAATTACATAAAATAACGAAACCAATTAGACCTGTAGTCTCTTATGTTAATGCTCCTAATAATATATTGGCAAAAAAGCTCAACAATATACTCAATACTTACGGATATGAATCTCAGTACTCAATTAGAAATTCGATAGAACTAATCAAAAAGTTGAAATCAATCCACTTGCAAGATAACTATAAACTCATATCGTTCGATGTAACTAATATGTTTACTAAAATTCCTCCTAAAGAATGTCTAATACTTGTAAGAAAATTACTAGAAGATAAAAATATTAATCCAGGAATAATATCAGATATACTTAATTTATTTGATATATGCATTAATCAGAATTATTTCACTTTTGACAATAAGATATATATTCAAAATGAAGGTTTACTAATGGGAAGCTCTATATCACCTATTTTAGCAAACATTTTTATGGACAATTTAGAAAGAAAGATCTTTGAAAGTAATATTTCGAAAAATATTTTATTTTGGTATAGATATGTGGATGACATATTAGCTTGTTTTATGGGTAGTGAGCGACAATTAGATGTGTTTTTCAACCACATCAATAATTTACACCCGAAAATTAAATTTACATTAGAAATTGAAGAAAATGGCTCGATCAATGTTCTTGATTTAAAAATTCAAAGAGTTAATAATGTACTTGATTATTCAATTTACCGAAAACCAACACAGACTGATGTGACAATTCCATACAATTCTAACCACCCTGTCTCACACAGACTAGCAGCATACAATTCAATGATACATAGAGCTTTTTCAATTCCTATGAACAAATGTAATTTTGATAGAGAGATTAATACAATTAGACACATAGCAATATCTAACGGTTATCCATTAGATATGATAAATAAACTAATTAGCAGAAAAGAGAAAAAAGTGGCATTACAACTAATATATCCTAAACAAGCTGATGAAATTAAAACTTATAAAACCATCATATATGCAGGAAATATTTATAATAATATTTCAAAGATAATATCTTCAGCAACGAATGCAACAATTTCTTTTAAAACAGAAAGTAACGTTAGTACAAAATTGTTAAATGTAAAAACAAAAATACCACTATTAAAGAAGTCAGGTATATATAAACTCAAATGTCCAGAATATAATGCTGTCTATTTGGGTCAGACCCTTAGGAATTTTGAAATACGATACAGTAAGCACTTACGAGCTTACAGATTAAAACAACCAGATAAATCCCAGTACGCAAAACATCTACTTGACACCAATCATTCATTGACACCTAACACAGAACTAGAAGTGCTGCATATTTGTGGAAAGAAACAAGAACTGGATTTCCTTGAAGAACTGGAAATTAGAAGACATTTAAGAAACCCACAATATGAAGTTGTCAATGAACAGTTAAATCTAGGGAATTCTCCACTAATAAACTGTCTTCTTAAGTGATAATTGTAAAGATCAGCAGATATAGTTTTCCTGGTTTTCTATATCATTGCACAGTTATACTGATCTTAATTGGAAAAATGATATCCAGGATATCACCATAGAGCTAATAATATCTAAGCTTCAATATTTGTAATATCACATCTTCTTCTTTTTTCTATAAACATATATTAAGCCAATCACAAGTTAGGTTACTTCTTGGTCTAGCCAAAAATATAACTACTAAACATCAGGTAGGCATAAAATGAAATGTAACTTCTGTCATTCTGACGATGATATTGATTTATCGAAACAATTGTCAATTTTTTAGAATTTTCCATAACTTGTATTATATTGTGGAATTAACTAGAGACCTTGAGTTTCATTTAAAAACACGAAAATATAATAGTCGATAATTTTGATATTTCGGTAAACAATTTAGATCATCAAAAGAAATCAGATATTGATAAATTATATGTAAATATAGTTCAGTCTTCGCTAATGACAAATATGATATAGGTACTGTAAAAGGTTATGAAGCCCATATTGATTTGTTGATAGATAAATACTGTAGTGAAACTCCATATATACGTTCTATTGAGGATATGAAAGAAATTGAACATCAAGTATCAAAATTACTACAAAATAATTTGATCGAGGAGTCATATAGCCCTTGTGCCGCTCCGGTAACACTAGCATTTAAAACAGAAAAAGGAAGGAGATCAAGGCTTTGTATAGGTTTTCGCGAATTTAATAAAATTGTAGTCCCCCAAGCGCAACCATTTCCGCTAATAGAAGATCTAATGGTTAAAACAAGGAAATGTAGATTTTTTTCAGCGATCCATGTAAATTCAGCATTTTGGTACATACCTCTTAAAATTAAAGATAGACACAAAACTGCTTTTGTTACTTAAGAGGCACACTTTCAATGGACTTGTTTACCTTTTGGTTTGAAAATTTCTCCCGCTATTTTTCAAAGGATACTAAGTAGCATTATAAGAAAACATAAACTGACAAATTTTACAGTCAATTATATTGACGACATTTCAGTATCTTCTGAAACATTTGAAAAACACATTGAGTACTTATCTTTGTTGTTGGAAGCAATTTTAAAAGAAGGTTTCAAATTAAAATTCACAAAATGTAAGTTTGCACAAGACTCTGTAAAATATCTAGGGCATATAATAAAAAACAATACGGTCACTACATTAAAAGATAATTTGATAGCCATAAAAGAATTCCCAATTCCAAAAACACAATAAAACGGCCGACAATTTTGATGAAAAAATAATTTCTATGGAAAGTATGTGCCAAATATATCAATTACAATGGATCCTTCACATAATTTACTAAGAAAAGGATAGAAATTCATTTGGTCAGATAAATGTTAGGAATCTTTTGATACTATAAAGAAACTACTTTGCTCAAAACCTATTCTAGCTATATATATATATACATATATATATATATATATATATATATATATATATAAAGGTGCTAGCATACAAGGTATAGGTACGATTTTAAAACAAATTCAACCCAACGGGGACGAAAAGCCTTGCGCATAATTATCCAAATAGTTAAACGAGTCCCAAAAAAAGAAAAAAACCATATATATTGAGTGTTTGGCATTGAAAGAGGCAGTAAAATACTGGCAACACTGGCTTATAGGTTTTTTCAGACCATAAACCTTTATAAAAAGTGAACATTAAAGTAAGAACTGACGAAGAACTGGGAGATTTAACGTATTATTTGCCATTTTCAACGTCTGTAGATTTTTTTACGTGGACTGGAAAACGCCAAATCAACAAATCTCAGGGCCTCCTTCTTTTTCGTGGAAAATTTATTTACAGCTTATTTTTTATACGATATATACTGATATCTATAACATAATGTACAGCTGTGTATTTTGAACGTTCACTTATTGTATTCAAGATTTGAGGGTGTTTTTTATCAAGTCCATAGGAAATTAGTAAGACTGGTACGGTTTTTTGCGGTTGTTTTTCTTTTGCTACATAAATGCTAGCCATTAAAGCTTAAGTATGGTTTTTTAAAGAGTTCTTCGGAAATGTTTAGTGAATTTATGCGGCATTTTCATGAAAAATTATGGGTTGGCTTTGAAAATAAAATTTTAGTGTCAAATTTGAAATTGGCAGAATTCGATATAGAATTTGGCGATCAATTGAACCACTCCTTGCCTATAAAATCCGAACAGAACTAAAGACAATCTATTTGTGTCTATTTCTGGATGCCCATTCCACATCCATAACACAACCTGTTCTGGAAAATAATTTCTTGAATATTTCTAGATCTGCCCCATCCACATCACAATATGTTCTGAAGGAAAATACTTCCTTTAATATTTCAGTATCTTCTCCATCCACATCAACATCTCTCCTGAAATCAATTACCTTAAAATATTTGAATGTGCCTCTTCCAAAATTCATGTAATAAGCCTAGAAAACAATCAGTTAGTACAGAATGAGCACTATATTCCAATGGGACCTCAAAAGACAAAAGAATCAATATGTGGTTCTAGCTGCAACACCCTATAAAGAACAGTTAGGAATTAAAGGAACGCCAAAAACAAATACGCATCAACGTAAATTGGTAGGTAGTGACAAAGGAGATTGGCAATAAACGGTTTTAAATATTAAAGCCAACTTTTCCACACTGATACATGCTGAAGAGTGTACCAACTAACATTTCTCCTGAAATTACCACAAATGTGATATATCTGGATTCATAGGATCCGTTGTATTGGCTCTGGTGAGCTGAAAATCAATAGGGTTCATATGTGATACGCCCAGATAAAATTGGTCACTTGTATACATTCCGGAGCCTGTATCGTGCTAACAAACCGAAACTTCTGCAAAAAGGTGGTACTTCCGGCACCATAGCACCCGTTGTACTGGTTCTGGCGAGAATTAGGGTTCATCTGTGCGATGCACTGAACACTACAGAGTCATAAAAATGGTGACTTTATGCACACCGGAGGCAGTATCATGTGAACCAGATATGTTAAAAAAAGTGAGCGACGACGAAATTTTCCTCTAAAAACTCGTTTTTCATGTTCTTTACACTGAAAAACGTGAAAATTACTGGAAAAAAAGATAAAAACTTTTTTTGGGGTAAAGCCAGGAAGTTACATTTCTTACTCTCAAGGTCAAAAAACATTTTAATTATTCCTACAACCGTCATGAGGTCGCTAGTACCGCTGTAATTTGATTTTCATCAATAGCGTATGTGTTAAAAGTAACACATAACCTTAATGTTTCATATTTGATTCATTCATACCATTCGCAATAGTTTGGAGTGTAGAATATTTTATGCAGTGATTAGTTTTGTAAAACTTTTGTATGTGGTCGTATTATTGGTTTCGTTAATTCGTTGCATGTAATATTGGTGATAATAAATAATAGGAATAATGGTATTCTACTGATGTGTGACTAATTGTCATAACACCAATAAAGAAGTTCATATGCACCGTTTTTCCATTAAAGATCGTTTGGTACGTAATATTTTAGCATTGAAATAGTGTATAATGTCAGTTATTCATTTCAAAATAGGTATATATTGTATCGACGAATCCTGAAAAAATGATTTCTTTTTTCAGGTATGCAACCAAATTGAAAGCTATGGATAAAACAAGATTATATTGAAGTTATGTGAGGGACATTTTTCATGAAGTGTGTATTTTGCCCAACAGCAAAAGACTTTCAAAATTAGGTTCATTGCCATATATATAGAAATAAATGTATTACCGTTACATAATCTAGCAGGTAACTACGTAGGTTAGAGTAGTTACACAGTACAAAAATGAGATTTTGGTCACATACAAATTTAACAAGCAACAATTTGTTGAGAGTCAAGAATATTTAGTGAATCAAACGTTTGTTTCAATGAGTTGCTGAATCTCACAAATATATAGGTTTCAGGCATTTGTTTTAGAATGAAAAATGGTAACAATGACTAGTAATACAATCCGCTAACATAGACTGCAATTAATTATATTAACCATTTCAATCTTTTAACCTAAAATGGTCATTATACGTGTTATGTCTACTTATTTAAACAAATCATCCCTCCGCTGAATACGTTTGCTTCTTTCTAACAAATTGTTATTTCAACACAATATCATCATAATAACATTTGACAAATTATGTGGTATTCAATATATCCAAAAATATTGTTTTTATAAACATTTAAAAATTAGTAGTCAAAAAACAAAAATTACTGTTTTCAGGTGAACATAACGTTGATGAAAATGATGCTATTTTAATACCTCTCTGCAAAAGTTTTACATGGGACTGTGGTAAATAATGAATTTGGACCTAGAGCATCTGTTACATGTTCCACATCAGAGAAGAGCTCCATACTTGAGATTGAAATTGTGGGATATTTTTTACTGAGGTAATATTAAACTACTTATACATGTTTGTATTTGAAAAATAAAAACACTATCATTACAATTGTTGAATATAATTCAACATTAGTTGCCACCATTTTTACATTTATGGACAGAATTATGGCTCCAGTAGCTAATTGATCTGGGCTATATGTTAGCATTCTAAGGAAAAGAGAAGGTGAGTTAATTATTTACCGTCAAACAGTTATTATCAGATATGCCATGATATCAGTTGTCCACATACATCTCCCTGCTTTTTGTATTTATTATGAGAAAGTTTATCGTGTATTTGTATTTAATTAAATAAAAACAATTTCAACAGATGTGTGTTTCTATTTATGTGGCACCCTATATTATAGGATCATCTAGTTCTTGCCGTTTTAGCGTTCTCAAAATAATTCGATGCTAAACGAACATGTATTAAATGTATAATTTTTCTGAATAGTTCAATTAAGTCGTATTTTTGTTTAAATGAATATGGAAGCATGATATTAACACTTCCTCTTTATAAAAAAAATTGCACTTGATTATTCTACATTTAATGCGCAAGTATTTCGTTTTGTATCGGATAATTTTGAGAACGCTAAAATTAGGTTGATAAAATACTATTCATGCAGGATATCAAATTATAGCGATTCTTTTAGTTTTTCCTACAACCACGCAGATGGCACTGAAATCAGTACAAACATTTTAACATTTAGTGAACTATTTATCAGTATATAAAGGTTATCTATGAGTAAACCAATGCTTTTCTCACATCGTAGATAGGGTTGGCGGAAATGTAGCAAGGACAGCGATGAGACAAAGAAAAAGGAAAAAAGGAAGAAAAGCAGCACAGAAAAATGTAAACAAAAGACAAATAACACTGATAAATAAAATGTTTGCCTTGTTTGTGGTGAGACCTATGATGAAGATTGGATCAGGTGCAAAACATGTGTAGAATGGGTACATGAATTATTATTACTACGGTAACTGTCAAAACTAAGCGTTTTTGTTAGTTAACAATTATTATTAAACTACTTTTTTATGTGTGTTATTGACAATATTTTAGAATAAAAACTATTAAATCCAAATTACACGAAAGATAAAAGCAATTTACACGGCAAAAAGACCAAATTACACATAAATTTCTATTTTTTTTTTATTTCAACTTTACGTAGTTTCTCTAATTTGGGGTGAAGTGCCTCATTTTCTGCTACTATATATGACTTCAACTTCTGTTAGTTTTTCTCCTCCTTCATTCACATGTTCTAAATCTTCCATGAAATCTCAGAATTTTACGTTCCCAACATTCCCGTTTTCTCCTCGTCACTTTTCTGCCACTCGTATCTACGATGCGAGAATAGTATTGGTTTACGCCTTTTTTCCGAGTTATTTTCATGTTTTTTAGCAAGAAAAACACGAAAAACGGGTTCTTATAAAAAAAGTCCTGTGTGTATGTCGTCGTCATTGTCGTCGGGCACTTTTTGTAACATGTCTTGTTAGCACGATACAACCTCCGGAGTGCACAAAGTCACCCATTTTATAATTGGATATTATTCAGGGTATCTCACAGATGAAATTTATTGATTTTGAGCGTACCGAAACCAGTACAACGGGTTCTATGTTACCTGAAGAACAACATTTTTGGTGAAATTTCGATTGTTAGCACAATACAGCCTCTGGAATGCATAAAGTCACCAATTTTAGGAGCAACTCACAGATGAACCCTATTGATTTCGGCTCACCAGAACCAGTAAAGTGGGTCCTATAAATCCAGATGTACCACATTTTTGGTTTGTTAGCACGATATACAGCCCCTACGGAGTGTATAAGTGCTTAAAAGCTAGTTTTAATCTAAAACCGTTAATATTTTTGTTGAAGTCCACGTTTTGCTTTCGTACTGTGGATTTTAGAATAGTACCCTGAATACTTGGGGTGATGACTAAGTCAACCTCAACTGCCAACTTCACCTGCTCGAGCTAGTGCCAAACTCTTGGCACCCGGTGCACCCTGCTAGACAACCGACGAGGCTCTGGCGTCCGAGTCACGGCGGAATAACCGTTAGAATGAGAGCTGAGGAAATGCAACTCTCCATGGATCCCTTGACAACCCGCAATGGTCAGCGTATTAGGGTAAACGGCCAAAAACCCCTTTTATGAGATGAGTACAGAAGATACAAGGCCCTCAGTCTCCGGCGACCCGTGTCTCCCCAATCAAGGTAGCGATAGGACAAGAGCACGGGTGAAGGGTGTTAAGAATCGCCGGAGTGGATCGGGCTACCACGGGAAACGAACGCTGCAAATTTTCACTTACAATGTTAGAACCCTATCGACAACATATAAACTTCAGGAAGAGCTCAAGTTCTTAATTTGGGACATACTAGGAATCAGTGAGTATAATCGAAAAGAAGAGAAAGAACTGATACTTCAATCAGGTCACCTACTATATTATGTGGGTACTGACAATATAAACCAATGCGGAGTGGGCGTCCTAATACACAAATCACATGTGCGCGATGTCTTACAGATCCAAAGCGTAAGTCCCAGAGTAGCATACCCTACACTTAGATTAAACAGTGGGTATACATTGAAAGTTATACAAACCTATGTCCCAACCTCGACGCAAAAGGGCGAAGATATTGAAAGCTTCTACGACGACATCAACACAGCTTTGCGACAGACACCTCCCCATTACGCTTTGATTATGGGAGATTTTAACGCCAAATTAGGCCACAAACAAGACGACAGTGAAACATTACTGGGAAGTCATGGGTTTGGGACAAGAAATGATAGAGGACAAGTATTGCTTGACTACTCACAACAAAACAACTTTTATGCTATGAACAGCTTTTTCAAAAAGCCCCCATCCCAGAGAAAATGGACTTGGGCTAGCCCAGACGGAGTTACAGAAAACCAAATCGATCTGATAATTTCAAACATGAAAAACATAGTGCAAGACGTAACTGTTTTCTATCGGAAGTGACCACAGGGCAGAGCAGAAATAGTCATAAATACAAGAAAGGAGAGGTCAAAACTAATAAGAAAAAAAGCTTCTAGAAAATCATTAACAACACAAACCGTAGACCAATACGCACAACTCTTTAATCCTCGACTTTCACCAATGCTGACAAATGAGGAGGATATAGACATTGAGGAGACAAACAAACAAATACTAACAGCAATGAAAGAAGTGGAAAACAGATGCAAGCAATCGCTTGGTGTTGGAAATGAGGAGAAGTTGAGTAATAGTACTAAGAAGTTGATGGAAAAAAGAAGAATTCTAATAGACAAACATCAAAACAATACCACTCAGCTAAGAGAAATCAATAAAGAAATATCAAAGGCTATCCAAAGAGATGTAAGGCTACACAAAACAGAGGAAATATCTAGGGTGATAGAGGAAAACGGGGGAATAAAAGTGCTTAGGAAAAAATTGTCTGAGGGTAAGAACCAATCAAGTAAGATAATTGACAACAAGAATGGGCAAACCACCACAAAAAAGCGAGACATCCTACTAATCGTGAGAAGCTTCTAAGCGGAACTCTATACAAAACCAGGGATCAGAAGACATCCCGGAAATCACTCAAGACGAAATACACAACTGCTCAAAAGACATGAAAAACAATAAATCACCAGGATATGACGAAATTAGGACCGAAAATATAAAACTAGGAGGATCGGCACTTCTAAAAATACTGTGTAAGCTATACAACGCTTGTTTAAGAAATTCCATAACACCTGATCAATGGAATAATTCCATCATAATACTTTCACACAAGAAAGGAGATATAGCCCATATAGAAAACTACAGACCAATTAGCCTGCTATCGCAGATATATAAGCTGTTTATGAGAATAATCACCAAAAGGCTGACAGCTAAACTCGATCTTTACCAACCTATTGAGCAGGCAGGATTTCGTAAGGGCTATGACACAAATGATCATCCTCATACAATTAAAATCCTCATTGGAAAATGCATAGCGTATAATAAACCGCTAGTTCTCATTTTTGTAGACTATGAAAAAGCTTTTGACACAATAGACCACCATAATATGCTTAGTGCCCTCGCTGATTGCAGAGTCGACCATCGCTACATCGACATCATTGAACAATTATACAAGAAAGCTAATTCTGTCATTAGACTTCATGAAAATACTCCTAGGTTCCAAATAGAGAGAGGTGTGCGGCAGGGGGATGTCATCTCCCCCAAAATATTTTCCAACCTTTTAGAGTACATGTTCAAACGCACATATGTCGAGAACCTCGGCATAAACATTAATGGTGAAAAACTTAGTCACCTTCGCTTCGCCGATGACCTGATATTAATTACAAATGATCTCAAATGAGCCCAAGAAATGATGAGCGAGCTGAACCTAGCATCCAGAGAGGTTGGGCTGAAAATCAATATAGGCAAAACAAAGTTCATGACAAATCTAGTTCACAGTGAAAACCTAACAGTGAACAACTCAAATATTGAGCAAGTATACTCCTACAAATACTTAGGCCACGAGAGTCGATTGGGAAGGGATAATCAAACCTGCGAAATTGGTAGAAGAATAGGTCTCACATGGGCAGCCTTTGGAAGATTGAGCTACATATTCCCATGTGTCTTTAGAAGAAAGTCTTCGACCAATGTATTTTACCAGTACTAACCTACGGAGCCGAAACACTGACTCTAACAAAGAACGCGAACAAAATAAGAGTAACTCTAAAAAGCATAGAAAGAATAATGTTAGGCTCATCCCTAAGAGATAGAGTTCCAAACACAGATGTGAGAAGGAGAAGTGGGGTAACAGATGCCATTACAAGAATATCGACTCTAAAATGGAAGTGGGCGGGTCACCTAGCCAGAATAAACGACGGCAGATGGACTAGAAAAATAACTGAATGGAGACCACGAGAGCACGCGTTCCGCAGCAAAGGCAGATCGCTCACTTGTTGGTCAGATGATCTGAAGCGTATGCAAACCAACTGGTTAAATGCAGCACAGTATAGGGGGAGA
Organism: Galeruca laticollis; assembly: GCA_963921935.1. Classification (NCBI taxonomy): domain Eukaryota; kingdom Metazoa; phylum Arthropoda; class Insecta; order Coleoptera; family Chrysomelidae; genus Galeruca; species Galeruca laticollis. The sequence goes on along the minus strand of OY998180.1, from coordinate 60,711,854 downwards.
TGGAAATCTTCACGGAAGGCTTATGTCCAGCAGTGGACGAACATATAGCTGTGTGATGATGATCCTGAATACTTACTTTCATACTGCTAGACTAGTGTCTAGAACTCATTATTACGTCAATATCTATATTCTTCATGATAATTGATTATCAGGAATCTCAGGTAGATGTTTTGTAGATGTTCTCGCCTACATATTGGAAACTGTAGTCCTTTTCAATATGATCACTATATGTTCTTCTATAATTATTTTTCTCTTGCATTTTTATATTTCTTTTATATTATTTTTAAAAAATGGGTCAATTCATACTCGAATACGACAATGAACCAATAATTACAAATGAAATAAATAGCATTAACTGTTTTAAACAAGTCTTCGGCACTGCTGACTGTTTCTCAATCTTCCATAATAACATACGATGCTTGAATAAACATTTCGACGAGTTGCAGCTCTATTTATCTGAAGTTCTGAACTCTTTTAGCCTCATACCTCTTACAGAAACTTGGGAAGTAAAAGATGCAGACTCACTAACCTTAAGTGGATATAGAATGATATGTAACAAAAATAGAATTAATCAGAATGATGGTGTTGTGATATACGTCCGTGATGATTATTATGAATATCATGAATTCATCAAAATTGGTGAAGTTAATGGAGTTATAGTCAATATTAAGTGTGATAATGTTAAAATAAACGCGATTGTTTTGTACAGACCTCCTTGCACTAAGATCGAGGATTTCAACTTGAATTTAAATACTTTTTTTGAGGAGAAAAAAATTCCTGTCAATGATTACACTTTTTTTTTGGGAGATTTAAATATAAATATATTGGAGCAGGATAATAGAGATGTGGAAGATTACCTAAATGTCTTGTCAGCTGAAGGATTCAAATCCCTGATAAATAACCCTACTCGAATAACTACTGTCTCGAGAGCCTGTCTGGGCCACATATTTTCAAAATATAATACTGACATTGTTGGAAATATCTACCCAGCAGTAATTTTTACAAATATCACCGATCACTTCTCCATAGCTGTAAAAATGGTTAACTTGAAAAATAAACATGAAAGTAATGATAGCAATGTGACCCAAAATTATATGAACGGAAGAAAATTGTTAGATATAATCAGCACTGAAAGATGGATAACTGTTTATGGAGAAAGGGAAGTTAATTTTGCTACTGACAACTTAATTAAAACTCTTAATGAAATAATAAAAAAATCTACTTATTCCAAAAAAAATAAAACTTTCAAAAAGAAGAAACCGTGGATCACCAACGGCCTTATAACTTCTATTGATAAAAGAGACAAATTACACCTACTCTCCATACAAGATCCCTTCAATTTAGAGAAAAAAGTTGCTTATGATAATTACAGAAATAAACTTACTGCATTATTGAAAAAAACCAAACATGAATGCCTCAAAAGAAAGATTTATGAAAACAAATCATCTACAACAAATCTGTGGAACGTCATTAAGGAGTTCTGCAATAAACCGAATACGAACAAGACAATTAAGAAAATTAAATCTGATAATGGTGCTGATATAACTGACGTGGAACGTCATTAAGGAGTTCTGCAATAAACCGAATACGAACAAGACAATAAAGAATATTAAATCTGATAATGGTGCTGATATAACTGACAAACTGCAGATTGCAGAATACTTCAATCAATATTTCTCTAGTATTGGTGAAAAAATTGCTAATGCTATTCCTCAAAGTCCAGAAATCAAAACGAAACGCGTCTGTGCCTCAATATTTCTGAAGCCAACAGACCACACCGAAATAGAAGAGCTTATTAGGGAATTGAAGAATAAAAAAGCTAGTGGCCTCGATGGTATATCAAACGAAATCCTTAAAATAACAAGTAACTTTGTGTGTAAACCGATATCGTATATTATTAACTTAGCTTTAGATAATGGAAAAGTCCCAAATCACTTTAAAAAGGCAGTAATAAAACCAATTCACAAATCAAATAATCTCTTCTCACCAATTCGGGTTTCAGGAGGGTAAATCTACTCAGGATGCAATCGCTAGATTAACATCCATCGTTTATTCAGCTATTGATCACAAAAAATCTTGTTTGGGAGTGTTTGTTGATCTGGCAAAAGCTTTTGATACGGTAAATCATGGTTTATTGCTTGATAAATTAGAACGTCTTGGAATTCGCGGTATTGCACTAGACCTTTTTGAAAGTTATCTCAAAGACCGCAAACAAGTTGTAAAAATAGATAATATGTGTAGCCAAGAAGAGTTGGTAACAGTCGGAATTCCCCAAGGAACCGTTCTCGGGCCGATACTATTTATACTTTACTTGAACGATTTGCTCCAGTTGGACTCAACTGGAGTAATCTTGTCATTTGCTGATGACACAGCTATTATTTACGAAGGGCAAAACTGGCCAGAAATCCAAAAAAATGCTTCTGACGATATGCAGAATATCCTTAAGTGGTTTGAGTCGAACAAATTGACTGTTAACGCCACTAAAACTAAAATAATACCATTTACTTCATATAAACCACGGATTATAATACTATCTCTGTAGGAAATCGTACTCTTGAGCTCGTACACTCGGTCAAATATCTAGGCATACATATTGACTCCTTTTTGAAATGGGACGTTCATGCTCGCAACATCACCAATAAGCTCAGAGGCCTAATCTACAGATTCAAACAACTAGTAGAATTTTTATCTCATGAAAAACTGAAAACTATATACTCCGCTTTTGTTGAATCCATATTACTATATGGTATCATTGGTTGGGGAGGAATTAGGAATAATTATCTCAACTTGATCAATACCATTCAGAAACTCATTCTGAAAATTATTCTAAAAAAACCTCGCAGATTCTCCTCCAATCAAGTATATATTAATTCAAAAGTATTGGACATTCGGCAACTTTTTTGTTTCAAAACCCTTTGTTTCTTGTACTCTAACAGGCATTATACATATAATGTACCACATACATACGGAACGAGACAGAATACACAATCCGCTATATATGCCCCTGTTACACATAAAGCACTTGGCCAGAGAAGCTTCTGCTTTATTGGATCAAACTTATGGAACAATTTACCCCACACTTTGAATAAATATAACTCAGTTTGTCTTTTCAAAAACAAATTAAAGGAATGGATATTTTCAAAGGGCAGAAAGTATTTCGCTAATGTAATTGATCCGATTTTAGTTATATAAATGTTGTTTGTTGTTTTTGCACCTTGTGTTTATATGTGTGTGTATGAGTGTATATTCTTAGTTTATAAAAATGTTAATTGTCCTAAATATATGTCTTTCACCTGTAAAAGTTATTAGTTATTAGTGTCATAATTAATAATGAATGATAAATGTAAATACTGGTTATTACTATTTATGTTTTTTTATTAGTGTTTTTAAATGAAACTCAATGTCTCTAGTTAATTCCACAATATAATACAAGTTATTGAAAATTTTAAAAAATTGACAATTGTTTCGATAAATCAATATCATCGTCAGAATGACAGAAGTTACATTTCATTTTATGCCTACCTGATGTTTAGTAGTTATTTTTGGCTAGACCAAGAAGTAACCTAACTTGTGATTGGCATAATATATGTTTATAGAAAAAAGAAGAAGATGTGATATTACAAATATTGAAGCTTAGATATTATTAGCCCTATGGTGATATCCTGGATATCATTTTTCCAATTAAGATCAGTATAACTGTACAATGATATAGAAAACCAGAAAAACTATATCTGCTGATCTTTACAATTATCACTTAAGAAGACAGTTTATTAGTGGAGAATTCCCTAGATTTAACTGTTCATTGACAACTTCATATTGTGGGTTTCTTAAATGTCTTCTAAATTCCAGTTCTTCAAGGAAAGCCAGTTCTTGTTTCTTTTCACCAATATGCAGTACTTCTAGTTCTGTGTTAGGTGTCAATGAATGATTGGTGTCAAGTAGATGTTTTGCGTAGTGGGATTTATCTGGTTGTTTTAATCTGTATGCTCGTAAGTGCTCACTGTATCGTATTTCAAAATTCCTAAGGGTTTGACCCAAATAGACAGCATTACATTCTGGACATTTGAGTTTATATATACCTGACTTCTTTAATAGTGGTATTTTTGTTTTTACATTTAACAATTTTGTACTAACGTTACTTTCTGTTTTAAAAGAAATTGTTGTATTCGTTGCTGAAGATATTATCTTTGAAATATTATTAGAAATATTTCCTGCATATGTGATGGTTTTATAAGTTTTAATTTCATCAGCTTGTTTAGGATATATTAGTTGTAATGCCACTTTTTCCTCTTTTTTACTAATTAGCTTATTTATCATATCTAATGGATAACCGTTAGATTTTGCTATTTGTCTAATTGTATTAATATCTCTATCAAAATTACATTTGTTCATAGGAACTGAAAAAGCTCTATGTATCATTGAATTATATGCTGCTAATCTGTGTGACACAGGGTGGTTAGAATTGAATGGAATTGTTACATCAGTTTGTGTTGGTTTTCGGTAAATTGAATAATCAAGTACATTATTAACTCTTTGAATTTTTAAATCAAGAAAATTGGTTGAACTATTTTCTTCAATTTCTAATGTAAATTTAATTTTCGGGTGTAAATTATTGATGTGGTTGAAAAATACATCTAATTGTCGTTCACTGCCCATAAAACAAGCTAATATGTCATCTACATATCTATAGCAAAATAAAACATTTTTCGAAATATTACTTTCAAAGATCTTTCTGTCTAAATTGTCCATGAAAATGTTTGCTAAAATAGGTGATAAGGGCTTCCCATTGGTAAACCTGTGTCACACAGACTAGCAGCATATAATTCAATGATACATAGAGCTTTTTCAGTTCCTATGAACAAATGTAATTTTGATAGAGAGATTAATACAATTAGACAAATAGCAAAATCTAACGGTTATCCATTAGATATGATAAAAAAGCTAATTAGTAAAAAAGAGGAAAAAGTGGCATTACAACTAATATATCCTAAACAAGCTGATGAAATTAAAACTTATAAAACCATCACATATGCAGGAAATATTTCTAATAATATTTCAAAGATAATATCTTCAGCAACGAATACAACAATTTCTTTTAAAACAGAAAGTAACGTTAGTGCAAAATTGTTAAATGTAAAAACAAAAATACCACTATTAAAGAAGTCAGGTATATATAAACTCAAATGTCCAGAATGTAATGCTGTCTATTTGGGTCAGACACTTAGGAATTTTGGAATACGATACAGTGAGCACTTACGAGCATACAGATTAAAACAACCAGATAAATCCCACTACGCAAAACATCTACTTGACACCAATCATTCATTGACACCTAACACAGAACTAGAAGTACTGCATATTTGTGAAAAGAAACAAGAACTGGATTTTCTTGAAGAATTGGAAATTAGAAGACATTTAAGAAACCCACAATATGAAGTTGTCAATGAACAGTTAAATCTAGGGAATTCTCCACTAATAAACTGTCTTCTTAAGTGATAATTGTAAAGATCAGCAGATATAGTTTTCCTGGTTTTCTATATCATTACACAGTTATACTTATCTTAATTGGAAAAATGATATCCAGGATATCACCATAGGGCTAATAATATCTAGGCTTCAATATTTGTAATATCACATCTTCTTCTTTTTTCTATAAACATATATTAAGCCAATCACAAGTTAGGTTACTTCTTGGTCTAGCCAAAAATAACTACTAAATATCAGGTAGGCATAAAATGAAATGTAACTTCTGTCATTCTGACGATGATATTGATTTATCGAAACAATTGTCAATTTTTTAGAATTTTCAATAACTTGTATTATATTGTGGAATTAACTAGAGACCTTGAGTTTCATTTAAAAACACTAATATGAGCAAATTCCACGAAGTAAGGGTCGATACAGTCAATTTCATTATGTTTTTTTAGTTTCAACATTTGTCAGACTCATTTAAGATATATGTTCTATAAAGAATCAATACCCGAAGACAAGTTCTTTGATGAACTTAGTCGGGTACCCCACTACTCTTGTTTATTTAATGTACATCACATTTGTTCATGAACACTATAACTCAGATTATTTTTTATAGTTATTATGTTATGTTAAATTATTATTCGATGATATGTATTTTAATTTTTTGTATGTAAACATGTATATGTATTTATAAATAAACATTCATTCATTCATTCATAGGATGCCTGATTGATCAATCAAATTTCGGACTGTCTTTTTGCCAATATTGTTAAATAATTTTAAGTTATATAGATATACGTTTCTAAAGTATACATTGTATAAAATAGTCTTCAACATAAAGAAATAAAATTATAAATTCAAATATGCTGAGGCGGCTCTGGGTGTGGACATTTTTGTTTAAGGTTAAAAGAGCCCTTTGTCGAATACTGCCGCGGGGAATTTTTATAAGAATAATAAGAAGAACATATAGTACAAAGACAAAGAGGACGGTGAAATGGCTTCGCCGTACCTTCGGGTAATTAGGAGATTTCCATCGTAATTTTTATGGGGAAGTTAACCTATAGATCGGTCTGAGTTCATCTCAAAGGGAATTAATTCTGACAAAACTGCAAGAATAAAATAATCATTAATAAAAACTACGGAAACTTAAAGGATGTTTTTATAAAAAATATGGTACTGCCAATTATCCCAAATTTTCATTTGATTGATCCCTGCTGCTCCAGTTATTACCAAACTACTTGATACTGGTTTACGAGTAATCAGCAAAAAGGTCCTTTTATTCTCTAACTTATGAGTATAGTTCGTATCGTTGTGTTTCTCACTAGAAAATATTGACGACCATTTACTTCTGGTGACTCGCTTCAAGTTTTATTGAATCATCTGAATTCTCTGGCAACTTATTGACTATTCCTATTTGATTAGCCATGCATATATTTACCAATTATAAATATTCAAAATGGGTTCCAAATATAATTATTCACATTAAATTACTGCGCAATACACTATTGACATTAGTTAATTTGGTTTCAATTTTCAATCAGCCAAAATGTTCATGTTTATTTTGTAATTCTAATAATATATAACATAATAATACCTCAAGTTTTCTAGATTTTCCATATTTTCCCGTCGCTATATTTCACTCCAAATCCTGATGTTGCATCTTTTGACCTTTCCCTTAGACTTATTTCAGTGGAAAATATTGAGAGTAATTCTTATTTTCAATAGTTATGTTTTATGGTCAAAAGCTAAAACTACAAACTCATACAACTCGCTTTTCTAATATATGACTCAAAGGAGACTGACATGAATCTATCTCATCATTAACGTTATTATTACCTGTGCTACGTTTTATACATGTCCATATTTTTTGATATTATGGAACAAATTTCTTATTGTTGGCGACCTTTTAATAAATGCTTTGATTGCAACACTTCAATCTTGTTTGAACAAGAGATTCAAGTCAAGAACATGAAATTTGATTTTTTTCTATTGCAAACTACTATTGTTATGTAAGAAAACTAGTGAAATAGAGGCGGTATTACATTCTTATCAATAGATTGTTATGTTTGAGCTACTGTCACTGTCACTGTACTGCCAATTAGCAACTAATGTATAATTATAAGAAATTGGTCGTTGGGTACTAAGTAAAATACACTTAAAATTATTGACATTTACCCTGACGTTCATTAATATCTGGTAACATAACCGACAAATGTCAAATTATTTTGTTCTGTTCTTCACTAATTATAGAAAGAGATGCCACTTAATAATTATGTCGGTCATGTTATCAGATAATAATGACGTCAGTGTAAAAGTCAATAATTTTAAGTGTATATAGTTAATTAGTACGTCCAACTCTCATTCTGCAAAGTTAACTTGTTCTTGAAGTCTTCCCCTTTTTCGTTAGATTCATTCTCCTTAATATCAGTTTTATATCAAGAATTCACCTAAAATATTGTTGGTCTATGATAAGTTGTAAGTCACATAGAATTAAGATATAGTTTCGCACAAAAATTAATTCAATAACTGGCTTACAATATAATAAGGTAGTCAGCTACTTGATTTCTTTCACGGTATATTTAATAATTCCATCTTTGTTTCGATTTTTTCATCCATTTGTTCATTAGTAATAGAGACCATTTATTATCAGAAAAAAAACATTGACAAATTATGTTAATTTATATTCGAAATTCAGAATTTTTACTTCATTGTTTGATTTCTATAATGTATATATTCCATAACATAGAAACAAAGTTTAGAACCGCATTATTAGTATATTTCATTACAAGCACCGAAACTTTGGGATTCCTGCACTGTGAGCTAGAGTTCCGGCTCGCAGTGTAGGGCTCTAAAACAGTCGGACAGTGCAGTACTATTTTTTTTCATACTGGGCCGAAAGAATCGAGTGGGTGGTGGCGATTGCGAACTATTTACCGTCTCGTGAATTAGTGTCACTGCATGAATTAATTAATTTCGGTCCACTGTAGCACGGCGTATACGCGTTTTTAACCATGCAGAAATGTTAGACTTTCTATATCACAATCGAAGCGGAAGTACGCACTTCCGGCCGGGTATGAAGAAATAGTATATTGTGCAACAAGAGGGAAAAGTTCAACTTTTCTCACGAGTGTGTAGTGTGTATGTGTGTATGTGTGTATGTGTGTATGTGTGTATGTGTGTATGTGTGTGTGTGGGTTTCGGGTATCTTGTGAGGTAAACTCTCCACTACTCACCGAAGCTGCGAGGTCAATTTTTGTTACGAGGTCCAAAACTTGGACCTCGCATAAAACAAACGTCATTGCAGTATTCGTCGTTATGCGATGAGTGTTTATATACCTATAAAAGCTATTTTTTAAAAATACCATGTAACCACCTTCACTGGTTTTTTTCTAGTTCAGCGTATTTATGTCAGAGGGCGTATAAACACACATACGCCCAGCAGCCTCTATACACCCCTAGAAACCACCTTTAAAATGTTTTGGGGGGTCCTATCTCTAATACATTTGTACCTCGGTTATAAATTACAATTCACTTTCCTTGCCTTATTATATTAATAATAATTTTAATATTACTGTTAAGGAAGTTAAAGTAGAAATATATAATGTTCGTTTTTTCTGGCCCACTACTTGTTTTTACATATTTCCACTCTAACTTCCTTAACGCCGTTTCCCAATAACATCGATATAATAATTGAAATTATCATAAAGTCAACTTTAATTCGTTCCAATTTGTTAAAATCCGTTCCGAACCCACAACCATAGTAGGTAATCCATATTCGAAGGAAAATAATTAAAATTTACACGTTTTTGAAAATATTTCGGGATAGGAAAAAAATATCGAAATGCGGTGTTCGGTATTCTGTTCTAATTAAGTCTACTTTTATAATTCCCGATTAAAATTGCATACACCTATGTAATATTTTCCAAAGATAACTATATCTAAAAAACAAAATCAATAGCGTGCATGTTACTCAATAGATTATGTCGAAATTATTACTCTTACATAATTTATGTTTATGGAAAACAGATGTTTTCAAGGAGACTAAATTTGCAGCAATCGGTTAAGTAGAACCTGAGTAAAGGGCAAAGTTCCCACTCTCCCAACAATTTTTTTATGAATGCGATGATTGTTTTTGTTATGCCCCTTAATTGGGTTAATTTTATAAAATTTGGCTTTTTAATTTTTTTTTATCCAATTACGCCCTCTAGCGGTAGACAGAAACTTTTGTTATATTTTTTCGCACAGTTGTACTATTAACTGTTTCTGATATATGGTCGAGAGCCATTCTTATGGGGACACTCGGTACGTATGTAGTTTTTATAACATAAAATCTTAAACGCTGAAATCAATCAGACTTAGAACAATTCGGTAGTGGAATAAATGACAAAAGGTCAAATGGAGCTAGCTATCTGCTATTTTTTTCAAAATGAGTTAAGGGTTATGATGTTGGTTGATTGAAATTTATTTGCTCATGAAAAATGTGTTTGGATTAGACCACAGGATTACCAGCCACTGCAGTGGACGCTGCGTCCGAAAGGGTTAAGTATTAGCAAAATAATCTATTAGATATTTTAAATCTAATTTAGCTGCGATATTATATTCTATATTTAAACTAGATAGATCACGCAACCACCTTTGTTCGTTCATTATTGACCTAATGCAATTTTTCAACATTTTCAAATTACTATAGAATATTTCCTATTGCGCAACAGATATAGAACATGTAGGGTAACAAATAGAAGAAACATAACATAAACTTCAGGAAAAACAACTTACATATACGAATATTTATTAATAACTATTTCGAAAAGTTCCCTCTTTTTCATATCTTTTTTGATGTCAGCTTTAACTAGTTCAAGGAACATAGCAAACTGATTGACAACACCGTTAGTAAAAATGTCTCCATATTTTTGAAATAAGCATTGTTGCAACAAATAATATTCATTTGATTTTTCAAGCATATCGTTAAGTTCTAAAAAGACAAAAGTTTTTTTGATTGATTGCGTGGCAGAAAACTTCGGTTCAATTTGATTGTTAGTGAAATCAATTGAATAATAATATACCTGGACTTTGAAGTATTGTCCTCTATTATCAAATGGGTATTCCAAAGCAAGCTTAACAATTTGTTTCGGCACTTTTCGTTGCCTTTTAAATAGAATTACTGGCTCTATATTCCATTTAATTGTAACAGTTTTGGCTTCAGATATTATATCATTATGTTATATTATAAGGTATCTTGTGCGTCGCCAAGATCGCTATCAATTCTTTGTAAAAATACATGGTTTACTTAAAATAAAGTTTTGAACGTAAACGCTATTTTCTACTCTCGGAACCATAATTGTTTCCAAAAGCCTTCTTCCAGGATAAGGGAGTCCCACTCAGCCCAATATGACTTGAACAATGGCGAATATTCCGATGCCTCTTGCCATCTAGGTTGTCGATTTTCTTCCTTCTAATGCCGGATCTTCTTAAAGAGAGAATCGTTTTCCTGTTATTTTCTAATTCTTCTAGAAAACAAGTCGGCATTTCGGCGACTCACACCAGCTGGATGTTCGATGTGAAAATCGAACTCTGAAGTTTTAGAGTATTATTTCCATAAGTTTCTAAAATGTCGCTGGTGCATTACATAGCCTGAATGGCATTACATAGACTGAATCCCAGATCCGGTGGTGAATGCTGTTTCTTTTTTGTCATTTGGTCTATTTCCACTTGCCATTAACCAGACTTCAAGTTCAAGGTGAAAACCAGTTTTTCAATGTATTCCGCGTATCGTAATTTTATGAACATGAACAAGGATTCTAGTCAGCGAGATACTGCAGGTGAATAACACTGATAAAGATAATATGTATTTTTAAAAAGCAACAACGGATTGTTCACAGAACACTAATCCCACGCTCAAGTAGAGGCTTCATAATATTAACAGCATAAGTCATTATATTATACGTTACATTTCAAATATCAATAATAAAATTGTTTCAAATATTTATTAAAAGACCACGTAACATCGATTGAGGGTGTATATGTTACTTACACATATGTTTGCGTCACTAGGACCTCTCATGTCCTCGTGAAATTGGATTCAATTAACTCAAACCTCGTAGCAATGTAAAAATGTGAAAAATGTGTAGACCTCACAAAGATAGTTTCTTACTGATGAAAAATATTTTTTGGAGTGTTTGCAGTGTGTACCAACATATTCGAAAATACGAAGTTAGAATAAGGAGTGTTTGATGATTTGTTTATTTATAAATTAGTTTTTTAGGGTGGACCTCGTAACATATCCTAGATAGCAAATACCTCTCAAGACCCCCCAGCCCAGTATAGGTGTGTGTATTTATGTATGTGTGTATGTGTATGTAGTGTGAGCAAAGTGCCGTGAGAATAGTACATTATGTTACTAGGAGTAGAAAACTATCATTATTGTTGAGGCCAGACTCCTGCAAACTGGGTGAAACATATAATGTGTCTTCTGCTCCGAGTGACATATACTATTTTTTCTTCAAGTGTAAAAATAGTACAATTTATAACTAGAAAAAAATTGAATACATTGTTCATATCTCAACTATTTATTAATACAAATATGAAAAAAATAGTTATGGCTTGATTAATCATTACCTATTTATTAATTGTAATATTGAAGGTGCAGTTTTGCAAATTGCAGTTATTTAAATTTAGGCCATCGCCACCGCTTTCGGCTTCGACATTCACAATCTTGTCATTGGTGTACATGTTATGATTAGTGAGGTGTTTGTCTATATTTACAATGTTAGAAATATTTTCATTCGAAAGGTTTCCTAAAAGTAAATCTCTTTTGATTTCAGAGCTCGTACTTGGTTGTTCTTCCCAATGAAGTATTTTTTGTGCAGTTTGTTTCTTGCTGGGAACAGAATATTCTAAGTACCCTGCAGCAACACTGGTGGATTTGCATCCACCATGTCGTTTTAAAGCGGTAATGTCCCCTCCGTCAACTAAAATAGTTGCTGAAGTCCTACGAAGGCAATGTTCCGTACATTCATGAAGATTTGTTAATTTCAAAAACATGGCAACGTCTTTTGGAACGTTTGAAATTTTATGTATACTCATTACCACACGGTGACATTTACCGTTTTGATATTTAATAAAAAATAGCTGCAGATCCATATCATCCGGACGAAATGCCGTATACTGTCTGACCAAGTTCAAATAAAAATCGCCAAGTATAGTAAACGACCGCATCTATAGGCTCCTGTAACTCCAAATATTAATATAACCTAAAAACAAACGTTGAAATAAGTTAAAAAAGAATCGGCCGGCGCTGAGAACCGAACCGTAAACCTCCGAGACGGAACACAAAAGCACTACCGCTGAGCTATCGTGGTATAAACGTTTTAAGTTCGAAATACCTCAATTGTTGTCAATTTAAATATTAATCTTCTAAATGATATTATTGTCCACGATTTAATAAATGTTATAATGATAATAAAAAATAAGAAAGTACCTGTCTTTGCTGCTAAATAAACATTATTCGGCGAATCCTGAAGAAATTTATCAAATTGGTCTTTTGTTGATACTTTTGATTTTATCGGGGTATAATTTTCTCCTTGTCGCTTTAAGAATGCAGCTAATTTGGTATAATTTTCCATTTTTACATTATGTTTGATGTTTAATTGAGTTTTAATCATTGAATATTGTGCCCATAGTGTCGAACTTTTGAAATTTCTTGACAAATACATGAAATGAGCAACCATAACATTTTCTGTGTATCTTCGTACAATATTTTATTCGCACCATTTTATAAATTTTTCATAAGCAAAATCATACACCCTCCGTGACTTTGTGTTTCAATAGTGGAATTAACTGTTTCGACTAATTCCGGAGGTGTACATTGAAATTCTTCTTCTTGAGACATTTTGACAATACACTTTTCAAAACTGACAAACATTAAATGAAATAAAAGTTAAATGACAGTTCCTGCCTACTTGGTTACAACGCCCATAATAAGACGTTGCTATCGTTTCTCATTATTTTGTTACTAGTAAAATAATGAGCGTTAATTATTTTACTAGTAAAAGAATAGGTTATTTCTTCCATCTGTCTTGCCGAATATAATATAGATATTGTTATACGTTTGAATAAAAATAATATTTCTCACAGTGTGAGCAATATATGGTTTTGAAATTAAGTAAGCTATGAAAAATACGCTACTTTTCATAGCAGTTGTAGAAAAAAGCAGTTTTTGGACATTTACATTGAACTGATTGTAACAGATTTTAAAAAATACCTCAGCATTGAACTGAGACTCAAAATTTGAAGGTTGTGTGGAAAGTCTAGAATGAATATGGATACAATGCTCTTGTAGACGATATCCATCAACATTCTTTTAGAACTGCGTAGAAAACGCGACTAGTAACATTATTCTCAAAGTTTCTTAGGACAACATAGATATCCCAGGCTGCAAACGTACGTCATGATGACGTACTCAGTGATTTTCTAACATTGGCTGTCGTCGACGCAAAAATGACGTCTTATGGATGTAATTAAGTAGACGCTACTATATCGTTTTCCATATGACGTCGAAATAAAACTCCTGTCTAATATGTAAAATCTCATAATTTGCAAATTATACAATTGCTAGAGTACACACTAAGTTATCATTCACCTAAATACTAAATCAATTCAAAATACCTCTACATCTTAACAATTCAAATTGGTAATTATGTCATTTTATAATTCCCGCGTAAGTCATACTGGTCCAACATCGAATCTATGGCGTCAGATTGGTTAGAATTAAGCGGCATGGCCATTCTCTGTGCTTGGGTTCCTTCCTGTTTCTGTGAATTTGTTTGTGCATTTTAGTACAGCATGGGCGAGGTACAGGTTGGTCAATTAATTTTGGCAGTCGAAAGTTTGGCAACGTCCGCTGCACCGTAGCAAAGACGTATGCCGATTGCAAGAGCTCACTTCGCTGGCAGAATTCGTAAGCTTCGTTTTGATAGTACAGTTCAGAGAAAAGTGTGATTACCGAGGTTGTGCAATACTAATTTGTTATGGCGACTCCAGAAAGTAAAGTTGTTCATGAAAAGTTGAGTGAGCAGTGTCGTGAAATAATTATGAACGTTTTAAATTTCATGACCGAAGAGGAAAATAATGGCAAGTCAACAATTCCATTAACAAAGGTAAGTTTTAATTATTGCAATAACATTTTCAAACCAAAGTAATTATTTAACAAATTTACACTCGATAGTAAATTTTCATTAAATCGATTTTCGTTCATAAAATATTTATTTGTTAAACGATTTAAAACAGTGACATTAGGGTGAGACAAAGTACGGCTCACGCGTCAAATTTTCCATTCGTGAAAAAAACACCACTTTATGCACTTGTTGCATAAATAACTATTATGTTTCTATCTACAGGAGTATATAAAAGGGCACATGTTTATTTTGTGTAGGATACCTATTTAAATGTAATATATTTTTTAGCTTATAATTATAATTATTATACTCATTTCAATACCTATGTCTATTACGTTTAGGTTTTATTATTTGTTTTGAACCATCTTCCGATTTCAGGTACAATTGCGGTTTGGTCATATTAAAATATGTTGCAACTGAAATCTAAAGATCGTTTAAAACAACTAATGAACTGAAACGAAATATGGTATTTTTAAATTTATTACTTCTTTTAAATGGCCGAAAACCACGACAAACTTTTTTATTTCAAAGAACGGTCACTGAAAACCAATTTACTTACTTCCTCATTTTATTTGTATAAAAATCCACATGAGTAAAAGTTTTATTACAACATTTATATCGACTTATTTTATTGTCAGGTCATTGAACGAGTTTCTGCTGCTACGAAAGTTAGCCAAATGACGCTTCCCGTATTAAAGAAGAAGCTCTGGCCGTCCAGTATCCGTATGGATCAATTTGACAAAACCGTGCTTAGGAGGTGCATAATAAATTATCATATATCCGAGTAAAAGTACCCACATTAAGAAATGTTCACCAAACCTTTGCAGATAGTTATGGCTTCGCAGGAAGTCGCGAATGTAAGCGGAAACAAATACATTCTTTTGGTTTTCGTAGGACCAACATGAAAAACAACAGAAGTTTTTAATGGAACGTCACGAAATCAGACATTTACGCCTACCATATTTAAGAAACATAAAAAAGTGCCGAGAACAGTAAATACCTATCACTTATAAGGATGAAACATACATTCATTCATGTCACACGCACTTCAAAGGATGGAGCGACAAGAGTAACGAAGGATTAAGAAAACCTGTTTAAAAAGGTAATAGGCTCATCGTTGTGCATGCAGGAAGTGAAAATGGTTTTGTACCTAATGATGGTATTATGTGGAACTCCCAGTCAAAAACAGGAAATTATCATGATGAAACGGCGTACGAAAATTATGAGAAGTAGGTACAACAAAAACTTATTCCAAACCTACCAAAAAACGCTGTTGTGGTAATTGAGAAAGTCCCATATCACAATGTTCTAAGTGAAAATCTACCTACGACTGCTTGGACTAAACAACAAAAAACTGGCTTTCTGAAAGAAGCATATATTACGGTGAACAAATGATAAAACCGGATCTTTATAACGTTGCAAAAATGTACAAACCGCAATATAAAACTTGGATTGCAAGTTTTAAGGCTACCCCTTATCACCCGGACTTAAATCCGATCCGATGGGCGGCACTTAAAGATTATGTGGCCAAACGATATGTTACCTTCAATTTAACAAAGGTTAAAGAATTCTGTGGGTAATGACTTTTTTGACACATTTTCTGCAAATTATTGGAAAGTTAGATGTGACCATGTTAAAAAGATTGAAGATGAATTTATGAACAATGAACCACTTTTAGATAATGTTATAGATGGTATTATTATTAATTTGGCCGAATACGGATATAGCGCGGAGGATGGAGTTGATATAGAAAGTGATTTTGAAGAATCATTTGTAGATGCACATCATTATTTTACCGTTGGTGATCCCTGTACATCTAAAACCTATTTTCCATTATAATGTTTGTTTGTAGGTGGTATGACTGAATACATTAAACGCAACAATTGTAAAAATGTGAATAGGTGTTATAAGATTGTAGATATTAGATACGAGTTCCACTAGAGTAATATAATATTTGTAGCACATCTGTACATAGTTCAAAATAAACAATAATTGACAACACCCAAAACCAAGATTTTTTTGTTTTGCCTGTCCTAACTCTGTAAAAAGTGTGAAGGGATGTTCTAATTTCATAGTAAATATTTGCAAAAATCCCAAAAATTTACATATGAAAGTAGAAATATCTATCACAAAAAAGCTTAAATATTTTATTTATAATATTAGTATACTTATTAGACCATTTCTAAAGGCGATTTCCCCAATTTGTTTTTCAAATTTTATGTATAAACCCGAATTTTTACATTATCATCTACTACATATTATTAAGAATAACAATTTTAGAGAGCCTAATAGGTAAGTATGTCATTAACTATTACTACGAACAAATAGGAAAAATTGTTGGCCATTGTTAAATTTAGAAAGTCGTTTAACAATCCTTATCATATTGTACGCTTCATCTATAAAATCTACCTGACCTCCAATTTATATACAAATAAACCTCAATGATGAATATTATGAAGGGACCAGTTAAAAGACAATACTTTGAAGTAAAGGTGAAAGTTTATGTCTCTTGGAATCTATTTATTATATATCATTTACATCACATAAAATAATAAAGGGTAATTTTAGAATTCCCCGTATGGTTTTTGAAGCAATCAATAATTATGTCTGTACAAAAAAGATCCAAATTTTCGTAGAAAAATCTAATGGTTTTTATTTCCTTATTCATTTAATTAATAATAAAGAACACATCAATGTTACTTTGTTTTGTAAACTTGATTTTATATAGTATTATACATGTGCCACAATTTATTATTTTTAAATCAAAATTCAAAATATTGTTTCACCTTCGTACGTATTAGCAGCCTCACAATCTTGAAAATTTTGCATGCGCAATTTACGTCGCCTGGTCTTCCCGGTAACTGCGTTTACAACGTTGGAAAGTTGTATGGCTTTCTCGCGCATCGTCAACTGCCAAAATTATTTTGCCAACCTGTATATTCTTTGTTCATTTTGATCTGGTTGTTGGAGGGAATTTTATCATTTCACGTAAAAATAGTTGTGCGTGTGATTATAGTGTTCAGAATGTTTTCGGTTGTGGAGTTAACTGAGCAATCTGGAGGTGCCCGTGCTGTGGTGAACTCGAACTAGTTTATTCCACTGGAAAGGAAAGTATTTTGGCGTCATACAAAGAAAATAAAGAAATAAGAAGAAGTTTCCGCTATATGGACATTATATTCCATAACTAAATGTTATTAAAAAATAAAAATTTGAGTGTTTTTTTAATACAACTATTATGTAGTCATAATATTTCCCTTGCAGTGGTTCCATATGTTATCTTGTTTAGTATTTGTACATGTTACGTTTTTATTTTTGTTCTAATTTCCATTTAAACAGCAATATTACCACGAGAAAAATGTTAATCACTTTATAATTGAATAACATTTTTACTAACTTCAGCAACTTTCCCGAACAATTAGTTTTATTAAAGTGTGATACTGTAACTAAGTTGTTTTGTGTTGTAATAAATAGAATTTTTTTCCATAATAACGAGTTTCTCATTATTAACCAAATCAACCAAACAAATACGTCTTATTGACGATGTTTACAACGTATAAGTGGAGTTATATATACGTCTCCTATGTGACCTAAAAAGCTATATGCAACGTCAAAATGACCATATAATGACGCCATAAACTAACGTCATAATGAGGCTGACATTTGGCCGATACTTGGACGTCAGAAATATGTCAATTTCGAGGTTATTATGACGTCTGACATGATCTGTAAGGTACGTCATTATGACGTACACATGCTGCCTGGGACATCTTAAACAAGCTGATATTCAACTGGAAAGTCCAAACGGATTTTTAATTCATGAAGAGAAATTTTCAGGAAACGCTCCGTGCTATATACTGTTGTGAAGACGTTTCAATCACATAAATATCTTGCTATGGCATGGATGAATGAATGAATTGGAAATCTGTCGGAGTCACTAGTCAAAAGATTTATTCAAAAAATATATTTAGGTAAGCAAACTTGAACAACTAGTTCTTGTTATAGCTGTTAAATTTCGCAATCCATTTTATTTCTATCTGGAATACGATTATGTGTTTTTTTTTAAATTGAACACAGGCATCAAGATACATTATATATTCTATTACAGCTGTCAGTTTTTCAATAAATTTAGCTATACTAGCAATAAATCTTGGAGTAGTATACTGAATAAATATCCATGTAACTATAATTCACAGTAACTTATGAGGAAAGCCTTTACTTTGTATGAGAATCAGGAAAAACAAACATTTTGCAGAACTAGTTCGTATAAGAATAAAAAGAAAATCATTTATCTTAATGCCTCCATTATTATTGGAGTTCGTGATCCCAGACACAACCCCCAATCAACTAACATCATTTATTTTATTTTATTAGCTCGAACACGCCAAATTGAAGCCTATAATCTAGATTTGTGTTAAAGTCTGAAATACCGGTAACAACGAGCCAGCGCAGCGGTTAGAAATTAATTTACTAGGATACGAAAGTGTTACCAATTTAACGGTTTAATTTAAATAATTTCAATTAAACTTGAGGCAAGAATGGTTCTGTCTAATAACGGGAGCTTATAAAGTTGTGATCCGCCGGGATTCGAACCTTTTCTTGCCAAGAAACACAAAACAGGCCTAACTAATTTCGTCCGCTCGAAAGAACTTTTCAAAGATACTTGGAGAGATCAAATACCAGCTAAGAAATAATAATTGTCGTTTTACTGCCGTTGAAATATTGACTGCTTTATGTGGAGTTTTATTGCTTACTCTATCATCATTTTTAAAAGTGAAAAACTAAATTTAAGTTGCAGCGCTATATCTACAAAAATCGAATCCAATTATTATGATATCCTAATTTATTCGATTCAAGGGTGATATGATCTGGAACGACTTAGACTATGCATGCATTTGTTTATGTATTATATTTTATCGTCACGGATAGACTGAACGGAAAAGATATTCAATTATAGTCAGGGATAAGATATACGCGAAAAAATGAAAAATTAATTAAAAGCAACTTGTTTTACTAGATTTTCCAAATTACGTCAATTATTTTCTAAACAGTGATACAATCTGCACTCAAACTGCCAGAAGCTCTCAACACGCAGCTGTTGTTCCTCTCTTCAAATTTTCCAAATCACAAGACTGTGTTTTATAAGTAATCGATTTAAGATTCCCCCATAGGAATAAATCCAGAGGCGGTGAATCGGGCGATCATAGTGGCCATCCTATTGCTCCCTTTCGACCAGTACATCTGCCAGAAAAAGTATCATCATAAGATCTTCTCGCAAAATCATGTTATCAGCCGCATCAATTTGATTTTCGAAAGTAGTTGTTACTAAGTGGTCTATTATTTCTTGTAGCAAATTTAAATAGAGCTCAACAGTTAGATTTTCCTCAATGAATAAAGGTACAATAATTCTATTCCCAAGAATACCAGCCCAAACTTTCACTTTCCTAAAAAGTCGCAGATTTTCATCCCTCCAATAGCGACATTTTTGCTTGTTAACATGCCCATTATAAAAAAACGTAGACTCATCAATAAAGCAAATATTGTGCAAAATATTCTTGTTTCCATTGATAAAAGCCTTCATTGTTTCACAAAACTCAATCCTTCTGTCGAACGAGTCGTGAAAAAGATGTTGAAGAATTTGCAATTTATACGGGTAAATTTTATTTGACTGTAGTGCTTTCCTTACTTTTTCGTGAGACATTTCTACTTAGCGTGCCACACTGCGAAGTGATGTGGAGGGTTGTGCAGCACAGTTGCCCATTTGTGCTGCTTCATCCCAAACACGGGTATTATTGAAGTGAAACTTTTTATGGGACACTGGCGTTTTGTCATGAGAGTTAACTCGTCGATCTAACAAAACTGTTAAACTCCTTGTGAGAGAGGCGGAAAAAATTAACGAAGATCCGCACAAAGAGGAGACGCCGAGAATAGTCGCAGGGCATTGTTTATATTGATGGCGATCATGTTATTCCGTTTATCAATCCCCACTTCGCTGCGCGAACGATAAAGTGAGAACGCATTCGGGGGGAAAAGGATACAAAAAGCGCTTAATAATTTCTGCCGATATTGGTATAATCCAGTGCGAAATTAATATAGAAATTGTTTACCTCTAAAATTAAGGCGATAAAAACTAGGAAAGTTCTTTGCATTGTGTATTTATTTGTATTATTTTGAAAAAAATATGTGATAAAACGTAACAAAAGTATTGAAATATATTGAAAAAGGAAATAAACAGGTATACTTGTCCGTACAGATAAGTTCTGTACTCATTAAAGTTTAAGCATAAACTGTGTTATCTCCTACTTTCCGCATTGAGACCAACGCGCATCGTGGGCGTGTCCACTTTCAAACTTTCAGCTATATTTGCTAACCTGTACGTAGAAGAGCAAGTAAGTCTCAGTTCATCAGAGAAAGTCGTTGTAACTAGTGTTGCTTTATTTATGGAAATATTTTTGAAGTGAAACTTTTTATGGGACACTACAGAGGTTTTGGTTACGAGGTAATCTCGTAAAGGCTAACAAGTTTTGTGAAGCTCTAATTATCATTTGTACTTAAACTTAGTGAGATAAACGCAGCGCTGTTCTCCCCTTCTGTCATCACTCGACTCGATTTAAAATCAAACGAAAAACGCGGGTTCGATACCCCCATGGGCGGCCAGAACTTTTCTTAGGTATTAAAAAGGAAGGATACGTAATATGCATTCAAATTTCTTAAAAAGAATATTTACTTTTGTTGTCTTTTATTGTAAATAGTTTTTACAGTCTATCCGAAAAATTATTGTTTTTATTTTGGAAATAATTTTTGTTTTAATTTTTTTAAATTATAGTTTTTTATGTTGTTGATATTTATGAATTCTCTTTGTAGACTCATTGGCGGTTATTGCGTCATAAAACATAAAAAGTTTCACTTCTGACGCTGTTAGTTTTCGACTGACGCATAAATCTTTTTTTGACAATACTAGATTATATGTTAATCTACCCTAAAAAATTTCACAAACTGATATAATAAATTTCGTGAAAGAATATATCGCCCAAACAAAAAATATGCTATTTTTTCTTTTTTTGTTAGCAACGGAACCAGTTTCACTAATCTTGGCAACTAATTCCAGGATATATTTATGATTTAAATTACTATTTGGATATATTTTATTAAACACTGTTGATATTCTTCTTGCGCATCTTCCACATTCTCCCCAAGTAAGAATTATTTCAGTTCTTTGTTGAACTGTAAACACCATTTAAATTTTTTCATAAATGCACAACTTCTAGCTCGCCAAACTAATTTTACAATAAAGTAATTTTGGTGTCGGAAATGATAAGTAAATAATATTTTAACAAAAATCTCAAGAATGCTATACCTGAGTTCTCTTTTTCTACGTTATAAGTTGTACGATACAACAAGTACTGGTTTAAGTAAATTACATTACAATTGTAATAATAATTGAGAAATAAACGGTTTTTAAAGATTAAAACTAACTTTTCCGCATCTGTGGCCCTGAACAATATTCTATCATAAAATTGTTACTTGTATACACTTCGGGGGATGTATCGTGCTAACAAACCGAAATTTCTCCATATCTGGATTTATAGGACCCGCTGTACTCGCTCTAGTCAACTGAAAATCAATAGAGTACATTTGTGAGACACCTTGAACAATATTCAATCACAAAATTGATCAATCGTATACTCTCTGAAGGCTGTATCGTGCTAACAAACTGAAAATTCTCCAAAAATGACAAGAATTTGGTACTTCAAGTACCATAGCACCCGTTGTACTGGCTTTAGTGAGCTGAATGTTAATAGGGTTCATCTTTCAGACGCTCTAAATAATATCTAATCATAAAATTGGTCACTTGTATATATTCCGAAGGCTGTATCGTGCTAACAAACTGAAACTTCTCCAAGAATGCCAAAAATATCGTACTTAAAATACTGTAGCACCTGTTGTCCTGAATAGTGTTCAATCATGAAATTTGTGACCTGTTGAACTCCGGAGGCTGTATCGTGCTAACAAACTGAAATTTCTCAAAAAATAACAAAATGTCGTACTTCAAGTACCATAGCACTCGTTGTACTGGCTATGGTGAGCTGAAAATCAATAGGGTTCATCTGTAACATGTCCTAAACAATATTCAATCATAAAATTTGTGACTTATTGCACTCCCGAGGCTGTATCGTCGTAACATGACATGTAACCAAAAGTGGCCGACGACGACGACATACACACAGTATTTTTTTTCTAAAAACCGTTTTTTCGTGTTGCTGTTGTTGGAAAACGTGAAAATAACTCAAAAAAAAATTCAAAATTCCAACTTTTTTTGGGGTAAACCCATACTTTTCTCGCATATAGATAGGTTGGGCGGATAAGTAATAAACGGTTTTAAGGATGAAAACTAACTTTTCCGCACTCCGGACGCTCTATCGTGGTAACATACCGAACTTTCTTCAGAAATGGGCAAAAAGGAAATATATCGTATCGTGCTAACAAACCGAATTATTTCCAAAAATGATAAAAATATGGTACTTTAATTACCATAGTACCCGTTATACTGGCTCTGGTGAGCTGAAAATCAGTAGGGTTTATCTGTGAGAAGTCCTGAATAATATTCAATCATAAAATTTGTGACTTGTTGCAGTTCGGAGGCTGTACCGTGCTAACAAGACATATTACGAAAAGTAGCCGACGACAAGGAAGATGACGAAACACACACACACACAGGATTATTATTGTAAAAACCGTTTTTTCGTGTTATTCTTGCTGAAAAACGAAAAAATGTCTCAAAATCTATTTTTTTGAGGTGAACCAATAGTTTTCTCGCATATTAGAAAAAGTAATACGTAATTCACATAATATAATTATAATCTCGGCAATATATTTTGGTTATTAACTATTATTAAAAATGTTTGGTGGTGGAGACGGAACTCATAGTTTGATATAGAGTTAGCGATATTTTCGCTGCCTTCGTCTCGATTCTTGACTGTCAATAATGTATCATAAATATTCATTAGGATAGAGGTTTTAAAATCACCCTATATGCTGTTACACAATCCGCGTGAACTCTATTATATTAGCATAGAAAAACAGATTTCAAATCACAATCTCAAATATCGGTCTGCTTTCTAAATGTCGAAAAACAATTCGTTGAAAAACATTTTTCCGTTACCATAAAAATGAAATATAGCGAAGCATGTAGTCAACTGCCGCATATCAACATTCGCCTGGATTTTTTCAAAGCCGGAAGTGGATAATGTAAATATGGTGGTTTAGTTTACGAGCCACGTCAAAGAATTTAATTTGGAGCAAATTATTTCCTTTTTTGAAATGCATTGTCCATATTCGTTATATGTTGATGTTATAAATGTGAGATAATTTATAAATAGTGTTTGATTGATTTTGATTAGAATATTAAACAAATGTAACAATATATAAATATAATGCTATAGTACTATCTGAGGTGAATATGAAGAGATGTAATTGTAGACGCATTGATGGCAATCACCGCCCAATGGCGTCCATATATCTTTTATAAATTCGAAAATTGTGAAATATTTTTTTTCCTTCAAAGTAATATAGGAGATTAAAATTAGCTTGCATACAAAACTTGCAATATTTGTAATAGAATTTTCTGTAAATAATGCTCATTTAGTCAATCTGCCCAGCAAGAACACTGAACCAAGAAGCTAGGTAATATTAACAATAAATAAACGGTTTTAAAGATTAAAACTAACTTTTCCGCATCTCTGAGATGCCCTGGACAATATTCTATCATGAAATTGTCACTTGTATAAACTTCGGGTGATGTATCGTGCCAACAAACCGAAATTTCTCCAAAAATAATCAAAAATGTAGTATATCTGGATTTATAGGACCCGCTGTCTAGTCAGCTGAAAATCAATAATGTACTTCTGTGAGACACCTTGAAAAATATTCAATTATAAAATTGGTCACTTGTTTACACTCCAGAGGCTGTATCGTGCTAACAACCCGAAATTTCTCCAAACTGGACCAAAAATGTGGCACTTCAGGTACCATAGCACGCGTTGTACTAGCTCTCGTGAGCTCAAAATCGATAAGGTTCATCTATAAGACGCCCTGAACAATATTCAATCATGAAATTGGTCACTTGTTTACACTCTGGAGGCTGTATCGTGCTAACAAACTGAAAATTCTCCAAAAATTACTAAAATATTGATACTGCAAGTACCATAGCACCCGTTGTACTGGCTGTAGCGAGGGTTCATCTTTTAGACGCCCAAAATAATATCCAATCATAAAATTGGTCACTTGTATATACTCCGGAGGCTATATTGTGCTAACAAACTGAAATTTCTCCAAACATGTCGTACTTAAAGTACTATATCATCTGCTGTACTGGCTCTGGTAAGCTGAAAATCAATAGAGTTCGTCAGTGAGATGTCCTAATCTAAATCATAAAATTGGTGACTTGTTGCACTACGGAGGCTGTATCGTGCCACATACATACATACATATATACAGGATTTTGTTCCTAAAAACCGTTTTTTCCTGTTGTTCTTGATGAAAAACGTAAAAATAACGTCAAAAAAATGTTCAACATTCCAACGTTTTTAGGGGTAAACCAATACTTTTCTCGCAAATAAGATAGGTTGGGCGAAAAAGTAAAAAACATTTATTCAACGAACTCCGTTTATCGTTTTTCGTCCGATGAACGAGTTCTTTGGACCAACGAATACTTGTAATCAGTCCATGTTTATAATTTCATCACTAAATGAACCTTTTTAATTGGGTTGATAAAACTGTTTATTGATCAAAGATCATTATCGAATTCATGTAGATGTTCGAAGAATCAATGGACGGGTTGATGCAATAAATATTAGATACACCCTATATATACGTGTCTTTCTTTTAGATACGAAAAGGAGAGTTTTTGTTTATGTTCGACGAATGCATGTTTTCATTTTCGAAAACTGTTGATGAAAGCATACATGAATATTCTCTAATATACAAATATTAACATTTAGTCTTATGACACATGCTGTTGCTACCTCCCTCTCTATGTTGACCAGAGAGGGTTTCAGGAAGAGGTGGTTTTAATACGGTATAGTCAACTTTGTGCTCCGGGCTACTCGACTGCGGAGAGTGGGTGGGTCAAGACCACCTCTTATTGTACTAATGTACCGCACTAATAGTTCCAAGTTTCAAAAAAAATAAAAATTCAATTATTAATCGGTATAGGAGGAACTATATTTAATAATTTACCGTATGATACTAATTTGTCAGACAATAAAATTGATAAAAAAAAGAGTGAATGAATTTATAAAGCTATTAAAACAGATATTCCGCCGAAGTATACTTCACGGATTACAGGTGTTTAATTGTACGTATAAACGTTGATTTTATGAACAAAATTAAATTTAACAAATATATCCGGATCTCTATACACCAGGTACGATTCCCTATCAATTGACACTAATGGTTCCCAAATGGTAGTTCTCAACGATATAATTAACTGGACTGATCTTACTTGATTTTGTGGTGGTGGTGGTGGTGGTGAAACAGCGAATTATGCCAATATCAGCAAGTCAATAACATAATATAAAATGGGAATAGAAGGTCTGAAAAGAAATTATGATTTATAAGTGCGATTGGAACATTCTTGAGGGGGGGAAGATAATTACTTGATCAAAGACTTACCTTAGATGATGGGTGACCTCATGTGGGGTTTGACAAATCAGTGACTACGTCCATGAACCATCATGTAATCTTACACCAGATTATCACTGATCCGTTTTATAGTTACTCGAAGACCGCAGAGCCGTAAAACAACGAAATAAATACCTATAGTATTACTATGTGGATTTCGAGTTCATAACCAAAAAACCCATTCTCGAGGAATCTCCCACAAAAACCTGTTCCAATCGTTTATACACGAAGAAGAGGACTTGACCATTCGGACAAATAAAATCAAAGTCAGGAAGGTTGACTGGATCTTTCACGAACATTCTTAAGAAGGAGGCCAGAGTGATAGTACCAATATAAACATAGCCGTACCGTTTAAGGTGGAAAAGTTGTTCGATATAATTCGATCCACTTACTGATGTATGTTTAATAGTTTAAGTTTCAATATGTATTGAGGTGATAAATAAATATTTTATGTTTCCACTTTATAAACAGCGTTTAAGTGAACCCCAATAAATATTAAATATTGACAAATACTTAAATGGAAAAAAGGAAGTTTGTTGAATATGAAGATCTGCGACCTGTAACAACTCTCACCCAGCTTGAGGAAGGGTTTCCTTAGGAAACCCGTAAAGAAATGCGGTTACTATTATTATGATATAGATCCTGCTAATATAAAACTTACAGCTAAACAAAATATTTACAAAGGTTCATCCTCGGATTGCAAATCATCCTCGTCCGGTGGGTGACTTTTTAAATCTTTGGCGTGCCACACGCCTTTTTTCTTTCCCCGGGCATCCTGTAGCTCATAGGACCATGGAGACATGATTCTGGTTACCGTAAAGGGTCCTTCAAACTTGTGGGCCAGCTTAGCCGTTATCCCTTGTGTTCTGTCAGACTGGGTGTAGACACGTTTCCAAACTTGTTGGTTCAGAGTAAATTTTTCATCCCTTCTTCGGAGATTGTACCGACGCCGACTCTTCTGGAAGGATAATTTGATTCGAGAGGCTACATCTGAGAAGACGGTTTCCAGGGCCCTGGCTCTTACCAGTGGGTCGTAGACGTCATCAAATCTCTTCGGAGGGTCGCGATCACATCCACGCAGGTTCACTTCTCTGGAAAACACAACAAAATTCGGAGATAACTGGGTTACCTCATGTCGACCAGAACGCATGGCGCAGGCTACTTTTTGTAAGTATTTGTCCCAAAGTCGATGATTCTCCGACACATATGCGCTAAGGGTGGTTTTTAGGACTCGGTTGTATCTCTCTACGGCGTTTCCCTGCGGAGAAAAATTGGACAAATATCCCTTGTGCACATAGTACTTATCTAGGACAGAGATAAATTGATGGCTACGAAATTGTTTACCGTTGTCGAGAATTACCTTTTCAGGGACTCCATACATAAGGAAAACATTATCCTCAACTATCTCGGCTATCCTGGGGGCGGTGGCATTCCTAAGCGGAAAGAACAAAACGAATTTGCTAAACAAGTCACTGGCGGAAAATATATATGAAAATCCGGTGGTTGATCTAGGCAGTGGACCTACCAAATCCATACTGAGTATTTGGAAAGGCCTTGTTGTCGTCGGGGCAACACTGAGCATCAACCCTCTGGGTGCCTTTTGTTCCGGTTTGGTTTGCAGGCATATTACACAATGTCGAATAAATCTAGCCACATCGGCTCTCATTTTCGGCCAGTAATAAGTTTGAGTTAGGCGTCCTAGAGTTTTATAAACTCCTAAATGACCGCAAGTTGGAGGATCATGGTGTTCCTTGATGAGCGCATTGCGGTTCTCCTTGGGAACTACCTTCAACCAGTCAGTATCGGACAGTTCCGGATACGTCGGTTTTGCAAGTTTGAACAAATTTTGGTTATCTACTCTCCAATCGGGATACTTATCTGGATCTTTGCGTATTTTGTCAAATTGTCGAAGGTACCAGGGGTCCTGGACGTGTTCGGTAACTGTCTGGACGGAGTCAATACGTGGCACGGCACGTGATAAAGTATCCGGAACCACATGTTCAGTTCCCTTCCGATGATTTATGTTGAAGTCGTACTGTTGTAGTCGCACCGCCCATCTCGCAACTCGGCCAACTTGGTCCTTGAAGTTGTATAGCCATTTCAAGCTATAGTGATCTGTTACTACCGTGAATCTAGAGCCTTCAACGTATGGTCTGAACTTTTCTACAGAATGTAATACCGCGAGACATTCTTTCTCAGTTGTGCTGTACTTCCGCTCTGCTTTTGTAAGTGATCTACTAAAATATGCGATGACCTTCTCTGCGTCCTCAAATGTTTGTGATAAGGTAGCACCAATAGCATAATCGCTTGCATCCGCTTGGATTACAAAGGGCAAATCGAAATTCGGACACGTAAGGATAGGAGCGGAGATTAAGTGCTCCTTAATTTTCTTCATCGTTTCGGAACATGTTTCGTATCAAATGAATTTAGAATTTTTACGAAGCAAGGCAGTAAGAGGTGCAGTCAAACTGGAAAAATTAGGTACAAATCGCCTGTACCAGGAAGCGAGACCTATAACTCGTCGAACTTCAGTGACATTTTTGGGATCGGGAATATTGACAATAGACTCGATTTTATCTGGGTCCACCATTAATCCAGCGGAATTCACAACATACCCGAGATACTTCAATTCCGGTTTGCAGAAGTGACACTTCTCTCGATTTAAGGTCAAACCTGCGTCGCGAAATTTGTCAAGTACTTTGCTGAGAATTTCTAGATGTTTCTCGTAGGTGGAAGTGCAAATAATAATGTCGTCGAGATAAACAAAGACAAACTGTTCGAGTTCAACCCCTACGACTCTATCTATAAAACGTTGCCACGTAGCTGGAGCATTATGCAACCCAAAAGGTAGGCGTTTGAACTGAAATAAACCTCTGGTAGGTACAACAAATGCAGTAAGAGGCCGTGAGGCTTCTGAAACCTTGATCTGCCAATACGCCGACTTGATATCAAGCGTTGTGAGGTATCTAGCATCCCTTAGCTTGTCTAAGGTAGCTCCAACGAAAGGTAAGGGGTAAGCATCTCGTTCGCTAACCTCATTAAGCCTTTTGTAGTTCACACAAAAGCGATACGATCCATCAGACTTTTTCACTAGGACTATAGGAGATGCCCAAGGCGAATTGGATGGTTCTATAATATCATCTGCTAACATCTTATCCAATTCGGTGTTCACGTAGCGTTGCAGGGTAGGAGAAATTGGGTAGTGTCGTTGCTTTATTGGTTGAGCCTTGGTTTTAATTTTATGCTCAACTAGGTGAGTGCAACCTAGTTTCGATCCCATTGCTTTGAAATTTACATTGACTAAGGTATCTAACTGAGCCTTTTGCTCTACACTAAGATGTTCTAACGATTGGATGGCACCTATTTGACAACTGTCTGGCTCACTATCGGCTCTAAAAAACCATTGACCAGAGTACAAATCAGGTACAATACCCATCGTTAACCAAAAATCGATGCCAAGAATAATAGTGTGTGGTAGGCTTGGTACTACTAGAATTTCTAATAGTCTCACCTTGTCCTGCAGCTGTACAGGAACAGTTATTGACCCTAAAACGTTACAGTTACCACCGTTGGCAACAACACAGTTTAAACCAGACGCTGACGGAACAAAATTATGAATATTTTTAAGTTGGCTCCAACCTAGAGCACCTAATACGGTTTTTTGACAACCACTGTCTAAAAGTGCAAGAAATTTTTTCCCGTAAATACTAATGGATAAATAGGGACGATTATCGTTTTTAGTATGTGCAAGAACGAAATCCAATAAGATAGACATATACGGTGATGGGTTACAGGAGGTCGAATTTACGATAGATAAGAGCCTGGACCGACCTAATTCCGACCCGTCCTCCAGTTTTTTGAGCAGGAGGAACAATTATTTGCCAAGACGTTATCACGTCCGCACTTAAAACAAAATCTTCTCCTTGGTTCAGGACAAGAACGGAACTTGTGGGAGTCTATTCCGCAATTCCAACACTTTGGGAGTGGCGTTGAGACGGTTGGCGTTACGACGGCTGACGTCGAGGTGATTGGTGATGGAGTAGTCTCGGGGGAAACGAAAGCAGCAGCGGAACGTCGGCCGGTTACATCCACGGCTGACACATGGGACATCTGAGGGCGATGATATGCCAATTCAGGTTCCAATAAGTTTCTATCTGAAGTTGGAGGAGGAGCAAATGTTTTAACTCTCTCTTCTGTCTCTTCTATAGCTCTACCAAAGCGTAATAGTTGTCTTACAGAAGAAACGTGGTGAAGGGACAACCGTGTCTGGATATAGGGCAGTAGATTTCTCCTTATGATGTTGACCCTTCTCTCTTCGGTCGGTGGTGTATCCAGCCGTTGAAACAGATTTTCCATGGCAGTGATAGATGACAACACCCTCTCTTGGGAACCCTGTGTTCTCCTTCTTATTTCTTTCCAGAGACTATACTCATAATCTTAAGGTTGAAAAGCTTCCTTAAGCTGCGACACCAACTCATCCCAAGTCGAAAACCTACCTGTGCGGTACCAATATAACGCATCCTGAGTAAATAATTCAGCAGCAGAGCGCAGTAGTTGTTCCTTGCTAATTCCTCGGGATATTCTTAACTCCTCTACACGTAACAAAAAATCGTTGACGCTAGTTCTTCCATTGAACTTAATATTCCACCGATGGACATCTGGATAGGGTTGAATATTGTTCAAGCCTTGTACATAACGTGGTGGAATAATGGGGGATATATTTAAATTTCCTAACTGATAAGGCAATGTATTTACCTGATACGGATCTGGGTGTATCCTATCGTAGTCCTGACAAGTCGCCAAACGAGAGTCGAAGGTACTGTAGGCTTGTGAACCGCATCCTGCCTGATTTTGCTCTCGAGGGAACGTTTGATTTCCGATAGGCATCATGGGTGCTAAGGGTGGTGGAAGTATGTTGGTCTCTAAGTGAACAGGTCTTTCTATAGGGATGTCAATAATATCTCCGAGGATAGGCAAACTTCGGGATTGTTGAGGAACTCTTGGATTATCTGTATCCAATAATGACAAGTGAGATTGTGCGACCCGGTCTTCAGCGTTGACTGCAGACGAAGGAAGTATTGAGTCGTGTCTAGAAGTTGAATCTCGGTTCATCGCAGAACATGTAGGTTGGGTATTTTGAGCAGTGTTTGGATGTCCCTGGTCTTTAAATGCTGTCCGCGGAGCCCTATTCGATTAAGATGCTTCGTAAGCTAGATTTAACTGTCCATATAGTTGTTGGCAATTCCACCACAAGGAATTCCGTTTCCTTTCTTCCTCTTCTGTGGGACCCTTTATTCTATTCAACCTATCGGATAGGTGAACTAAACGCGAATATATTCTTCGGAGTTCATTCTCTCGATTATCAGGATCGAAAACTTCAATATCTTGACTTAACTCCGTAACCTTAAGTTCACATTTCCGAAATTCTTCGGTAAAATCCAAATTAACCAAAAATTCTTTCTTCTGCCCAGATTCCTTTTCGGATCTTAATGCCTGACGCAATACCATTCGTTTCTCATCAACAGTTGAGCCAATTGGCAAATTCCTAATATGTAACTCGTAAGTTAGCTCATCACTTTTCAGCCTATTAACTTCCATGATCAATATGAATAAAACTAGTGAAACTACTTGGTATTATCCTAATAAAAAAATTGCAATATAAAAGTCGAAGATCAACCCCTCCCTTCCAAATAAAAAAGGCGAGAAAGCGCTACCGTTGGTTAATCCTAGGTCTAGTTATATATACTAAGAACTACTTAAAATTTTGTATATAGTTTAGAATTTAAGTTTCGTATATAAAAATGATAAATAAATACCCGTACTAATTTATTTGTTAAAGAACCGGACTATCTAATTACTAATTACCTTAATGATGTGGTTGTGACTTCAATAAAAGAGGCCACTCGATATGCAAAGTTTGCAATCTAATTTGGACTGTTTCAACTTACAGCCACTCTACCACAAAAAATTTAACCTATTATACAGATTAGATACATGAAAGATTTTAAAGTAAATCATTAATTGTGTGATTCAGATTAAATGTATACAATGTATGAGAGAAAGAAAACAAAATAAATACATATTGATTTAAATCGAATATATATGAAAGTTTGATAAAATCTTACACTGTACTTAGCAAAGTAGGATGTACCCTGAAATAATTAAGAAAGCCAACCAAAAAAAGAGAATTAATAAGATTATAGATCAATATACACACGCTAGGGCGCCAATTGCTACCTCCCTCTCTATGTTGACCAGAGAGGCTTTCAGGAAGAGGTGGTTTTAATACGGTATAGTCAACTTTGTGCTCCGGGCTACTCGACTGCGGAGAGTGGGTGGGTCAAGACCACCTCTTATTGTACTAATGTACCGCACTAATAGTTCCAAGTTTCAAAAAAAATAAAAATTCAATTATTAATCGGTATAGGAGGAACTATATTTAATAATTTACCGTATGATACTAATTTGTCAGACAATAAAATTGATAAAAAAAAAGAGTGAATGAATGTATAAAGCTATTAAAACAGATATTCCGCCGAAGTATACTTCACGGATTACAGGTGTTTAATTGTACGTATAAACGTTGATTTTATGAACAAAATTAAATTTAACAAATATATCCGGATCTCTATACACCAGGTACGATTCCCTATCAATTGACACTAATGGTTCCCAAATGGTAGTTCTCAACGATATAATTAACTGGACTGATCTTACTTGATTTTGTGGTGGTGGTGGTGAAACAGCGAATTATGCCAATATCAGCAAGCCAATAACATAATATAAAATGGGAATAGAAGGTCTGAAAAGAAATTATGATTTATAAGTGCGATTGGAACATTCTTGAGGGGGGGAAGCTAATTACTTGATCAAAGACTTACCTTAGATGATGGGTGACCTCATGTGGGGTTTGACAAATCAGTGACTACGTCCATGAACCATCATGTAATCTTACACCAGATTATCACTGATCCGTTTTATAGTTACTCGAAGACCGCAGAGCCGTGAAACAACGAAATAAATACCTATAGTATTACTATGTGGATTTCGAGTTCATAACCAAAAAACCCATTCTCGAGGAATCTCCCACAAAAACCTGTTCAAATCGTTTATACACGAAGAAGAGGACTTGACCATTCGGACAAATAAAATCAAAGTCAGGAAGGTTGACTGGATCTTTCACGAACATTCTTAATAAGGAGGCCAGAGTAATAGTACCAATATAAACATAGCCGTACCGTTTAAGGTGGAAAAGTTGTTCGATATAATTCGATCCACTTACTGATGTATGTTTAATAGTTTAAGTTTCAATATGTATTGAGGTGATAAATAAATCTTTTATGTTTCCACTTTATAAACAGCGTACAAGTGAACCCCAATAAATATTAAATATTGACAAATACTTAAATGGAAAAAAGGAAGTTTGTTGAATATGAATGGAAGAGATCTGCGACCTGTAACACTGTATCGTAATAATCAACAGAACAGCTCTCTACTTATATTAATTCCATTTAGTTGTTTTATTTATGTATGCCCTTTCCCTATAACATATCTAATATGTTATGGGCCCTGATTAAAAATATGGTGTTCTACTTTCGGTTTCGTGTTTATGTTTGTTGGTAATAACTTCAGTGATTGTGGATACCAATAAAAACAGTAGTGCTATTAGACAATTTGATGGTGAACGTTATAGTAATTGGAAATTTCGTTTTAGAGTTATACTCGCAAAAGAAGACGCATTAAAAGTGATTGACGAGGGGGATCTGATGGAACCTAATAGAAAATGGGTAAAAACTCGAACGCCTAGCCAAAACTATCATAATTGATTGTGATACAATGATAGGTATCGTTACAGAAGAAGTACGAGCCCACCAAATCCTTGAAAGGCTAGATTTCATCTACGGAAGAAAAAGCTTGGCAATACAGTTATCAGTTCAAAAGAAATTGTTGAGCTTGAAATGTGAAGGTGATATGAAATTAGTAAAACATTTCCTACTTTTTTATAAACTCATGATTGAGCTGTTAGCTGCTGGAGGAGATTTAACTGACATGTCGAAAAAAGCTCACCTCCTGCTCACCCTACCACCATCCTATGACGGTATAGTAACTGCAATTCAAATATTAACTAATGATAAATTGAGCCTTGCATTCACAAAAACAAAATTACATGACTACGAAACAAAATTACAAAACGGAAGTAGTGAAACCAGTAGTAAAGTATTATATGTAGAAAAACAACCAACTAAAAAGTTCTTTACTACAGATAAATATAAACACCATAGCCCAAATGCTAAATTTTCAGACATTGTGGACGCAAAAACCATACAATAAAAAACTGTTATTTTTGCCAGGAAAATCAATATATAGGTCAAGAACCTCGTGAACGTACTTTACCAACAGTTCATACTGAACCAGATAGTGAAATGGGGAACTCAGCTATTATTGGTCGGATTTTCATAGAACAAACGGCATTATGATAAGTACGTCACTACAACGTTCTATCAATATACGGTCAATATACAGGGTGTCGACACCCTGTATTTCGAACGTCGTAGTGACGTCACCAAACGACACCAGCGCCCCAATTGAATCGCTCGCCAACGATCTGCGCCATCTAGTCGCGAAAATTGGAAACAGTGGGCCAAGAATGGTCCAAGAATGAGCCAGGACTAACTTAGTATATCTACTTATAATGAAATTTAAAGAAATTATATGTATTGTATAATACAAACAAACATTTTTCGCCCTATACTAGTAGTAGATATTATAATCACGCTATAATAGAAGCTCATTACGGTCCTTACTTCACCCGCCTATGCCTAGTGAAATCGCTGAAATTCGGCTGGTTCGGCATTCTACGTACTCCCGGGACGTGTGATAATTGTATCAGATGTTACTCATATCAATTACATAATTGTATTACTTTGCAGGGTGTTTTACATAGCCTTGTGTTTATATAAAAACGAAAAAATGTGTTGTTTTCTACGATCGTCTTTAAAATATGAATTCGACAGAGATAATTGGTGCTCCTACAGATTTTAAAACTAACTCACTTCCTTGAAAAGCTGATGTTTTACCGTGTTATTTATGGACAAGTTATAGTTTAAAACTTCCAAGTTCGGGAAAAGAACCAACGTTTTCTGCTATATCTAATGAACTGTCAATTCACCAATTCCTACCAGAGCCAATACAACAGGTACTACAGTACTATATGTACGATATTTTTGTCATTTTTGGGTGAGTTTCAGTTTGTTAGCACGATACAGCCTCCGGAGTATATACAAGTGACCAATTTTATGATTGGATATTATTCAGAGCATCACAAAGATTGACCCTATCGATATTCAGCTCACTAAAGCCAGTACAACGGGTGCTATGGTACTTGAAATACCAAATGTTTGTCATTTTTGGAGAATTTTCAGTTGGTTAGCACGATACAGCCTCCAGAGAGTATACGATTGATCAATTTTATAATTGAATATTGTTCGAGGTGTCTCACAGATATACCCTATATATTTTCAGTTGACTAGAGCGAGTATATCGGGTCCTATAAATCCAGATATACTACATTTTTGGTTATTTTTGTAGAAATTTCGGTTTGTTAGCACGACACATCCCCCGAAGTGTATATAAGTAACAATTTTATGATAACATATTGTTCAGGGCCACAGATGCGGAAAAGTTAATTTCAATCTTTAAAACCGTTTATTTTAACAATGTTTTTGCGATAAAGGCAAAAAGGTACCCGATAATGAGTGGGGTTTTTACTAGACCAGGAAATATTGATGTAAAGGAAACATCTACGTTGATGAATATGGCAAGCAGATTGAAAAAGAATATGCAAAGGAAGGAACTACAACAATCCGTCCAACACGAAAGTAACATAAATTCATGAAGGAAGCGAAAGGCAGAAACTGATGTAAAAATGGATCATGAGCTTCCTTCGATTTCCTCTGTCAGTATCAATACCGAAATGCACTCTGCACAAAATTATGTCAAACTTCCTACCTTCCTACCAAAGTTTGTGACCGATATGGACTATCGGATAGATCTGCAGTAGCAGTGGCAACGGCAGTGCTAACCGACCTTGGAATTGTTACCAAAGACAATACAAAAAACGTAATAGATCGAAGTAAGGTGAGAACAGCAAGAGGGCTATCAAGGAAAGGTTTCATGCAAAACCTTCGTTATCCAAAGTATTGAAGGCAAGTTTCATATAACAACCATAATCGAAGAACATATTTCTCTAGTTCAAGAGCCGGGCTCCATATTTTTACAGTACCCCTTTCTGGTTCAGCCCAAAGCGTTTGTCAAAGTTTTGTGAACTTACTAGAAATTCGTGAATATTATCTAGATGAATTAGAGGCTGGAGGTTGTGACGGAACCGTGGTAAATACGGGGAAGATAAATTGAGTAATTGTTCAATTGGAATTAAAATTAGGTCGCCCCTTACAGAGATTTGTCTGCCATATTCACGATAATGAATTACTTTTAAGGCATCGTTTCCAGTAGCTTGACGGTCACACTATGCGTCCAAGAGCTTTTGTAGGAACTTTAGGAAATCAAATACAACAGGGCGAAAAAATGCCAGTTGTTAACTACAACAAAGTTAACTGT
This sequence comes from Galeruca laticollis, assembly GCA_963921935.1. NCBI lineage: Eukaryota > Metazoa > Arthropoda > Insecta > Coleoptera > Chrysomelidae > Galeruca > Galeruca laticollis. Next base: position 60,674,913 of record OY998180.1, on the reverse strand, counting down.
GAGCTACCAGAAGTAGATTGTTTTGAATTAAATGCCGATCAGAAATATCGGTTCGAACTTTGTGTTGCAGTTTTTACAGTGGATTGCTCCGTAGATTTATTGAACTGAAGCCCAGAAAAGTTTAGTCATTCTCGATGGCTTACTTTGGTCAATCGCATTCTACGTTTTTATATTAGTACTGCGAATCCAATATCAGAATTAAAGGAATTGGCCAAATTCATTATTAAAGTTTATTCTCCTTTGTGGTTTCCGTTTAAATGCAACTCATCAAGTATAAATGGTGCAAAGCATGTTTTGTAAACAATAAAACGTAGCCGGTACCTAGAGCAAGATTTCAAAAGTGTTATTGACCCTGCAATCCATAGAAAAGCTCATTTTGTCCATCCGGAAAATGTTCTAATTTGTATGTTACATGACAATCGCCTTCATATAAGCCTTCTAAACACAAAAACTAAGGGTAATAGTTTTGCGCACTATTCCAAAACGATTTTCATAAAATAATATTTTTAATTTTTTGAATTATTTCTCAGTCCGGTAGAGGGCAGAAGATGGAAAAAATGAAAAATCTAAAATAGACATAAGTTTTGGAATGCCAATTGAAAACTTTTGCGCACTATTCCAAAACGATTTTTGAAACTTTCATTTTTCGCCCCACCCTAGTGCACAGTGTGTAAAGATATATAAATGAAAAATTCCTTCTATTGAGACACTTTAACAGTAGCCTGTGATTCGTGCAGATACAAACCATAGTATACAACCCAATATTACATATGTTCAAATGGCTCACCACGAAGCCAAAACTCTCAATCCCATATGGCTGAGCTGCAAAACATGCTAAGAAATCTTATGGATCAAATGAGCATCATGCTAAACTTACTAATGACATTTGTCCCAAAATTGTCAAAAGGAGTAAGTTTTTTAAAATAGGACTTTGGAATGTTAAAATATTTACCCAACAAGACCAGGAAGTCAATCCTTTTTTTATAAACCATAACATCGACATTTCTAAAACTCACTTCACAATTAGTAATTATTTTAAACTTTCTAATTATAACCTTTATAGCACTAATTATCCCGATGGAATAGCTCACAGCGGAATAGCTATTATTATTAAGGCACAAATCGAACATTTCGTTTATAAAAATACAATGTAAACCACTTTCAAGCCACCAACGTAGTAGGTAGTAGAAGAGTAGAATGGCCCTTTAACTTAAATTTATCGATATCGATAATAAAGTACCGAAATACCGTAGAGTGACTACTGTTTTAGTGAGGTTCACAATCAAACTAAACGGAACAAAATAATTCTCAAGAATAAAATGAATTAACTATAAAAATAATAATTTTTTTAGGCCGCCTACATGTTATTGTGAACCAAACGATAAGTAAATAATAATTTATACAAAATTGGCCTTTATTTTGAAGTACTGTAGCGTTTATTACCGGAAAACAAAGTCTAGAACTGTATAAAATTCCAATCCTCAATACCAACTGATAAAACGTCCATAAACGTAGATATATCGATTCGGTGAAGACATATTTTTTTTTTAAATAATTTACAAAAAGTAATGAAACAAATTATTTGATTTTATTATATTTAGTTGTTGATACTGTAACGATCAGTATTGCTACTTTATGAATTTTGGGTTTTGAATTTTGTGAGTTTTCGGTTTTGGGTTTTGAATTTTTTTAGTTTTGGGTTTTGAGTTTTGAATTTTGAGTTTGGTATTAGCAACATATTGATAATAAATCCAAGTACTAGCGGTGTGTCAGAAGCCAAAAAACGGTGTCATCATTTAACGCCCGAAGAAAAAACGATTATGAAAAACGTGTTTGAAGGACTTCGCGCGAGAGAAGGAAATATGAGAGTAAGTGAATTAGTTACATTAAGTAGTATTTTGACAAAAAAAGGGAGGAGGCACTGTATACAAAGTAATTGAATCCACTAGTGAATCAAATACGTCGACGCCTACGTCTGAAACTAGAGGAAGAAAAAAATTGAGCTAGACGATCAACAAAAGCAGATGATACGTCGCGCGTTAAAAATGAGGAACCAACTTTAAAGAAAATTGCATTGTCTCTTCAGTCTAATGAAGCTTTGCCGCCAATATCAAGAAATCTTTTGCTACACACATTACGTAACTTGAACTTTAGATATTTGAAGCGAAACCGGAATAGTGCCTTAATTGAAAAACAGGATATGATTTTATGGCGCAGAAAATATTCAAAAGACATAGAAGAGTATCGAAGAGATAACAGAAAAATATATTACACCGATGGAACGTGGTTAAATGAAGGCCACACAGTTACAAAAGTTTGGCAAGATCAAAATATAAAAAACAAAAGACAAACATTCATAGAAGGACTATCGACTGGATTAAAAGCTCTACCTGGAAAAGGTAAATTCCTCATTATAACATATATCGGCAGTGATTCAGGATTTGACGAAGGAGGTTTAAACGCATTCGTTTCTAATAAATCTAGCGATTACCATGTAGAAATTAATGTGGAACATTCATGGTTTTCTGAAATTCTCTTAAGAATTGAACCAGGTTCTGTTGTCGTTATAGACAACGCACCGTATCACATCCGACGTATCGAGCAGTTACCAATAACCAAATTGAGAAAAGCTCACATTGCAGAGTGGTTTAATGAAAAAATATTCCATTTGATAACAATTTGTTAAAAGTAGAATTATTAAACTTGGCGCGGCTGCACAAACACAAATAGATTCGATACGCAGTAGATGAATTGGCACAAAGGCGAGGCGTAATTCTTCTTAGATTGCCGCCCTATCACTGCGAGCTGAACCCAATAAAACTTGTTTGGGCTGAAATAAAAAATGAAGTAGCAAGGAAAAATGTCCCTTTTAAACTAAACGATGTTAAAGAACGTCTTGCTGTAAGTAATGTAGCATCAGAATTATGGACAAATTGTATAAACCATGTCATAAAACAAGAGAAGAAGATGTGAGATCTTGATAACCACATTGAAATCATTATAGAACCAGTGGTTGTGAATTTTAACGGAGATACTACTACAGGAGATGAATATGAAGATATGTTTGATGAATCTGAAGATATTTCAGAAGAATTATAATAATTAGCGACTGGAATTTAGACGTTATGCTTATTGCTTAATTTTTCAAACAACCATGAGAGATTTACTTTAGCTGTTTTTATGCTTTTTTTGAAGTTTAATGCTTTCTTTTTCCCCGAATGCCTTGCGCTGTGTCATGCCTTTTAATGTTTAGTTAGTTATGAGAAGATCGAAACCGGTCCAACACTTACTTTTCCCCATTGAAGACAAAAACTAAGCTTGAGAGTTGAAAATTGGATTTTTATTTTACCTGTTGACCTTTACATATAATTTAATGCCTGGGGGATCACTATACCGAGGAGTAGTTGTTTTTTAAAAGGTGATGGGCGCACTATTATATTTTTCGTAACTTACTTTGAGTTTTAATTTGCTTTTATTACTTATTTTATTTAATTTTTTCATTGGTTTATAAAGTTATTTTTCGCTTAATATGCTGATTTATTGATTTTTCCGCAAATTTTGAGCTGTTCAAGTTCAAGTTGTTTAATATTTTTATGCTATTAGCACTATTTTTGCAAATTTTTGCTCTAATAATTACCTAATAAATATTTTTTTATTCTTAAAATAATATGTTATAGAATTGATTCCATATTATAAGGTGAAACAGTTTGTAACATGAAGTTTTAATTTTTTTAGTAGTCAAGATTTGTTATTGGCTATAATTGCCCTTAACCAGTCTTTTGGTAGGAACATTTTTAGAAGAAAATCATTTTTTTAATGCACAAAACTATTCATATCTACATTGCTAAAAGATATTTTTTTTTAATAAATAAATACTTGTGTCTGTAAATATTAAATGTCATCGTACGAGTTGGTGATAAAGATGCGAGTCTGTACTTCTTCAAACGATAAGAATGGTATGAGTCAATCTACGTTATTTCCGTACTTCATTTTTTTTAGACAGGTACTGGAATACGATTACTATTATGTTTCTTATCAGCCGATTTTTTAAGAATATTTGTCAACAAACCGTGATTTAGGACAGGGGAATCGAATTCTTCCATTACATCAGTAACACTCTCTCAGTGCTGAAAATATCAATTTGTCAGATATATCTTCTGATAAATACTCCAAACTGAATCAATCCAACACGACTCTCTTTATCATATCAGCGTCAGTTGAAAATCTTCGAGACGCTGCTCAATTAAGTAATTCGTTCTTGAACAGCTTGGAAATGCTGATCTGTTCGGTGTAGATGTAGAGCACTCAAATTAATTATTTTGCAGGTAATCAATTAGGTTTCCGTTTTCCTTGTGACCTATTATTTCGTTATTTAATGAAGTTTCTCGTTATCTTTCTATTGTATTTATTCGTCGCCGTTCGTTTACAACAGGCAGGATTTTGATTTTTTCTTATCAAATCTGCAACCCTCAGTAAGGATATTTCTTCATTTATCAATGTTATTTTTTCAATTCGTAAGATGTAGCATATTTTGAAAATATAGTGTAATAATTTTTTACATACTGATTTATTGATGTGACAGTTTTACGAGTCACTTTTGATTAAAGTGTATCAGCAATTTTGATTCAAGAAAACATATATAAACTATTCGAATCACTCGACTTCAGAAAGCTACTGTTTCAGTCTAACATTTCCAACAAGACCTGTCTTTTCGTTCTGCCTTTAAAATCAGAACAAAGAATGAGCTCAAAAAACTTTATTGCAAGCATCATCAGATTTATATAAATACCATCAAAATTGAATTTGGATTTATAATACATCCTGATTAGTAACTAATTTACTCTTATGTGACTTCTGCTTGGAAAATCATGGAGCAAATTAATTTAGTTTCAATTAAACAAAGTTGAGTTCATGTTTACGGGTTGCGATTATTATTTGACCTATTTATTGAGTTTATGTACATTTTATTAATTGCCCATACATACATCGAGTTTGTCGAGTTTGTCGATTCTATTTAAATTTAAGATAATATATCTGTATATATTCTCCCTAAATTAATTTTTGTTGACTGAAATAGTCATAAACATAATCTGTTATAATCCAGTGGCGGCTGATACGGAAGTAGTGGGGGGAACATTTAACCTTCATGGGACGGATATCAAAATTTTACGAAAAGGACTAACTGGGGTCCGAGAAGACCCCATGCGTAAAATTGCAGAAATGCTGTATTTTTCTTTAAATTAAATATATAGAAAAGAAGTTTCATTAAAGTCTTACTATTAACCATTTATTAGTTAAAAATCATCACGAAAAAATACAAAATACCCTAATCACTAATACTACTAACTACATATCATTTTAACATTTTCTACAAACTATCTCCGATTTTGAATGTTCTATGCACACAAAGTTATTACACCTAATACATATTTTTCTGGATTTTCTGTCTTTTTCTCTTTGACACATATGGCAGCGCCCCCTGATAATGTTTTGTTGTTCAACTCTATGTTCTGTTGCATCCAGTAGTTCGGGAAAAACGTCTGTCATATGCCGTTCTCTATTCGTCTGAATGTATTTATTATTATATCGCCGGAAAACGTTTTTCTTTATGAGTTCCTTTCCTAGTCCCAAAATATACATTTTACGTTTATCCAAACTGTTTTTTCGCCAATCCGTGTTTTGCAGTAACCACAATTTATAAGTAACCACAATTCACATTGCCATTGGTCAGTGGTTTGACTTTCTCTGCACTGTATATTCTTTGACCAACTTGTCTGAAGTGTCGACAGCACCTTTTGTTTTGTTGTAATGAAGACTAATTTCTGGTTTATAGTGCTGTTCTTCTCCAGCTACTTTACTATCAGTATGCTCACTTGAAAGTAAGATGACAGCATGTTTCTGAACATAGGATACTAGCGTTCTTTGATTTCTAAAAGCGAACATACTTGAAAACTATTTCTTGTACGATTCCGGTAGAAGTTCCCTGGGAATAAATGTTTTATTTTTCCGGAGGGTTCCACATAAAATAAGATTTTTTTTCCACAACTTGTCAGCAAGTTCTAAACTTGTTAAAAAGTTATCGGTCGTTATTCCAAATCTGCCTTCCAAATGGTCTGTCAAATCTAGGGCAACCCTTTGACTTTGACCCTTTTCCGCTTTATTACCTTGTTTTCCTAAAAATTAATAGATACATAGGAATATAAAGTTTGCCTATATTGCTTTTCAAATAACTTACCCAAATAAACTTGCATGTTTGCAATATAAGAAGTGGTGCAGTCCACAAGAGCCCATATTTTGATTCCATACTTATCAGGTTTACTCTTCATACAGACTCGGAATGTTGCCTTACCCCTAAATGGTACAAGCTGCTCATCTACACATAGATGGTCGCCAGGATTAAAGGATTTTTTATAATTAGAAGTGAAAATATCGAATATATCTCTTATCGGAGCCAGCTTATCTACTAATTTTCGTTCTTGTCTTGTTTGAAAATTATCAAAGCGTAAAAATGGAGTAATTTGTTTGAATCTGTCTCTTGACATTGCAGCAGGAATTATAGGACGACAGTAAGAAATATCTTGACACCAGAGCATATCGATAGCCTCTTTCGATCCGCGAAGTGCGCCAAGAATAAGCAACAGTCCAATATAAGCTCCAATCTCTGTAGAATCAACAGGTACAAAAACTTCAATTTTATTCGGATTTTCTATATTCCATTTATCATAATATGTTTGTGCCTTTCTGTTTATTTCGGTTACTATTATGTTCAGAATATCCGGAGATAGGAAAAGAAGAAAAGCGTCTTTTATACTTGAGATATCAGAACTGTAATTTGTAACGCCTAGAGCATGTCTCCGAATATTAGCTTTTGAACGTCTAACTTTTGTGTTTCCTGGAATTTTTGACCACTCAGTTCCATCTTTAGATTTATATACTGGAATGCCCTGGCTGTTACTAACTGTTGGTTTCTCTGGGCTCGTTTTCTCTATACTTTGATCAACAACTATTACATCATTTTCTTCCTCTACTTCTGTGACAATGTCCTCATCTTCTAAGTCACTCGATGTTTCCTCATTGATAACACTATCGAACTCTGGATCATCACTTGCAAGTATACGTAACATCTCATCGTCAGTAAGCCCCTTGCGATTGTTTCTAAATAAAAACTGACTCATTTTTAAAACGATGTACCCTATTCGCAATATCACAAGAGACTAACCCGAATATTCAAGTCTAAAAATTATATCGCAGTGCGGGGAATCCTCCATTTGAACTGGTAATTAACATTTTACAATTATATGGGTAAATTCCCTGTGAGTAAACAAACGTTAAATGTATGGGATTCCCCGATTTTACTAACAGTTACCGGGATTATTTTATCGGACGTAAAAGGCTGACCGGGGTCTGAAGAGACCCCTGGAATATAAAACTATTTTTTGTTTATACCAGCCAATAAAAACTACTAAATACATCATATTTTATCAACATAATTCATAAACTGCAGCTAGATGAAAGATCAATGTTTAAAAATTTGCGTTTGCAAAGATATAGCGGAAACATACGTCATGGGGTACAAACGGACCCCGGCCAGTCCTATGGAGGTTAAACACAATAAGAAGATTTTGTTTTGTTTATAACTGCGAAAACGAAATATCTCTCTATCCAAGCATCAGTGGTTTTGTTTCCTCGTCAGCATTACTAACGAGTTTATCCATGAAAATAAATAAATGGATAAATCTTTATTCGAATAGGTATTCTGATGTACAGACGAACATATTTACTTACACAACAATAAATGTTTTATCAATATCTACATTTAAAAGAAAGAAAATAAATATATAACATATATCCCAAATTACTATATATGCACTATTAAACTATAAAACCTTTAACAATATCACATTCTTTTATTTTTGATAAAGTTCAATAGCAATGTCCTGAATTGCCTAATGTTGATTGCAGTGCTAATTTCACAAGGCAGCGAATTCAAAGTAGACCAACCATTATGGAGAACAGATTTCCTGGTGCATCTGTAATTTGTTTTTATTATATGAAAATTGTCAGCACTTCTTGTGGGATAGTTATGAACTTGATAATTGAAAGTAATCAACTCATCAAAATATTTGGGAGCATTACCTGTTCAAATCTTAAAAGTAAATTACATCGACAACATGAAAAGTCTATCCCTAACTGAGAGCCAGCCCAATGTAGATAGCAATAATTTTATTGGGATATACTGTTGCACATTGGAATAATCCGCATTCCTCTGTTATGAAGTTTTTGAAGGGTACCAATAATATTGAAATCCGGTAAATTCATCAGGGTAGATTAATAATCAAAATGTGGTTGAATAATTGTTTTGAAGAAAGTAACCGATGTCTTAGTTAAATAAAATACAATCATGAAAGCTTACTAGATCGAAGTAGATTAGAACAAAAATTAACAGAAAAACAAAGAACAAAAGAAGCAGAGTATGAGCATATTGCAGACTGTATAAAAGAAGCCGAAAAGGTGAATATGAATATGTACACAAACCATACTGATGAGACATGGACGTACCGGAAAAAATTGATAACGAAAAACAATTATACTTACTAACAAAAATCCACTAACAAGAGAAGAGTACAAACAAGCAGACAAATAAACAAAGAAGATCATAATACAGAAGAAGAATGACTCGTGGGTGCAAAAATGTAACGAAATAGATAGGTACATTGGAGGTACAAAATACAGGAAAGCGTTAAAACACATAAGAAGTAACAAACACAAATCACAAATACCACTGATTTTAGAAAGAGGGTGGAGAAGCAATTTTGCAAAGGAGCAATGTATAACAGAAAGTCCGAATGTATTGAATTGAAAAATAAAGAGTCAATTGAAGCCTTAAAGAGTACGAAAAATAGAAAATCACCAGAACCAGGAGGAATCCCGTCTGAGTTACTAAAATATGGCTCTGACAATCAGACAGAATGTTGACAAAGCTTTACGAAATATGCTTAAATGGAGAAGATGTACCGTAAGTATCAAAGGAATATCCCAGAAACTACAGAGGCATAGCTGTTATATGACGACTCTATGCACGAGTGATGAAAACAAAATTAGAAAACGAAACAGAACTAAAGATAATGGAAGAACAATCAGGTTTTAAGGTAGGTAGCTCTACATCTTCACACTTAAAATAATATTTGAATAACGGACACAAAAAAACCTAGTAACAGCTATTACTTAGAGAAAGCATACGATAGTCTGCTATGGAAAGCGATGACCTCCATGAAAATAAACGCTGCATTGATTTAAGCAACTAAGAATCTATACTACAATAATATAGCTAAAGTAAAAACATCAGAGAACGACGTCCAACACAAATTTGCGACTAAGGCAAGGCCATTGCCTTTCTCCAACATTGTTTAATATGTTGGGTTATATATGCTTCTCATATATTTGAGATTATTAAATATTTGCCAACTTTATAATTAGGATTATTTTTGTTAGGTATATGGCAATTAATACCAAAATGTACACTTCTAAATATTTATTTTCCGAGCTTTCGAATACTATGTATGTATTCATTTTCCAGGACTAAAATTTAAAATTGTGGTCACAATTTAAAAATAAATATTATATATAAAAATATTTAATTAATTGAGATTAGTGGTAAAGTTGTAAAATAAATGTATATCATAAATCATTCTAAACATTTTCCAAAAATTAATAAACTTAAAAAAAACAATATTAAGACATTAAATAACGTTGTTAATTTATCTTACTACTTTTTATAATTTTCTTGTATTGTCAATACCATGAACTATCAATCTGCTAAAGTATTCACAACAAAAGAAAATTATAAAAAGCGTCTGTTTTTAGAAACGTCATATATCAATCAATATGATGATAGTAAGATAAATTGAAATTCGTAGTAACTCAATAACAACAACGTAAATACCAGAAATCCGTTAATACGCGTAATAACTAGTAAGAACCCGAAATAACTAGGAATGTCAGTAATTTCGCGTTCTTACTAGTAAGAACGCGTAATTAATACGAGGTCTAGGAAAATACCGAATTAAAACTTTTATTCGGCTATTTACTGATATTTTCAGTTAAAACGCGTTCTTTCTAAGCACACAACAGTAAATAACCGAATTTTAAAATTTATGAATGCCTTAAATTAATATTGTAGGTAAGTATCTGTTAGAGAATAACGTGCGGTTGGTTTCAGTTAATTTATTGCACAAAAAAAATTTACAGAACATAGAACAAGCGAAATTCAAACAAAAGTGAACAATATAACTTAGCTTACTTATTATTGCAAGAGGTACTATTATGGCATTTTGAATTGCATAGAACATTATTTTTTTGCATTTGCATAATTCACTTTTACAATTTTTAGTGCATTTGCCCATAAAAAACCCTGGCTAGAACCAAAATTAGATGGAGCTGCTTGACGTAAAGAAATTTGTTTATCTTTCCCTATCAAATCAATGTCAATAAATTTTTGCTTGCAAATATCAAATTCGGATCTGGTATACAGATGATTTATGACTCCATCTTTTGTACCTAAATGGTACATGTTGTCGTCGGTCTTCAGTAATACAACAGCTATTATATTTCTGAAAGCACCTTTTGCTTCATCCACATCAGGAATAGGTACCGTAACATTATCGCCAACGTTTGTAGGTGGATGTGTTTTATCACTGTAGCTTTTCATCTTTTTTGCCTGATGAATTAGCGATTGGCTTGCTTCTGACCTTACTGCTTTTATATTGTCTTCTGTTTTACAATTCAAACAGAAGTCACGATCAATGTTAGTCGGCAAAATAGCACCACATTTGTTGCAAAAGCGTTCTTGTTCTTGATCTTCTTCTGGATTTTTTCAGCAATGTCGTCTTCTGAATATAAATCTTCTCTTTGAGTTTCTTCTCTCATCGTGGTAACATCATTAACGACTTTTTCTAAATCCTCTTCCCGCTCTAAAGATGAAATAACCTCAGGAGGCAAAGACTATGTAGTTAATCCAGCTCTAGATTCGATGCCAAACATGGCCTTATATGGAGTTTGCCTTATGCCTGAATGATAGGCACGATATTTCATAAATTGTACAAATGGTAGACCTTCTGACCATTTTACAGTTTTATTATCGGACATCCATGAAGCAATCATATTTTCAACATCTTGATTGGCCCTTTCGACTGATCCCTGACTCTGGCTGTGTCGTGGCTTTCCGTGAACGATTTTAAGTTCTGGCCATAAGGATTTAAATTCGTTTATAACAGTTCGCAAATTCTCGACCGTTATCACTGTGTAATATGCGCTCCAAAACTCAAAAATATTTCGTTCAATTTGTATGCGATTTCTTCAGCTCGTTTAGATGTTAAAGCTCTTAACAAAATGAACTTGGTTAAATGATCTTGATAAACCATTATGAATTTATATTCTCCATCTGATTGGCTCTGCATATCGATCAGATCTACTTGGAATCGGCTGTTTAATTCATTGTGTAAAATTGGTTTAGAAACCAATCCTCTTTTCTTCTTAGATTTTTTACTGTTGCAGACTTCGCACATCGACAGAAATAAATTTATCATTCTGGTAGTAATATTTGCATATTTTCTTGCTGTTTCTATTCGAAGTCGGTCCCGACCACCATGCCCAATTGCTACGTGAGCAGCTTCGATAACATCAAAGATTTCTTCAATTGGGAGGTAATATAATATTTGATCATTCTTGGATTTTGCTATAATATGCTGAACGCCACTTAATTCCATGATGTCAAAACGGCTTAAACGACGATACTGTAGGGTAGTTTTCTTTTTTGTCAGTTTAGCTTCTTTAATTACTTGAAGTAGATTTTCGTAAGTTTCTTTATTCATAATAGTATATTTCAATAATTTGGGATCTTTACTGCACGTACTTAATAAATCATTCGTAAATTTTTCTTTCCAGGCAATCAGCGAAGAATTCATTTTTCGAAGAACAACGTTTATCAAAGTAACAAACGGCAAACGGCGTGGTACACACAGTAACAACTTCAGATAAAATAACGTATTATGTAGCCGCGCAAGGTGCGAGGGAACCTCCCCCTGTCTTTCGAGACATCGCGAGATGAAATGTAGCTAATCCTTGCAAAGATCGAGTAACATTCTTCTTTCTCAGCCACTTCTTATCCACTCCTGGACGTAAGCCTCTTTCATATTTCTCCATGCTGTCCTGTCCTGTGCTTGTTGAAACCATCTGTTTCCGGCCTGTCTTTTGATATCATCAAGCCATCTTCTCTGTGGTCTTCCTGTGCTTCGCCTTGTTTGTCTTGGTCGCCAGTACGTTAGTTTGGTTGTCCATTTAGCTTGATCCTGCCGGGCCACATGCCCTACCCATTGCCATTTCAGCTCCGCAGTACGCTTTATTATATCCATGACTTTAGTTCTTTGTCGGATATCTTCATTCCTTTTTCTGTCTCTGAGAGTAATTCCGAGCATCGCTCGTTCCATCGCTCTTTGCATCACTCTTAATTGATTTGCTGTCCTCCCTGTCATTGCCATTGTTTCCAGTCCATAGGTCGCTATCGGTAGTATACAGGTATCGAAAACTTTTCGTTTAAGGTTGATCGGTATGCTGCTATTTCTGAATATATAGTTCATTTTTCCGAACCCCGCCCAGGCTAATTTTATTCTTCGTTTAATCTCAGCCGTTTGATTTTCTTTTCCTATTTTTATTACATGTCCCAAATATATATACTCTTCCACGTTTTCTAGTTTTGTACCATCTATATATATTTGTTCGTTGGTGTTACTTATTATTTTAGTCTTTGCGATGTTCATTTTTAAGCCGATATTTTTTTAAGCATTATTAAGTTGTTCTAACATGTTGCTCAGTTCGTGCACGTCACTGCTTATCAGGACAATGTCGTCAGCAAACCGAAGATGGTGTAGATAGGAGCCGTCGATATTTACTCCTTTTGTTTCCCATTGTAATGTTTTAAAGACGTTCTCAAGCGCCAGAGTAAATAATTTTGGTGATATTGTATCACCCTGACGTATTCCCCTATTTACCTTAATCTTATCCGTTTTTAGATCTTCATTCATTTTGACATGAAAAGTGGCATTTTTATATATATTTTTTAATAAGTTTGTGTACCTGGAATCTATTCTATTCTAGCATCGTTCATAGCTTGTATAAAGGCCCTCGTTTCGAGAGAATCGAACGCTTTGTGAAAATCCACAAATGCCAAGTGAAGGGGTATGTTGTATTCCGTTGTTTTTTCTATCAGTGTTCTAATAGCTTGTAGGTGATCTATAGTACTGAACCCTTTACGGAATCCCGCTTGCTCTACTGGCTGGTACGCGTCCAATTTATTTGTTAGTCTATTGGTTATTATCCTGGTGAGGAGCTTATACATATGAGAGAGAAGGTTAATTGGCCTATGTTGCTGTTATCTCTTTTTTTTTAAAGCAGGATCACTTCCGCATTTTGCCATGCATCGGTAATTTTGCCTTCTTGTAGACATTTATTTAAAAGAATTTGTAAAGATTTCTCGATAACCACTCCTCCCATTTTCAGCATTTCACATGTGATTCTGTCTTCTCCTGGACTTTTTCTATTTTTCATTTGCTTTCTTGCTTTGATATTTCAGGAATGTCTTCAGAGCCCACATTGCATATAACCGTGCTCGTGATTCTAGGGTCCGGTGTAGTAGATGTGTAAAGACGGGTGTAGAATTATTTGGTGTGTTCCGCGATCTTTTTGCTGTCCGAAATTATGTTTCCCTGTTGATTTTTCATTTTGGTGATGATTTGTTTACCAGAGGATAGTTTTGACCTTAAGACTTTCATATTTACATTGTCCTCTATTACGTTTTTGATTGTCTTGGTGTTATAAACTCGGATGTCTTTTCTTACTTCTCTATGTATTCGTTTATTTAGTTCCCGATAATTTAGTGCATCTCTGGATGTTTTCTTTCTTTGTTCCATAAGTTGTTACGTCTCTGGTTGTATTTTAGAGTTCTTTTTGTTTTCATGCAAATCTTCCTTGTCGCAATGTGGATGTCGGTTGTGATTTTTTTGTTCAGTTCGTCTATGTCCATCCTATTCAATGCTTCAGTTGGTTCCAGTTTCTTTTCTAGTTCGTTTTGATAATCCTTTTTCATATGTACAAGCTCCTCAGCCTTAGGGATCTTGTCTGTACGGATGAGTTCGTTTCTTTCAGTTTTCAGGTTGAGGCTAAGGGCTGCTCTTACCAGTCTATGATCGCTGTTTGTATCGAATCGGTTTAGTACTGATACGTCTGTGCAAATTTTTCTGTTATTCGAAAGTATGAAGTCGATCTCATTTCTAGTTTCCCCATCGGGGCTTTCCCAAGTCCACTTTCTTTGCTTAGGTTTTTTAAAGTAAGTGTTCAGACAGTAAAGGTTTTCTTTATTTAAGTAATTTACTAGCATATCTCCTCTTTGATTTCTTATACCTACACCGAAAATTCCGACGTTGTCCGCGTCAGTTGTGCTCTTCTGTCCAATTTTAGCATTAAAATCACCACTTATTATTTTATAACGAGTTTTTTGTGAAGTCATGGCCTTTGATAGAGTAACATTCAGTGGTTACTAACTTACGCTTAGAAAGAACGCGTTCTAATTGAAAATTTCAGTAAGTAGCCGAATAAAAGTTTTAATTCGGTATTTTCCTAAACCTCGTAGTAATTACGCGTTCTTACTAGTAAGAACGCGAATTTACCGATACTCCTAGTTATTTCGGGTTTTTACTAGTTATTACGCGTATCGGATTTCGGGTATTTACGGTAACATATACATTTATTTTACAACTTTACCACTAATCTCAATTAATTATGTAAGTATTTTATATATAATATCTATTTTTAAATTGTGACCATAACTTTCAATTTTTAATTTTAGTCCTTGAGAATGAATAGATAGTATTCGAAAGCTCGGAAAATAAATATTTCAAAGAGTTCACTTTGGTATTTATTGCCACATACCGAATAAAAGGGGGGGTTGGTTGTAAGTTGGTCATTGCTTTGTACTTGGTTTGCTTATTTGCTTGCTTGCGCTAGGTTGTCTGCTTGTAGGTAGCTTTCTGCAGTCCAGTGGAGAAATGCAACCATCGATTGTCTGCCTCCTCGTGGCACCGCTGGATACGTTAACGCTGTTGATTATCAGTGACAGCGGTGTTGACTAACAAAATTACACTCCAACAACCCAAGCTAAGGTATGAGGAACGTGGCGATGGCTGAATGACCGCAGGGAATGCGACCGCGAACGTCCCCCTGGGGGTACTAGGCGACACCCCCTTGGAAACAGCCTTTCCCTGACATGCGAGGCTCTGCCAGAGACGACGAACATTTCCCTAGCTACTCGTGGGATTAGAATGGACCAACATAAAAAAAACAAAAACCGGATGAGCGAGAACGCACTCCTCCAACACCAAAGCACGGGTCGAGATAATAGAATCTGCGGTGCAGAGGCAAAGAGAAAGAAAATAGCGAGGTAGCAGGCTGGCGTCTCTACAGACACCACCAGCGCCACTCGCCCCTCCCTATCTAAACCAGCGGCCAAAAATGCAAGGGTGGCGATGGCATTCCCTCCTCCAAAAGATGCCCGGAACGCGTCGCCCCCCAAGAAAAGAAGCACATCCGCACCAAAACCTCAGAGGAAAACTGTTCCAGAGGAAAGTGGGTACGGATGGATGCTAAAGCAAAGAGCTACAGCGAAGCAGCTACCAGCAATTTACGGGTAGCTATTATAGACAAGGTCGATCCATACGATTAAATAATTACCGCTAATGGAGATCTTGTCAAAAGACAACTAATGGAGGCTTCGGACGAAACCCTTATGTTCGCAGTCAGAAAAAGCCACCTCATGGTCGCAATCTGGCGAAATAATCAGCGGCACCTGCGATAATGACGAAACGCTAGGGTGGCTAAGGAACACAGTTTCAAAACTGAAACCGTGGAAGAAGGCTAAGCTCGACGTGGTACACGCCGACAACCTCCCCCAGCTGACAAAAGCCACCCTCTGGGTCCCTAGCGAAGCTCACGCTGACCTGGGTGACAAAGAGGATGTACTGCACCGGCTGGACAAACAAAACCCAGACCTTCGGGTGGACGCATGGTTTTCCTTCCGCCACGAAGCGACGGTCAATCCCAAAGGATAAGAGACGAGGAAATGGGAGTCCTAGAAAAACGATCAATGAGGATGAGCTATGCGTTCACCTCATTGATTGTTAAAACAAAGAAACTCGACCCGGAACGGAGGAGATCGAGCACGGATCCTCCTCTCCCATCCGAGGAACCCCAAGGAGCTGTTGCTTCTGCGGAGACTGTCTCCTGACAGAACTAACAGCTCTAAGCCAGGTTACAAGCGACGTCAACCCACCTCCAAGTGAGGAAGTGGAGATGACCTAAAATAACTGAAAACCCATCTCACCAACATCACGCAGAGATGGGCAATGGAAAGGTAAGATTTATTCAGTGTAACCTTCAATAAAAAAAGGTGGCTCCGGCAACACTATGCCGCCACCTGGATGTGATGCAGGGTACAATAGCACTTATCCAAGAACCCTGGATGAGACAAACCAAAATCATGGGTCTAAATAATCCAAACGGTTTAATTTTCAGCTTCCCAAGCAATAAGCAACTTAGGACGGCCATATACGTCCCTAGAAATTTTAAGACCTGCCCACTGACGCATTTTTCGTCCTCCGACCTAACGGTAGTGAAGGTTCAATATGAACAGAAAGGTCAAAGGAAAGTGTTAATACTTGCATCCGCATACCTCCCATCAGAGGCAGCTAAACCACCACCAATTAAGGAGTTGGAGGAACTTGTGGAACACTGTCTCACCTAGAAGCTTGAACTGGTAATAGGCTGCGATTTAAACTTCCACCACTTAAGCTGGGGTTGGGGCTGGGGCAGCAAAGGTATTAACACTAGAGGTAAGTCTTTTTATTATTAGATAACTAACAAGAATCTCTGTATTCTAAAAGAGGTACTGAACCAACTTTTATTAACTCTCGTAGTCAAACGCGAATAGATATTACCCTATCTACTATTAACAATTTAAATATAATCTCCGGCTGGCATGTATCCGACGATATTTCAACGTCGGACCACCGCTGGATAAAATTCGGAATAAAACTGGTACTCACAAACTCTACAATGACTCGCGACTCCACACAAAATATATCCACTGTTTGAAAGGGTATCTGCGAGGAGTCGAGGATTTGTTGCCTAACAATGAAGGAGATTTGGAAACTTATTCTGAAACCATTCAGGTGGAGCCTCCACTCTGTGGTGGTGCCATGAGATTGACCAACTCAGGGGGGCGGCGAGGAAATATTTTATTAAGGCTAAAAGAATCAGACTCAAAGAGGATTGGAACTCATACAAGTCTCACCTCAAGGAGTATAGAAAAGTCATTAGACAAAGCAAAGAGAAGCATGGAGAATCTATTGCGAGGAAATCGAGGATTTTCCCCAAGCAGCTAGACTCCAAAAAGCCATCTCAAAAGATCCCCGCCATCATATCGGTATACTAACCAGAAAGGATGGCACAAAAACTGCTAACCTAAACGAAAGCCTTCAAATACTAATGTAACTCACTTCCCTCACTCCAGAACTACAAATACGGCAGCCTGGGAGGATGAGGAGAATCACTACCCGACGGACGATGACTGGCGTATATCACTACAGATCGTCGACGCGGACAAGTTTTGAGATGTCATCACGTTGTGCTCAACATAAAAGCGATGCAAGGTTAGAAGAGCGAAGATGTGCATTATCAGAACATGTTATAGATGAGTTCCACCATGTGGATTTTGATAAAGTAAAGATTCTTGATGTAGAAAAAAACTATAACAAAAGAAAGTTTTTAGAAATGTATCGTATTAACAACATTGAGGAACCAATGAATAGAAAATCTGACATTGAGTCACTTAGTAAGATTTATACATATTTGCTACACTTTAATAATGTCCACTCCAGAAAAGAGGAGATTGATTCCCAAATTAGTGTTTGAGTTAATGGTTGACTGAGGTGACAGGTCAGTCGAATGTTGACAATACAAACATTATTTAGTATTTTAATTCAAAAGAATTTTTTTTACATTATGGCTAGCACAGCTCAGTTGCGAATGCAGATGATTTCCACTCAGTCTGGCCTCAACGTGAGAGGTTAGGTCCTTTCCATGTTTTATAAGTTACAGATCTTACATTACTTCTCTTAACCAACATCATTACTGTTATTGTTAATGTTATATAATTATTATTACTTTTCATGGAAATTGACATCAGTCGAAAGTGGATATCGTCAGTATTTGCGGGTGAGTTTTGTTTGGCTTTTTTATCTAACAATAGTTGATGCTGGAATGGACTGACAGTTTGGGAATACCAAATGTGAGAGGTTTGAGTGTTCACTGACTGTTGACTAATTTTGACCTCCCAATTTCTTACATTTTGCAAAAGACAGTTGGCAGCTGTTTGACAATAGTATGGTTAAATTTATTAGTGTAATTTTTCAATCTTATCGTGATCGCAGGTGTGGACATTGATTTATCATTGTTCACCTAGCAACCAAAAAAACATGAACAGAATGTCTTAGAAGTTTAGATTTTTATTAAACAATTTTACTTCAACCTTTCAATCCCCCCTCCCCACACCGTAGCACAACCTATCGACGTTCAGTCGATTTCACGTTGAAATAGATATTCAACAAAATCATTTCATTTCTTATTGTACGTCTTTTGGTTTTAAAAATCGGGAAAAAAATCCTGACTCTCATTATTATATGTAGGTGAGAAACTATATTTAGTCGAAATTTTTGTCTTTAGTGGATGAATTTTTGCCTGGAATTTGTGAAATGTGAGTTTAATTTTAAATCAACAATACAAGTAAGCCGTAATGATTTCAAAAATTATTTTCATTATTAAATTAACCGGTTTTTTCATTCTGGTTTATAATAGCGTTTTAAAATGTAGACAATGTTCTTCGAAAGCTTAGGTAACGTACTATTTGATTCACTTTATCTGTAACCTGTAAAGTTTTTTTGGCTCCTATCCCCACGAGTTTGAGGGTTTTTCAAAAAAGACCACTCTGTGAAGTTTTATTTTTTAACTGATCAGCTGTAACTAACTGCCAACTTTTGGTTTTTGGTTTTTATATACTCGACGTTTCGGCTTCCACTTTGAAGCCATTCTCAAGAGGCGGGGTTAGGTTATTCGTTCACTAATCTAGGAAGTGATCCGATTACGTAGTCTCAATCTGCCTACTCTACGCAACTAATCACCACCTTCGGCTAATTCGAAGGCCTCAATCGGCCTACTCCTTGGTAATTCACCGAAAAAGGACGTAACAATAAAAATAAAATAAATAAATAAAATGAAATAAAAAAATGCTCATCAGTTAAAATACCGTAAAACACTAACACTCACTACTGGCTTAAGGCCGACTGTCCGATAAGTTGTCTAAACCGTGTATTTATGGGGGACCTACTGGCAGGTATGGTATTTTTGGCGCGCGCGGTTCGTATGCTGCTGGCTGGTAATAGATATGGAACGTTCGTTATCCCGCGATATTTTAGGAGGGTAATTGTTAATCTTGGCGCAAGCCATGGTGGAAAGCGGTGAGGTTGTATCGGAATGTGGCGGGTGGAGAAGATGATTTCAGGTTTATGGCAATCTCTGGCTGTCGTCTCTGTTATTTAGATAGTTACGTTTTTCTATTTCGATAGCTTCTCGAATTATTCTGGATTTAAAGGAGCGAGTTGGGGCGATAGTTATGGTTTTATCGAAATTGATTGTGTGCCTATATCTATATATATATATATATATATATATATATATATATATATATATATATATATATATATATATATATATATTACCATAGAGAGAAACCTGCAACACTATGTATACTAAATTATGGAATAAAAGACTACACACTGTAAGCAAGTACAAAATTTTAGAATTTGAATTTTTTTAAAAAATCGTTTGAAATGGAGACAATCTGTACTATTGACTATTAAATAGAGAAAGTAGACAAGAGTCAAGCTGTAGAATTGTGGAGGAAATTTTAAATACGCTTTATAAATACATATGTGAAATAAAATAACATGATTTTAATATTTGAGAGAGACAATTTTTGAACGTTGTTCCATATAAATAATAACAATCCATTTTTCTCATTGTAAAAGTAAAATAATAATAATGATTTGTCTTAAAAAAGTAAATATTAGATATTGATAGAAGTTTTCTGATAAGATTATGTAATTATTTAATATATGTTAAGGTAGGAAGTCAAATAATAACATTAATTTTATACAGCATGGCATTTGTGAAATGAATTGTCATTCCGTATAGATATTATTGAAATTAAGAACTGTCATTTATAAATATTTTGGAATACAATTTAAAGGGAATAATATATGGGTTTTAATCATTTAAAAACTTTAAACAGAATGTTTTAAAAGGATAGATGGACGATCTACAACTTGAAGTGAAACTTTTCAATAAGAATTTTTATAGCCAATTTTGATTGGTGGAATACACTTGAAATATTTTGATCAGCGACAAGCAGATTAATAATTAAAAAATTGAATAAAACAATTTGTTGATAATGGACACTATTTCCTAGGTAGTTTTCTTTTTGGTAGCAGTGAATGGATAAGAAGCAAAATTTTTGAGAAAAATTATTTAAACTTTTTTGAGAAACAACAGTTTGGAATGGTAATTAGACAAAGAAATACATTATCCTTAAAAGCAACTCAGTAATGTAATAAATCAAGTAGATAAACATATTTTAACAAGAAAATTGGTAAATATAATAGAGTACTAACCACAAAATTTATCAATATAACCAAGTAAAATGTTGTATTGTGGAAATGGTGTCTCCACAATACTTTTCAGAAAGCACTGGATTATGGGATTCATCTAAAATGTATTGATATGGACGAAATATAGCATCAATTCTTGATATTATCCAAGCTGAACAAATTGTATGGTTTTCCAAGAGGTAACCTAAAATAAAATAAAAAAAACAATCATTGAAGTGTACTAGAATAATACAGTGAACAGGTATTTAAAACTATTTTATTTATATAAAAAAAGGTTAAACAAACTTACCGGTTTTGTGCAAAGAATTGAACTTTGATATTACATAGACGCTCATCAGTATTGTTTTTCGCCATTTTCTGTCATGGACGTTTTATAACGGAATTTGTATTTTCAAATTTGTATAAAATGTTGCCTACTTTGTAATCGCACATAGAAATAATATTTCACCTGAGTGTATGGTTTGTTTGAAGGAATGATCATCCTAGATAGTTGGTTTTCACAAGTTTTTTTTTGTAAAAGAATGATGTACTTGTTTCCACAACATTAAATAACGTTTTTCCCCTTTAAAAAACATTTTGAAATCATATTGTTGAGACTTTTCATTTCTTGGTGATTGCTCCATCTATGTTCAACAGTTAGCAGTATTGACCTGACGTCAGTGAATCGTGGAGAGGATCGAAATTAAGCAGACAGGACCGTGTCTAGAATTTATTTAGAAATAATATAAGCAAGTATATTTTTTGATTAACAAAATTTCTTTATTAAAATGTAAGGATTTTATTTAACTTTGGCGCTCATATTGGAAATAAAAATTTTTTTTTAACAATTGAACCCTACTTTGAGATTGTGGAGTCTTGCATGCGAAGGGTATAATTACTTTACAAACTATTTTGAAAATTTTATAATATACCGCGCAAACAAAAACTAAACAATAATAATAACATTTTAAATATTCTCTCATACCAATTCTATCCACAATAAAATGTCGGCCCAACGTAGGGAAAATTAGAGAAAACATATTTATCTTAAAACATTAAAATCACACACCTAACAAATCACAATAATATATATATATATATATATATATATATATATATATATATATATATATATTTTCTTTACACTAACTGGATATAGTGTAGTATCCCTCTGGAAATAAAATTTGTTAGAACACAACAAGTAGTGGTCAGTGTAGTTTGACAACTATGGAAATTTCGTCTAGAACAATAGTAGGAGTTATCTGCGTGATATTATAATTGTTTATACTTCGTTATTGTTTATTAACTCTTAGTGTACAATAGTGTTGCTTCCAGATGAATTCCAGAGGGAAAAGATTAATACAGATGGCTTTGTCTAATATAACAAACCAAAGAAACTGCGGTAAGTACTTAAATTTGTGGTTATTAAAATCTAGGGTTATGTCATAAATTGCATGATACAAAATTGTGTAAATTTGTAATACTCAGTGTACCAAATTATAGTATTTTATAGCTTTCGGACTGATTTAGTCATGAACGGACGAAATAAGTTAATTTTACGCGTAAAATACAGCAGTCTATTGTGTAGATGTTCTGCTATGTTGCCAGTTCTTACATTTCGTGTGAGATAGAAGGAACATTTTGTAAATATTATTTTTCGTTTGCAGATGACGATGTGTTGATAGGTAACCAATCAGGGAATAGACCGAATTCTCAATTGGATAACAACCAAGGACATACAGGTAACTTTTATAAAAAAGTGTTTGATCTGTTTTAAACTTTAGTTACTCTTACAGGTGTTATAGTAAATGAGCCAGTAGAAGTAACATCATGTAGTGGCCAGTCTCGACGTTATTCCTTTAGCAGTGATTCAGACGATTCGGTTGTTGATCAAACATACGATCCTAATAGTATGGATGATATATCCGATTCGTGTTCAGACTTAAGTGTAGACTTGAACAGGAAAAAGAGAATTCAAGTTGACACATTAGATTGTGAAGAAGCAGTTAGTTTTCCAGAAAAAAATAATATTGACAAAGAAAATATAGGAAGCACCAATATGTCAATTGAAGAGGAACATGTGGAAAACACTATTCAAAAAACAAAAGTTAAAAGGAAGACTGAACTTAAGCAACGGGGAAGAAAGAGAGTAGTACATGTCAATGAGTGGAAATGTAATAAGCGGAAATTATGTTATGCAGCTGGAGAAACATATATAACTAAAAACGGAAAGACCGTTCCTGCAAGAGAAATGAAGCTTCCATGCTCTTGTAGAATGATGTGTTTTGAAAAGTTAACAGATAGTAATAGACTCGATATTTTTAATAATTATTGGCGCTCTACGGCTGATTATAATGTCAAGCGTCAATTTATTTTATCTTGTGTGGAAAGTAAACCCACCGCAACAATGCGACGAAATGTTTCAAAACCCAAACAAAATACACTAATGTATAAATTTACTGTCAACAATATAACCATTAAAGTATGTAAAATAATGTTTTTAAATACACTGGCAATTTCAAATTCCGTTGTTATTACAGCTTTAAAAAAACGGCAACCTGGAGGAATAATTGAAGAAGACCAAAGGGGACGGAAAATTCCTGTTAATAAAACATCCGAAGTTACTATACATAATGTTACACAGCACATATCTTATTTTCCTGCATATGAAAGCCACTATTGTCGGGAACAATCTGAAAGAAAATTTTTGTCTCCCGAACTAAATATTGAAAAAATGTATCAACTTTATTTAAGGCACTGTGCAGAAACAAACATACCAACATCTGAAATTGCGAAAAAGTGACTATATTCAGAAATTTTTAATACCCAATTTAAATTGAATTTTAAGCCAGTACAAAATGATACCTGTGACATTTGTGATAGCTATTGCAACCAATTGAAAGATCCCCTTTTAAATCCAGCTGACAAAGACAAACTACAGAAAGAGTATGATGCGCACTTGGTTGATGCGGACCAGAGATATAATTTGAAGGGTGTTGATAAAGATATAGCCAAAAGCAATATAAGACATAAAGTGTTGACTGCAGATCTTCAAAAATGCTTGCCTACACCTATGCTGACATGTGGACTGAGCTTCTACAAACGAAAATTATGGACATTTGATTTCACAATTCATGACGCTTCAGACGGAACAGCCCATTGCATGATATGGGACGAATCAAAAGCTGGACGTGATGGTGAAGAGCATCGGCCCTTCTCAAATGGGCAGAAATGGTTATTTCCAATTCTGATGTTGAAGAAATAACATTATGGTCAGATAATTGTTACGGCCAGAATAAGAATATTATGTTGATAACTTGTTTCTTCTGGATACTACATAAATGGCCGCAAATTAAAATAATCAACCAAAAATTCTTACTTAAAGGACATACACACATGGAGGCAGACACAATACATGCTCTGATTGAGAAAAAGCGAAAGAAAGCCAATAATATGACTATCCAGACCCCTTGGGATTGGCAACAATTTATACGTAGTTGTTCAACAACTCTAACAGTTCATAACATGGAATTAAATGACTTTAAAAACTTTACGCATGTTTATAATAAATCCACAGGGAAGCTTAGACAGGAACAGATACCATTCGTATATAGAAACTTTCTCATTTCGGAATGTGTTCATTTACAAGTGCGCCAAGAAAATATAGGTGAACTTTATTACAAAATGGCTTTTAATGAAGATTTTAAAAATATTAACCTGAAAAGAAGAAATGCTACGTTTCCGGAATCTCTTGCTATAAGCCGCGTAGAACGAAAACCAATATCTACTGCAAAGTACAATGATTTAATGTCGCTCTTACCGTTTGTGTCCAGTGAATTTCACGATTACTATAAATCCCTGCCTAAAGCAGATCAAGAGCCCGATTTCACAGCGTGAAAAATGTGTTATTAATATTTCTAAATAAAATAATTTAATTACAATAATTATTATCTTTTATTTTATTGGTTGAATCGAAAATGTGTTTAATACGTAGTATATTAGGTACCATAGTGTCGGAAGATACAACACTATTTGATCAAAAAACGATTTTCATCACTTCCTAAGGTAAATACCTATAATATTTCATGAAGTACTTAATAACCATTAGATACACCTTACAAACTGCAATTTACTGCATAAAATTCATAAATACCCAAGGATAATAATACTTTCGGTCCTGCATCTAATGTGGAAAGAATACAGTTAAATCGAGGGAGCGATAATATCAAATTGTGATTAAAGTTAAAAACTGTAATTCACAAAAAGTACAAAAATATCTTGTGCAAGTGTAAACTATCACATATAATTGGTGAGTGTTCTCCAAATATTGAGACAATAGGAAAATCTGTCATAAAACAATCCAACATTGTTAAATTCGAAATCTAAATTGTGTTAAATACCAACAAAAAACAAAAGCGATAAGCGAAGATCGTTCACCAAAATACGAGTACTTGCTTAAAAATACAGTCCCGGACTCACTTCAAAAAGGAAGTTAATTCATTATAACGCAGCGAGACGAGTTCAGCCAGTCCGGGTGAGTGTTGGAAGCTGAACTGAGTAGGTGACTGACGAAACTTTACGGGATGCGGAACTCGTTAAGGTGCGTTAAGAAATGAACATCGATGAATACGATATGGAAGATAGTCTTCGGAATATGGAAGAAAAAATAGACAGAAATGCATGTATTATAATGGAATTGAATCAGGAAAATCATAAGCTGAAAGAAATAATCGCCGAGCAAGAAGAAAGATTAGACTACGTAGAAAGGGAAATAAGGCGCAATAACATAGTAATTCAAGGAATTGAAGATAAGGAGAATGAGAGCCAACAAGAAATAAAGGAAACAGTCCAAAAAATAATGAGAAAAATAGAGGTAGAAGTAGACCCAGAAAAAGATCTGATAGAATTCGGCAGGATCGGAACTTTTGGAAGAAACAAAAGTAGACCAATTATAGTTAAAATCAAAAATTGGAGTAAAAAATTAGAAATTATGAAACAAGGTAAAAAGCTAAAAGGTACCAATATTTGGATTAATGACGACTACTCGAAAAAAGTCCAAAGAGAAAGAAAAATTTTACTGCCTCAGGTAAAAATAGCTAGAGAACAAGGACACAACGCAGTACTTGAGTTTAATAAATTAATTATAAACAACAGAGTTTATGGAGCAGATGCATTTGGGGATGAAAAGCCAAAAGAAAATGATGATAAGAAACGTACAGCAACCGATCGTTCGCCGGAACATGGAGGAGGCAACAAAGAGAAGAAGTCAAAAAACTAGTAGCTAAAGAAAATACGATATATACAATTGAAGACAATGCAATGAAATGGATAATGACTAAGGGTAAAAATAAGAGAAGTAAACGCAAGAGTTTAGTGAGAATGGCAACTAGGAATATCAGGACAATGCTGACAATGGGAAAAATGGAGGAAATTGCAAAAGAGATGTTGGAATATAAAATAGAGATATTGTCACTTCAAGAAATACGCTGGAAAGGTGAAGGACCAATAAACAAAGGAGAATATATATTGTTTTATGGAGGGGAAGACAGTCGAGGAAAGAACGGCACAGGATTTATGATAAGTAAAAGAATAAGAAATGATATACTAGATTACACAGTTATAAGCGGTAGAATATCAAAATTAAGATTAAAAAACCACATGGCAAATATTGCAATAATTAATAGTTACGCACCGACGGAAGAAGCAAAAGATGAAGACAAAGATGAATTTTACGAGAAATTGGTAAAGGTATGTGAGGAAACCGCAAGACATGATACATTAATAAATATTGGAGATATGAATGCGAAAATAGGAAAAGAAGACTACTTAAATAATGTTGCAGGGAAGTACACTATATATGAAACATCTAACGATAATGGACGGCGAATATGCAATTTAGCTGAGGAGCTCAACATGTATATTAGCAGCACTAGTTTCAAACATAAGAAAGAACATAAAATTACATGGATTATACCTATGACTACTACGGGGAACCAGATAGATCATGTTCTGATAGCAAAAAGAAGATCAAAGATGATACAGGATGTAAGATCATACAGAGGAACAAGTGTTGATACTGATCATCAATTAGTAATTGTCAAAATGCAAATGAGAATTGTAAATATAGTAAATAGGACAACAAAATGTAGGAAATGGAACGTGCAGAAATTGAAAAGTAGTGAAAATGAATATGGGGAAGAAGTAAAGAAGCAGCTACAAAAGAGCAAAGAACAAGATAATATCGATGAACAATGGAAGGAAATAAAAAGAAGTATAATAACGGCAGCAGAGGAAGTGGTTGGTACAAAAGATACAAGACAGAATAATAAATGGTTTGATCAAGAATGTAAAATAAAAATAAAAGAGAAAAAAGAAGCCACACTAAAATGGCTGCGAACTAAGCAACAAAATTTTTATGATGAATACAGAAAAATAAGAAAAGAGAGCGCCAAGTTAATAAAAGCAAAAAGAATAAAATGGTTAAATGAAAGCATGGACATATTAGAGAATGATAATAAAAATAATGTAAAATTATATCAATATATAAAGAGACAAAGCAGAAAATCGACTGTAATAAATATCAAGGAAAAAGAGTGGAGTCAATATTTCAAGAATTTATTAACGGAAGAAGATGGGGAGTATGAAGAAGATGATATGACTGATAATGATACAGGGATTGAATACGAAGAA
This sequence comes from Galeruca laticollis, assembly GCA_963921935.1. Taxonomy (NCBI): domain Eukaryota; kingdom Metazoa; phylum Arthropoda; class Insecta; order Coleoptera; family Chrysomelidae; genus Galeruca; species Galeruca laticollis. The sequence continues at coordinate 60,647,416 of OY998180.1, read as the reverse complement.
AAACCGACCGAAGAGGAATGCAACGACATAATTAATTTGAAACACAACAAAGCAGGAGGGTCAGACGAAATAATAAATGAGCTGATAAAATATGGAGGAGATGATCTAAGACATACAATATTTAAAATCATGGAAAGAATATGGGAATCAGAAACAATGCTAAAAGAATGGTCTACTGGTGTGATTATACCAATAATGAAGAAAGGAAATCGTAATATTTGTAGCAATTATAGAGGAATTAGTTTACTCAATACCGTATATAAAATACTAACAACGATAATAAATGAAAGGCTAAAAAAGGTAATGGAATCAAATATAGGGGAGTATCAAAAAGGTTTTCGGAAAGGAAAATCAACAGTAGATGCCATACATACTATAAATCAAGTAATTGAAAAATGTTATGAACACAATGTTGGAGTCCAAATGCTATTTATTGACTTCAAGAAAGCTTTCGACAGCATGAAACGGAGGATAATCATAAAGGATATGGAACAACTAAATGTACCACAAAAGATCATACGGTTGGTGAAAATGACGATGAAAAATTCTAGGGCAAAAGTAATGACAAGGGAAGGTCCATCAGAGGAATTTGAAATAAATGCTAGAGTAAGGCAAGGAGATGGGCTGTCAGCGGTATTGTTTAACATAGCAGTTGATGGCATAATTAAGACTTGTAATATCAATGGAAGCATAATTAATAAATCAAAACAAATAATGGCATATGCTGATGATTTAACCATAATAGCGAGAGACCGAAGGAACCTTAAAGAAACATTAGAGAAAATTGTAAAGGAAGCGGGAAAAAGAGGATTAAAAATAAATCAGGAGAAAACAAAATATATGGAAATGAAAAGAAAGAAGGAAGTCTACCAACCAGAAGCAGTGAAGTTAAATGAATTCACTTTTGAAGTTGTTAACACCTTTAAGTATCTGGGAACAATTATTAGTAACAAAAACGACACAAAAATCGAGATAAGGCGAAGAATTCAAGCAGGGTATAGAGCATATAATAAATTTAAAAACATCATGCAGAGTAAGAGAATGAGCCGAGCAACAAAATTAAGAGTCTACAGGACGGCGATAAAACCGGTAGTTACATATGCGGCAGAAACTATGAGACTGACAAATGAGGACGAAGAGCAACTAAGGATATATGAAAGAAGAATAATTAGAAATATTTATGGACCGGTCAAACTAGGGTATAACGAGTACCGAAGACTTATGAATTATGAAATTAGAAATATATTAGAAAATGAGGACATAGTAAACACAATTAAATCAAAAAGGATTCGATGGTACGGACATGTTAAAAGAATGGAGAAAGGACAGGAGGTGAGGAGAATTACAGAATGGAGACCGAATGAGGAAAGATTACCAGGAAGACCAAAAATTAGATGGGAAGATCAGGTTGTGAAAGATATAAAAATTTTGGGAGCACAAGGCGGGGAGAGACAGATGCAGGACAGAAAGGAGTGGAGAACAATTGTCGAAACTGCAAAAACCTCTAATAAATTGTAGATAAACAGCAATGAAAAACGTGGGCTGACCCCCCACAAGATACAGGGTCAAAAGAGCTCAATCTGAGCGGCTACAACTCCAACTGGAGTGTATAGCCTTGTATATATATATATATATATATATATATATATATATATATATATATATATATATATATAATACTTTCAATATACGTGAACGTTACAAACCGCCAGTGAATTTTTGAACATAGTGTAGTTTACCTCCGATACACAGATATATACAGGGTGTCCCGGGACTAATGGGAAAAAAGTCAGGAGCGTATAATCTGAGCCAAAATAATGTTAGTACTTCATATAAACTTTTTCTACTCAGGCCCTCGTTTTCGAGTTATAGGCCTCCAAAATTTTAATTTTGAATTTGGTTTTTATTTTTATTTTTTGTACTAGTTATTTGATCTTTATAAAATTTACGGCAAAGCTATAATGTACGTGTATGTTTATTTTGGTAAGGTAAACAGATTTACAGTAGTGCCTTGAAGCCAGGGACGGACTACTCGCAATGGTTAGTGATCTAAAAAAATTGCAGGGATGGCACACCCTGTATGAAATTATCCAAATTAACTTCCCCACACATTAAGCTAACGAAAAGGTACTCTTGTTGGAACTCGATAGAATAAGCCGTTTGGCTAATATTTACAGTTTTATTAATGCACTACGTACCAATTTACGCATTCACCATTTTTATAAGTACACAACGAGGTAAATCTAACTCATTAATACGATGTCCAAGATTTACCTTCAGTACTACGAAAAAATAGTTTAACGATAGCAGAAGATAAAAAACATTAACGAGTTATTAATTGGAAAGTTGCTAAAAACTTTTTAAAAGTGTTTTTACCGTTTAGCAAGTAACCATAGGATTAGTTGTCAAACATTGTGTAGAATAGTTCGTAGTCAGTACTTGTCAATAATTGATAAGTCCTTAATTTAACAGTTACAATGGCCGAATTTACTTTTATTGAGTACGCAGATATGAATTTAATGTATGGACTGGTTTCTCGAAACTGTTTAGAGGCCAGAAGGCTTTATGCAGAACATTTTGCTAACAGAGCATTGCCAGACAGACGAATGTTTGAGCGTATTGATCTCAGGTTACAAGAAACAGGTATGAATAAGTAAATGTAATTTTCCATGTATACAAAACAAAGTTTTAAATTTTAGGAAGTTTTTTGCCAAAAAAATGTGAAGAAGGTCCAGTACGAAGCGTACGTACTGTGGCAGTTGAACAAGACTTGTTAAATGCAGTTGATAATGAACCATCAACGAGTTTACGAAAATTATCAAGAGAACATAACGTCTCGAAATCAGTTGTTCATCACGCTCTAAAAGAACAGCTGTTATATCCTTTTCACATGACAAAAGTACAAAGTATGACAGTGGCTGATTATCCTTCACGACTTGAGTATAGCCAGTGGTTTCTGCGACAACAACAAGCAGACAATACATTTATTAGTAACGTTTTCTTTACGAACGAAACAGGTTTCACCAGAGATGGAGTCATAAATTCTCATAATATGCATTTATGGGATGATGTGAATCCACATGGCATTATCCAAACTAGGAGCCAGCATAGATTCATGGCTAATGTTTGGGCAGGAATAGTTGGCAATCATTTGATAGGGCCATACTTTATTGACGATACTTTGACCGGTCAAAGATATTTCGAGTTTTTGCAAAATGAGTTATGGAACCTGTTCGATTATGTGCTACTACAAAGGAATTTATGGTTCATGCATGATAGGGCCCCTCCTCATTTCAGTTTAGATGTACGACAGCATTTACACACAAAGTTTCCTAATAGATGGATTGGTCGTGGAGGCCCTTTTCAATGACCACCGCGATCAGGAGACGTTAATCCTATGGATTCCTTCCTCTAGGGTTATCTCAAAAGTAAGGTATACGCAAAACCTGTGCAAACAGGGCAAGATTTAATAGACAGAATTGTGTTACACTGCAATGTTATTAGAAATAATGTGGGATTGCTTTTTCAAGTGCAAAGAAACAACCTTCGTAGACTTAGAATGTGCGTGGAAGTGGGAGGAGCTCATATTGAACATTTATTAAAAGAACGTTAGTTTTTGCTGTTGTTTAGGAATTAGTTTTAGTCCATTGTTTTATAACTTGTGTTTTTTGAGGTTTTCTCAATGGTTTAATAATGTTGTGTTCGTAATTTTGATTAAAAGCAACTAATTACGTTGTTTGCGTACCTATTTAATTCCCATTAAATAATTTCTTAATGTTTTTATCATCTGCTATCATCAAATTATTTTCTTGTAGTACATCGTATTAATAAGTTAGTTAGGTAAATTTGTACGTAGTGCATTAATAAAACTGTAAATATTAGCCAAACGGCTTATTTTATCGAATTCCAGCAAAAGTACCTTTTCGTTAGATTAATGTGTGGGGAAGTAAATTTCGATAATTTCATACAGGGTGTGCCATCCCTCCAAAATTTTTGGATCACTAACCATTGCGAGTGGTCCGTCCCTGGCTTCAAGGCACTACTGTAAATCTGTTTACCTTTCCAAAATAAACATACACGTACATTATAGGTTTGCCGTAAATTTTATAAAGATCAAATAACTAGTACAAAAAATAAAAATAAAAACCAAATTCAAAATTAAAACTTTGGAGGCCTATAACTCGAAAACGAGGGCCTGAGTAGAAAAAGTTTATATGAAGTACTAACATTATTTTGGCTCAGATTATACGCTCCTGACTTTTTTCCCATTAGTCCCGGGACACCCTGTATATATATATATATATATATATATAAATATATATATATATATGAATATATATATATATATAGATATATATATATATATATATATAGATATATATATATATATATATATATATATATATATATATATCTATATATATATATATATATATATATATATATATATATATATATATATATATATATATATATATATATATATATATATATATATATATATAAAACCACGAATATTGGGGTAACGGTTTTATACCTAATTAGTCGGCAAAGACTATCTCCTATATATATATATATATATATATATATATATATATATATCTTGGGTATAGACAGAAATGTGTAACAGTAATATGGAACGCAGTTATATTATATTACCACATAATTGAGCGAGACGGAATGCTGTCCTCCCCTCTAGTGTCAATGAGTCATTACCGGCCTTGGTTGCGATAACATTCAAAAGTTAAATTACCACTGAAACATGCCGACTATTGACACAACCGCAGAGAAAGTATAGCTCGTTAAGTGGTACTTTGGGGATAATTCTGTAAAATATACTAAAAATCTATTTATTGTGGCAGTTAATAATAGATCTATACCTACGGAATGGAATGGTATCGGTTCATTATGAAAATTTACAAATGTAGCGGTCTAACATATACAACGCCTGTACCACAGTCTAGTCAGCGACCAGCATTACATGGAGGATACTTAGGAGCCCCGCGCGTAGATGGCGTACGAAGAATGCTCTGAATGGAGACCTGAATGGATTCCATACCATCCGACCACAGTAGATGTACAGCAACACATTTCAGCCTACGTGGACTCGGCGCCACGGCTAAGTGATTAAACGCTTCATAATAATATAGTTACCATTTTCTTATCTTTTAGGTTTCTTATTATTATTATGTTTTTTCTTTCCTAATTGTAAATTTATAGTGTTGAATTATCATTTTAATAAATATATTTTAACACATTTACAAAACTGGCGCTCAACGTGAAGCTCTAAAAACTAAACGAGAAGAATTGGAAATTTAATTCCTAGAAAATTCAATAAAACTTTCGCAACTCCTGCTTTCTTTTATCAATTTTCAGAAAATTTCTACGATACCACCTGGATTTTTGAAAGATTGCGATACAACTTTCGCCGGCTTCTGGCTTGCAGCTTTGTCTCGTCTTTTAAAATCAGACAACGACAAACACTCGCTCATTCGGCTTTGCTCAGTCCGTATTTCACTACATAATCATTACTGGTCGGAGTCAAAGACTACAGGGCAATATGTCCATTGCTTTTAATGAGAAGCAGTTTCGACAATTGCTGGAGAAAATCTCTACCTCGAACACCACGCCGACGACGTCCAACACAGGCAGTTTCAGCCGCTGCACCGCAAGATTCGATGGCAAAAGATGTCACGACACCGTCGACACGTTCATAACCACGATATCAATATACAAGGAGATTGAGAAAATAAATGACACCGACGCAATTAAAGGTTTACCGCTACTCCTAACCAACGACGCTTCACTATGGTGGCACGGGGTAGAAAACCAACTGCGATGATGCCACGCGACTAATCCGAAATGCATTCTCGCCCGCTAAACCAGCCTATCAAGTGTATCTCGACATATTTGACCAACGTCAAGAGCCTAACGTCCCAATCGACGATTTCATATGCAGAAAGAGAGCACTGTTGGCACAGCTGGTCGTGCCTCGACTTCCAGTCGGGTTACTGGCAAATACAAATCCTCGACAGTGACAAAGATAAAACAGGATTTATAACACCTTTTGGAATCTATAGATTCAATAGGATGGGCTTTGGATTACGAAACGCCCCCAGTAGTTTTCAGCGCCTGATGGACAGATTCAAATCTACCTTAGAAGAAGTCACCGTCTTAGTTTACCTTGATGACCCAATTAACAGGTCACCGTCATTCGACCAACATCTCCGTGATTTGGAAAGAGTCTTTGAACATTTACGGACGTACCGACTGAGAGTGAAGAGAAAAAAAATGCCATTTTGGTTGTTCCACAGTAAGGTATCTTGGACATATGATAACTGAGGATGGCATTACGACCTACCCGGAAAAAACGTCAGCTATATCCAATATGCCAGCTCCAAAAAATATCAAACAGCTGTGGTCTTTCATACAGACTTGCTCTTGGTACATTCGATTTATACCTAACTTCGCGCAGATTGCTAGACAACTAACGAATCTAACCAAGAAGAAAGCAGTATGGAAGTGGGGTTCAGAAGAAGAGCAGGCCTTCGGAAATCTGAAAGAGGAACTGGTATCGTCGCCCATACTAAAACAAGCCGACATCTCCAAACCATTTATTATCAAGACGGACGCCAGTGCGTACGCAATAGGAGCGATTTTGGTCCAAGGGGAGAGAGAAAACGAGTACCCGATAGAGTACAATAGTCGCTTACTGAACTGAATTATAGCACTACGGAGCGAGAAGCGCTTGCGCTAGTGATCGCAGTAGATAAATTTCGGGGATACATTGAAGGTTCAGAGGCAATACTGATAACAGACCACCAACCCCTTAAGTGGTTAATGAGCCTGAAAACGCCAACAGGACGCCTAGCACGATGGGCCCTGATATTACAGACATACGACCTCCAAATCCAATATTCACCCGGGAGAACAAATGTAGTAGCAGATTTCCTATCTCGATCCCCATGCCAGAAACCTAACGATGGGTGTCAGATTTGCAATGTACAATTTGACATCACTAAGCGAAGTGAAAAAGAGATGCGTCACAAACAAACAGAGGATCCTGAACTTGCTCCAATCATTGCGGCCCTCGAGAACACCGCAGACGACGAGAGAAACGCTAAATGGATCAAACGAGGATATTTCATGCATATGGGAGTACTTTATCGGTATACCCAGGAACAGGAGGATGAAAACGCAAGATTAGTGGTGCCAACGTTAAATCGAGTCTCTAGGCGTTACTTTTGGACAAGAATACGCCAGGACATCCTCAACCATGTATCTACCCACTTAGAATGCCAGAGGTATAAAGTCGATAACAGGAAGCCTGCGGGATCATTACAAACAGTAGTCTGGAACTAGAGGTTTGAAATTATCGCAGTCGATCTATTCGGACCACTACCGTTAAGTGAAGACGGCAAAAGGTGGATTTATATAATTAAAGATACCACTAGCCGCTGGGTTGAACTATTTTCGCTAGCAGACGCTACGGCAGTTAATTGCGCACGAGTATTAATCGATGAAATATTTCTCCGTTATGGGGTACCACGGCGGTTAATAAGCGACAATGGGACACACTTCGTGTCCGCCATAATGCAAAAACTGGCGTTTTGTCTAAGCATTAAACATGCCTTAATGCCTGTGTATCACGCTGAATCAAATATTGTGGAACGTATGAATCGTGACTTAAAAACACAATTAGGTATACTAGTTGGCGAAGAGCACCTCTCATGGTCCCGGCAGTTAACTTCTATAAGATTCGCCATCAACACAGCCCGATGTGCAAGTACTGGACAAACGGCGGCATATCTGACCTTCGGGAGAGAGCTGCAAGACGTCACAGACGATCTTAGCACTATCGTACGTAACGAAAATTTTGTCGCGGAAATCACACCAATGCTACAAAATTTATCTATGTCTCTCCTTCTGGCCAAGGAGCTTACCGAAGAACGACAAGAGAAGAACCAAGCATATGTAAATAAACATAGACGTCATGAGCTGGATTACGCACCTGGCGACAAAGTGTTAGTCAAATAACATTTCCTCAGTAACGCCGCAAAAGGGTACTCAACGAAATTGGCCCCACGACGCGACGGACCCTACGTCATACTCCGAAAACACGGACCTACTAGCTACGAAGTTGCCGAGCCGAATGAAGACTCCATTCCAATAGGGATTTATCATACTAGCTACCTAACTCCCTATCAGAAGACGAACCTAAGCCCGTGCGAGAAATTAGAAGGAGAGGACGGCCCCGCAAATCAGACATAACTTCTCTCGCCACTATTTCTGACGCCTCGTCGAGACGACCTCGACGTCAGAGGGGAAGGCTGTAGCGGTCGAACATATACAACGCCTGTACCACAGTCTAGTCAGCGACCACCATTACATGGAGGATACTTAGGAGCCCCGCGCGTAGATGGCGTACGAAGAATACTAAATTTTCCAGTGTGTCTTTAATTTGTTTATTATATAACTATTTCATTCCAAAAAATAAAATTATATTAAATTTTTTGTAATGAAATAATTATAATAAACAATTGTGAGACAAATAATTTTGGTAATAAATAATAAAACGGCATACATTAAATTTTCTTATTAATCGGCACATAATATAAAAACAAATTAATAAAATATTTATATAAATAAGTAAATAGCAAACATTTAATTTTTTTTATTAACCTGCACATAATAAAAAATTTATTTATCACACAATTACATACTCGTATTTTTACTAAAATTTCATTACATTATATTTAGGAGAGTTAACTCAATAGAAGTCAGATAAAATTGCTCAAGTTATGTTAAAATTATTGACAACAAATATTTTAATAAGAAGGAGTTAAAAACTAAATTCCCCATTTCCATGAATACAGGAACAGGTCTGAAACAAAAAAGAAACTAAACGCAGTACATTAAGTTACCGAAAAAATATTTTTGTTTATTAGTCCTTTCACCATCATCATATTTTTTAATTAATAAGGGGTCACAAACTTTCAGGAGTTGAGAAAATACGTATGATTTATGTTCTCGACAGGTGAACCAATGAAAATGTATACGACCTTTTGCAAAGTGTTCAATTTTTTCAGAAATATTTTTTACATGACCTAAAAGTGGTAAAATATGATAACAAAGTCATGCATGTATTGAAATAAATTTAACTTCTCTTTGTACATAAATCAGATGTGTTTGTAAAAATATTTCTAAAGTTTAAGGTTTTTCATGTGTGGTTTCGATATTTCGCTAAAAAAATCAATGTCGCTACCGGTGATTCATTTATTGCAGGTGTGGTGATCGATGATTAAATTTCATTCACCCTGATATCCTGAATCTCGTTATTCTTGACGTCGTTCCCAACGTCATGCATAGGCAAGGCTGTGAATGCTCTATTTGAGAATAGTTCCTAAAAATGATTTCTCGAGCACCGTTCCTAAAATCATCGAATTATATCGTCACTCACATCAGCGTCAGTTGACGTTAGAATACAAATGTCATTTTGTTATGTCGAAAATAAATATAAACACGCTTTTCAAATATGTTTATCAATTTCTTCTATAAAAATGTATTCTACAAACCCAAATTGAAGAGGCATACACAAATAATAATAATTTACTCATTTGGAACATTTTAATGAAGTGTATTTAGTGCAAAAAACAAGTCTATTCTTTAACTTGTCGTTACGGTAACGATTATTATGTTAAGGAAAATTTTTCAGAGTAGATTCTGTAATATCGTTGCGTTAAAATCTAAAGACAAAACATAACGATAATATTTTTACAATTTTATAAGGGTTGGTATATTTTTGACATATTGTGCTAGGTAGCAAAAGATTACCGATTTATTTGTTTATAGATGTTTGGTTAAATAAGCTTTTTATTCACTTACTCACGTAATTTCTATTATGGATAAAGACAAAGTTAAAACACCAAGACAATATAGGCACAATGTATTTGGATGAATTGAATACAAAAATGAACCGTTTAGGAATAACAAATTTGATGCTATAAGCCCTGTTATTATTAAAAACATAGGGAAACAGCTTTCAGACAAATTAAATAGTTTAGGTGGTTCTATTAAGGATTCAGCAGAATAGAAAAGGGTATGTACATTACTTGATTTTCTTTTTTTATTAGTATTATCCATAAAAGCAGTAATTACATATGATTTTTGTTATAATTTTCACCAATTTCAGACATGCACCGACAGGAAGTGTCAAGTTAAAGCAAAGACAAGAAAGAATAGAATTATCACAAAAGAAACAAGAAACATAGGGTATCCTATCAAACCTTTATGATATACTGAAGAACCATTACTAGATGTTACAGGTTGGGTGGTAGTCAACGGCATATTCTATATTCATGAAATATGATTAGGTATGAATTACGTGATTTTTCAAATTTGGTTATATCCACTAAAATTTTAAAATTGCAGCCATACCAAATAATGAAGAAATTAGAAGAGAGTTAGAGAAATAGTCCCTAAATCAAAGTAGGATTCCTAAGAATCAACTAGTTGAACACTCCGTTGAAGAGTCACTTAAAAGACCATCGAAAAAAGAAAAACGTCAAGTACTGGGGTGCAAGACTAAAATAAAGTAATTGTAATGATGATAGTGAAAAAATAATAATCCTGAAATAAATTGCAAAAAATGTCAAAGAAATGAGGGTAATAAATGAAAAAATGCTAAACCTGCGTTAATTCAATCTTCGAGTCAAGTATCCTGATTATGATTTTGTGTTGGACTTGGATTCATATTCTTAAATTGCCCACAGTGTGCCCCCCTGTCCGTAAGTGGGTGTCAAGTTTTTTGTTATTGATTCTAGTTATTGAGTTATTCTTCATTACTACATGTTCTAAATCCTAAAACGCAATAACCTAATATCAATATTTATTAGTAGTAAACAAGATTTGTCAAAAAATATCAATATAGCTCAAGAGAAAAGTAGTTTTATTTTTGAAAATATAAAAAAATTACACTTTAATAAGTTGTTTGCAATTGAATTTAATACTCACTTGCAGAGTTACAGCTACCTGAGTCTAGTATTATTTTACTTTCTGTTTCAAACTGTTTTATTAATAATTTTACGAAAAAAGTTACTAGCTATAAAATTTTATATTAGGTAATTATATTTTATGTGTTAGACTATGCAAAATTTTCACAAAGAATAATTTTTTTCTAAAATCAATAGTTTTTAATATGGTGTTAATTTAACGGGATACACTGAATAATCAGTTTATTAAAAAAAATCTATATTTTCAGATATTTGTTGGATTGTGATGTTATGTTTAGTACAATACTTTAGGTAGGAATTTTGCTTGGACCAGGTTACTGAGTCACCTATACTTTAATCAGTGTTATTGGAAAAAATCGTATACAGTGCAAGTTCTTTAAAACCCGACAGACCAATTTTTTTATTCGAAGTGATAGAGTAGTACTTCCTCAGTAGTTAAATTATTTTCTACTACTTTGCCTTAGGGAGTACTACTTTATCACTTCGAATAAAAAGTTGTCCTATGTGGGGTTTTAAAAAACTTGCATTGTCGTTATGTTTAATAAAATAACATAAAAAAAATAATTCACTAAAACAACTTCAATTATCTTCCTATAAAAGAGTTAATTTGAATTTATAGTACATTATCGTATTAAAATGGAAATTGTGAATTTTCTGGAATTGTTATTTTAATAATTGATTTGTTTTATTTTGATTCTTATGAATGGTACCATGTAAGAGCCATAACACAAGAGACTTAAGAAAATTGTTTTTCAATTATTGTATTAAAATATACAATAAGTCTTGCTCAATTAAAGAGATTATTTATAATTTGATTCCAAACTATATTATCAACCCTATTTAATAAATGAGCATCGTCCAATGGGCCAATATCATCTTCATCGACAAAATTGTTGTCATTTTCCTAATAAATTAGATATTCATCAATTTGTATATTCCGTAAGAAGGAGATTGGAACTTAAGGGAACTGTGGATCGAAATAACAGCGAACTCATAATATAGGAAACTGCCGAAGAAGATGAAGAAGGTATAATCCTTTTTATAATAATGTTGTGAAGCATAACACAAGCATATATAATTCTTGACACAAATGCAGGATCGTATTGCACACCTTTGAGCATTCCATTGGTTCTTTCAATGCAGTTCCGAACGTCTATGAATGACATTGTTACTGATTAGAGAATAGGCCTCCAAAATTTGGTTTATAACCGATACAAAATTCAGCAGGTAAGGTTAGAGTAGTTACATTTGTTTTAGAATGAAAAATGTAACAATTACTAGTATTACAATCTGATAAATTATATTAACAACTTATGGAAACAAAGCATCTCTTCGTTCAATGATTGGTCCTGATGGTATTCCAAATTTGGTCTTGAAAAAGGGTAGTATATCCTTAATGCTGCCTTTGTGTCAGCTATTTCATTTATCTTTATCTTCAGGTATGTTTCCTGATAGTTGGAAGGAAAGTTTTGTTTCTCCGATATTTAAATCAGGTTCAAGAAGTGATATTAAAAATGATCGCAGTGTATCTATACAGTCTTCAATCCCAAATGTTTTTGATAGTTTGATGTATAACTGTTTGAATTGGCAGTGTTAAGAGATTATAATTAATGAGCAGCATGGCTTTAGGGGGGGGGGGGTCGATTTACGTTAACCAATATGCTTATATACAATGGTAAGCTGTCTGCTGCCTTAGAGAGAGGGGATCAGGTTGATGCCATATATACTGATTTTTCCTAAGCTTTCGACAGAGTTAATCACTTGTTGATTGAGGAATTGAAAAATTTAGGTTTTTCAGACAAATTTGCGAACTGGGTGTTTAGTTTTCTCAGTGAGAGAAGTTTGAAGGTAAAAATTGGGAATTTTTTGTTAAGAGTAATTGATGTAAGCGCTGGGGTCCCTTGGGGGTACTGTTCTCCGTTGTTGTTTAGCCTGTTTGTTGATGATCTCAAAGATGATATAAAGGAGTGAGTTTTTAATGTTCGCTGATGATCTAAAATTATTCTTTGTGGTTTGGAATGACATCGATATTGGTTTAATCCTAAGGAAGCTAGATAATCTGTCTTAATGGTGTCGGGTAACTTATTGGATTTGAATGTTGAAAAATGCTTTAAGATGTCTTTATCGTATTCAATAGATGGTCAATTGCTGATAAGTAAATAATTGGCTAAGGATTTGGGAATACTTTTCGACTCTCACTTAAGTTTTTGTGAGCATATCAATCAATTGGTGGTTGGGTCTCAAAGGATGTTGGGTCTCAAAGGATGTTGGGATTTACTTTGAGGAATTGTAATGATCTATCTCTGGAAGCTGTGAGGTCTGTTTATGTTGGGTTGGTCAGATCTCAACTGGAATATGGAGCAGTTATTTGGACGCCTCAGTATTTATATTGTTTATAAGTTATTACTCGAAAGATTACAAAACAAATTCTTGAGATATTGTGATTATAGATTTAATTTGAATCTCATTGATTATGACTATTCTCATATTTTACATGAACTGAAATTGCTCACTCTGGATAAAAGAAAGCTTATGTTTGACATTTCTCTGATTTATTAAATACTAAATGGTATTGCACCATGTCCACCCTTGCTGCCTGAAATATAAATATATCTTGAAGTTCCACAAAGAGCGCTGCGGCATTGTAAATTATTTTCCATTAGTTTTCACAGAACTAATTATGGTAGACATTCATTCATAGACAGATCTCTAGAATTTTTAAATAGAGAGGATAGATTGGATGTTTTTAATGGCTCATTCCAAGTCTTTAAGAGTACTTTACTAAGGTTCCTTTCAACTGATTGTATATATATGCTTGTTATGATATTATCATGTTGTGGTACTGTTACTTAGTTAAGTTAGTTAAATGTAAACATAACCATATTGTATGCTGTTGTATTTTGTAGTGGGGGTTTTTCGTTTAAATAAATAAATGAATATAACGATGAAATAAAATAATATAATTTGTTCAAAACTTCATTATATTTGAATTAATCTTTAATTTCAACTACTTGACGCGTTTCACTCACACAGTAGCTTTCTCGTAACGAATTCGTATGTTTACATTATCTTTAGTTAGTTTAATACATTTCATTCTATAATTTGGTTAAAAAGCTCAATTTCAAATAGATTTTCTTTACGTTCTGTGTTGTTATTGACAGCATAGAAAAAGTTTATATTATATATATATATATATATATATATATATATATATATATATATATATATTTATATATTTATGTTATATACCTTAAATTGCTTAGTACATAATAAATAAATGGCTTATTCAGTATGTTGTGTAACAATCTGTTGTTTTATAAATTGTTGAACCTTATTTTTGCTTACATTGTATTTTTTACCTTTTTGAATTGTTTAGTTATATTGTCAGTATAGAATTTACTTCGAATCTTGAAACTTTTAACTTTTGTTAAATAAATAATTTTTAAATAACCTTTTTCCGTGTGTAAAAAGTTATTTGGCGCAGTCATTAGGATATGTTAAACGGGCGTTAGTGAATATAACGATCGGTTCGTATCAACGATTTATTAACATACCTTAAGTGAATAATTGGGACTCTTGGTTAAGTGAATTTAGTAGCTTAACTCGAAGACAGTTGGCTCGTATGAAGAAGAATTTCAAGTGAATATTGGTAATTCCAACTACAGTTCAACTAGATGGCGAAAGCAGTTCTAATTTTCATGTAAGTACTTTATGTCGTATAGATGAAATAATTGTTTATTTAATTCAGAAAGCTCTGACAATTCTGATTCTGATTTAGACTCTGGCTCACAAACATATCGTAACCGTAAAATAAATATTGAATTATCAAAACCTAGATTTAAACTAAATACATTATACAAAATGCCGGTAGATCAAGTGGTACCGCAATTGAAAAAGGAATATCTAGACATGATTCCAGAATTCCATGGCGAAAATGCTTTATTACCCAGATTCATAGAAATTTCTGAAAAATTAGTAAATAAATTTTACAATACAGTAGATTTAACAGACTTTCAAAACGAATATTTGATGTCTAGTATTTTATCTGAAATTAAAGGCCAAGCCGCAATAAATATTTCAGCTTGTAGTATTTCAGATTGGCAGAATTTGAAAGATGCTTTATTGAACACATACGCTGATAAACGAGACATTTACACGTTAAGTATTGAAATATCGGAATTAAAGCAAGGAAATCAATCACCTTTTGACTTTTACTATAGGATACAGCATCTTTTAAATCTACAAACATAATTAATAATGACACGCTCTAATGCGAGTGAACAAGCCATTTTAGGCAACTATTTCAGAAATTTAGCACTAAGAGTATTATTGCGCGGATTAAAGGAACCTCTCGGTACACTAATGCATACCAAGAATACTAGCGATCTAAATTCAGCTTTAAATGTTCTAACGAATGACTTCCAAGTTTATACAAGTAATAACAACAATACACATCCAAAAAATTCATTTAATAAGCCTTAGTCTCAGTTTAATGTTACATCACATAAAAATAATTATCCTAATAATAATCAAACGGTAAGCAGACCGAATTTACAACATAATTATCAACCACAATTTAATAGAAATTTCAAAAATGAAAATAATTTACCTAGTACAAGTAGAGATACAAATTTTCAGAATAGAAATACTAATGTCAAACCTAATAGAAACTATCAATTTCAAAAGCCTACTCCAAGGAGTATATCTACTTCTAATACGTACCATAAACCAAATGTACAGAATAAAAATAATGGCCAAAATCAATCGCATTTCGTAGGTAATAGAAAAAATTTTATATCGGAAGAATTGCATAACATGGACGATACTGAACGTCCCACTGATGTTGAAGATTGTTTTTTAGACGAAATTTCCTCGGAAGAGACACACGTAGAAATGTTTAATTTTACGAATTATGAAAGTGAATTACCGTACATAATATTTCCTGAACAAAATTTAAAAGTAATGATTAACACAGGTAGTACAAAATCTTTTGTAACACCTGAAATTGCAAAGAAATATTTTTCAAAAGCAACTATGAAAAAATCTTTCAAAGTAACTTCTGCTTTAGGCTCAAGTCAACAAAATTATTGTACAGTAATTCCATCTTCAAAGATATTTTAAATGAAAAATAAAATGAACTTAGTATATTGTATATTCAAATTTCACAATCATTTTGATTGCTTATTAGGTTTAGATAACCTGAAAAAATTGAATGCAACTATTGATTTAGTAAATAATGTTTTAATTACGCCTTATAGTGAAATAAAAATAAATTATTTTCAAATCAGAAGCGAGAACACGAATTGTATGGTAGTGCCTCCGCGAACTGAACAAATAATTAAATTGAATATTGATAATATTATTAATGGCGATATAATTATACCTCATACAAAAATCGGAAAATTAGAAATTCCAGAATGTCTCACAAGAGCGGAAAATAGTCAAGCTGTATGTACTATTTTAAATCCGTCTGAGTCATATTTTGAAGTAGATTTAAGTGCTCCTTTAGAGGTTGAACAGTTCGACGAATACGAACAAACCTTGAGCCCCAATTTTAATGCTATTAATGCAGAAAAATTCAAATTTGATATTAATGAAGTTCGAACAGAACATATGAATTATGAAGAACGCAACGCTATTCTTAAGTTAATTAAAGAATATTCTGACATTTTTCATGTTGATGGTAATCAACTAACTTTTACTAGTAAAATCCTATCTATACTAAATCGTATAGATATCCAGAAGTATATAAAAAAGAAGTCCAAAATCAAATACAGAGTATGTTAGATCAAAATATCATAAGAGCCTCATCCTCACCGTACTCGAGTAGTATCTGGTTTGTTCCAAAAAAATTGGACTTTACAGGTAAACAAAAATTCAGAGTTGTTGTAGACTATCGCAAGCTTAACGAAATAACTATTGAAGATAGATATCCATTACCAAACATAACTGATCTATTGGATAAATTAGGACGTTGACAATACTTCACTACATTGGATCTTGCCTCCGGATTTCACCAAATTGAGATGGCTGAGGAAGATATACCCAAAACGGCTTTTACTACGGAAAATGGCCACTGGGAATTTTTGAGAATGCCATTCGGACTAAAGGGAGCTCCAGCAACTTTTCAAAGAGTGATGGACAACATTTTAAGAGGTATCCAAAACGAAAAATGTTTAGTTCATCTTGACGATATCATTATATTTAGTACAAGCTTGCAAGGACACATAAATAATTTGAAAGAAGTATTTAAAAGGTTACGCGAATCGAATTTTAAAATGCAAATTGACAAATCCGAATTTTTGAGGAAAGAAGTCGCTTATTTGGGACATATTGTTACCCCTGAAGGTGTAAAACCAAATCCTGATAAAATAAGTGCTATTAAAAAATTTCCCATACCAAAAACTATTAAAGAAATTAAAGTTTTTCTCGGACTTCTTGGATATTATAGAAAATTCATTAAAGATTTTTCAAAACTGACTAAACCTTTAACTAATCGTCTTGAGAAAAATGCAGTAATTAACATAAAAGATCCTGATTATATTAATTGTTTTGATACTTGTGAAAATATGTTATTAAATGATCCTATTTTACAATACCCTGACTTTTCTCGTCCATTTAATCTCACAACAGACGCAAGCAATTTTGCTCTAGGCGCTGTTCTTAGCCAAGGAAAAATCGGAACCGATTTACCTGTGGCATATGCTAGCAGAACACTTAATGATTCTGAAGTAAATTATTCAACAATTGAAAAGGAACTCTTTGCAATTGTTTGGGCTGTAAAATATTTCCGCCCATATCTTTTCAGAAGAAAATTCACAATAGTAACAGATCATAAACCACTTCAATGGTTATTTTCTTTGAAAGAACCCAATTCTAAATTAGTTAGATGACGGTTGAAACTCGAGGAATACGACTATGATATAGTGTACAAGAAAGGTGCATTGAACACTGATAGTGACTGTTTATCACGAATCCAGCTAAATATGAATGAAGTAAATTCTTCGGATAATTCTCCCAAAAAATTATTAGTTTATATGGAAAGATTTAATGACTCACTTTCGAATAATATTGAAAATAAAAATGTAGAAACCGAATCACTTATTGTAAAAGCTGAAGATTTTAATGACGAAAATGATGACGATAATAATACTATTCACACTAACATAGAAAATCCTATTGCAGGAATACCTATTTCGGAATCTGCAGTAAATGTGGGAAAAAATCAAATTATAATCTCTGAAGCTATACCAACTATAATTAAATTATATGAAACTGAGCAAAGAATTCTAGTACAATTTTCTAAAAATAACTTTGAACAAGACGTAATAAATTTTGTGAAAGAATATGTAGCACCAAAAGCAAAATATCATATTTATTTTGAAGATCCCTCATACCAAAAATTCAGCACTGTTATATAAACATATTTCAAAAATTCACACATTTCATTTATCAAATGTAATAAAAAATTAATTTACATCCCTCTAAATGAAATCAAAGAAGTGATACAGAACTATCATGAAAGTAAACGAAATCATAGAGGATTAGATGAAACCGAAAATAATATAAAATCTCGATACTATTGGCCTAATCAAAGATCTTCTATTCAAACGTACATTAACGAATGCGAAATATGTCAAATAACAAAATATGATCGGAAACCCGTGAAACCATATTTTAATATTACCCCAACAGCTATTAAACCATTTCAAATAATACATTTAGACACTATTACTTTAGAAAATACGAAATTTCTAACTATTATAGACTCATTTTCAAAATACGGGCAGTTGTATAAATTGAACTCAGCCCAAGGTATAGAGATAGTTAATAATTTAATTAGATATTTCACCCATCATTGTATACCGGAACAAATAATATCCGATAACGGAACAGAATTAAAAAATACTTTAGTAAAAGATTTATTAGAAACTCATAAAATACATATTCATTTTATCAGTTCACAACATCCTGAAGCAAACGGCATTGCCGAACGATTTCATTCAACAATTATTGAACATATAAAAGACTTTTAAATAATCAGAACGAATTTAAGAAAGAACCTATTGAAATAAAAGTAAATTATGCTCTTTTGGCATATAATAATAGTATTCACTCTGTAACGAAACTAAAACCATACGAAATTATTACAGGTCATTTAGAGAATAACTCTTCTTTTGATTTAGACATTGATCGACAATTAGTAAATAATTATATTCATAATCACAAAGAAAAAATGAAATTACTTTATTCTAAAATAAATAAATCATTGCAGGAAACTAAAGATAAAGTTATTTCAAAAGCTAATGAAAGTAGAGAAGATCTTCCAGACCCTCTACCTACAAAAATATTTGTCAAAAATAAGCAGTTAAAAGTAAGACAAAAAATGAATATCAACATGAAAAAATTAAATCCGTAAACAGAAAAAATAAAACTGCGAAAATTGTAACTCGTCATTTTAATACCGCTGAAAGCTTATACTTTTATTACAGATTTTTCTCATTCGGACAAGCAAGAATAGAAATAAAAGACATCACTAATAACCTAAGAATTTTACCAATAAATCTTGGACCAGCAAAACTACAAAAATCAAGTCACACATTTGTACATTTCTATAACTTGAGTCCGTTA
Organism: Galeruca laticollis; assembly: GCA_963921935.1. Taxonomy (NCBI): domain Eukaryota; kingdom Metazoa; phylum Arthropoda; class Insecta; order Coleoptera; family Chrysomelidae; genus Galeruca; species Galeruca laticollis. The sequence continues at coordinate 60,627,773 of OY998180.1, read as the reverse complement.
CTGGAAGAATATAATTCTTTAAATAAACACAAAATATCACAGTTGAGATATCAAATAGTACATATTTCGTACAACAAACGGAAAATATAGTTAATCTTATTTTTAATGTTAAGAGTAATATAGAAGAAAAATTTGAAAATTTAAATATTCATTCAATAACAAATAGAAACAAAAGAGGCTTAATAAATGGACTTGGACCTATAATAAAAGCCATAACCGGCAACCTTGATTCTCAAGACGATGAAAAAATAAATATAATCTTAGAGCAGTTAAAACCTAATCAAGCTAATCTTCAAAGTCAAATTCAAATGCAGTACAGCGTTAGCGAACAAATAATGAATAACTTCAATAAAACTATTCAAGATATTCAAAATAATGAAATATTTCTCAAATCGAAATTATTAGACATAAAAGATATGCTTGACCTTCAAGTGCAATATGAGAATCTTATTTATCTCAAAGATATGTTGAATGAAGTTTTAATTATTTATAATGTTATATTAGATGTAATAGAAACTGTAGAGAATTCCTGGACATTCTGCAAACTAAAGACATTGCACCCTAGTATAATTAAGTCGAAAGAATTATTTACAGAGTTGCTAAAAATATCTTCGTATTATAAATTACAATTACCGTTGGAATTAAAATACGAGAATATTTTAAACTTTGAATCAATTTCAGACATAACATGTAGAGTAAGTAAAAATAGAATAGAATATTTTTTATTGATTCCTATAGATTTTAATATTGAGTTTGAATTATTTTATTTATTACCCATACCTACTAAGTTAGAATCAGAATTCGTAATAATAATACCAAATTCAAAGTATTTGCTAAGATCTGATACACAGATAAAACCTCTAAACGGTATTTGTACAAAAAGTGAAAATTTTCAATGTGCTTCACACCTTCAAGATAATAATAAACAGTTATGTGAAGAACAAATACTATTAATGGAAAACTCTACTAACTGCGAATACACTAAAATAAAAATTATTGAAAATCATTTGGAAATTATACCAGAAATAAACCAATACCTAGTAGTATTTCCAGAAGGAGAAAAATTGATTATTAATTGTTCAGAAGACGCAGAAATCAAAATTTTGAAAGGAATTTTCCTAATAAAAAATTCGCCATGTAAAATAACTTTTAAAAATCAAGAATTAATATTTCAAGATAGAACTTTTGGTCAACCACTAGTACTGAATAAACTTCAGACACATTTTAATAAAATTAAAATCCAGCCTTTGGAAATAAATTTGAAAAAATTAAAATTAAAAGAAATATCTTCGCAAGGATTGACACCAATTCATGGAGAACAATTAAATCTCCATATTCCTAGCATATGGACTATATTTCTATATTCTAGCGGAGTATTGATAATTATTTGTCTACTCTTGAAGAAAATTCAGAAAAGAAGAAAATCAGAAGAAACTCCAATGGAATTACAAGAAAAGAAAATTCAACTTCCAGGGGGTGCGTCGATCTAATGGTGGAGGTGTTATATACCTTAAATTGCTTAGTATATATTAAATAAATTGCTTACTCAGTATATTGTGTAACAACCTGTTGTTTTATAAATTGTTAAACCTTATTTTTGCTTACATTGTATTTTTTACCTTTTTGAATTGTTTAGTTATATTGTCAGTCTAGAATTTACTTCGGATCTTGAAACTTGTAACTTTTGCTAAATAAATAATTTTTAAAAAACCTTTTTCCATGTGTAAAAAGTTATTTTATATATATATATATATATATATATATATATATATATTGTCTTAATATATTTATCTATGGTTTTTCTTTTTTTTTATTTGCCCCACGTTGGGGCCAATTATATCAAATTCTTTTATTATAGCCCTACGTTGGGCCGACAATTGAATTAATAATCATATTTATTTATTTATTGTTTATTTATAATTACTTCACTATTTATACCTTATTATTTGTTTATCGAACTTACCTTATTTATTTTACCTTCGGCTGCTCATCAATTTTGATATTTGGACATGCAAATATATACTCCTAGTCTTAGTTGGATTTATGGGCGATTGAAATAAATTGAAAAATCACCATATGCTTTTATATATTGGTTTAATGAATAAATTGTTTCAAAGAAAATATGGATAAGAATGTTCCGATTGAGACTTATAATTAATTATTTATTTAGTATCACATTTTTATTTAATTATAGAAATAAAATTATGCGATGCCTATGGTGTGCTCCTGTCGCATACTGAAATTAATAGTCAACCTTCAAAAATATACAACGCTTGCGCAGAGCAGTCTTTTGTTACACATCTCACAGTATTAAATAACGCTAAACGTTGAGAAAATTGAAATATATATGACTGATTTGTGTGGTTGTGTGTTATTTTAACTTGTATAAAATAAGAAAAGATTCTATGGTGATAAACAACGAAGCAGATTAATTACATATATGGAATTACCAACTATAAACTATAAAAGTATTTTTAGAAATCTCTTATGAACTACATGGATAGATTGAAAAACCGGTGAGTAATCATTGTTATACTCTATAAAATTGAACGATAATAATTATTTTTCAAAATTGTTCTTTTTATTGTTTATTTATGGCCTCTAATATTTATTTTATTACTTAATTGAATGATCATTTATATTTATTGTTCGTCTTTGGAACCCAAAGAAATAAATTCACTAACCTGTTATTTGAGAAAACGATTGTCTCAAAATGTCCGCACCTTTTAGCGTCCTTTCTCACTGCTGTAGATCACCAAATTTCTCATATTACTTAGAGAAGACTCGTTTTGGATCGGGAATTTGTTTTGATTTGTTGGTAGGATCTCTGGTTGTAAAACTACTTTGTAGAATGGCGTAAATACTTAATTTTAATAATTTTTCGCAAAATTTAAAGAGCCCCGACATGGAGTTGCTTATGCTTCTACCTTCCTCGCCACACTCAATTATTTTTTTAACAACAAATTTGCTTCAAGCGGATGTTCATAAACTACTAGATATACAATTTTTTATAACGATTGATTGTCATTCTTATTTGTCCAAACTCACTCTATTATTCATATAAATATCCTGTTGTTTTATATTATTTATAGTTTATATTGTTTATAATTTCATAATACGTCACAATCAGTTCTATAAATTGTCTTGTTAATTATTTTAATTTTCAAAAGTTCTGTGATTGGTGGAAACTTAAATTATAATTATATAATTTTGGCAACATGAACAATTATATATCATATATGTAATTACTCCATTTTTATTCTACTATTTGTTCATTCAATTATCATGCATAGTGTCTTAATTATTTTCAAATTCTATTTATTCATCCCTCATGTATTTAATCAGATTTGTTGGTACGCATGTCAACATAATATGACATTTCTGGTTTTTGTACTTCCCTATATGGAAATAGATCTTTAAAACTATATGTAATATATAAATAATATTGAATCTTCCTTTACAGAATTCACAATTGTTTTCTTTTTTATGATTTAGATACTGTAGCTATATCGTTGATTTCTCAAGTTATTAGTTTGTCCTTCATATTCCTCCATTAAATTTTGGTTATGTCTAAGGTTACATATTGCGTTAGTTAACTTATTTCATTGTCATTTATATTTGATTATTTGTTTTATTATTATTATAATATGACTTTATATGTTTTTATATAAATTTAGTTTTATAAACTTCATTAAAATAATCTCAACTTTTGGAATTCTAAAAAAATTTCTGAAAATTAAACTACAATTGACAGATATGGTTTCTTTATTTCTACATTACACTGGGTCACAATGTACGTCTCCATTCATACTACAACAATATATATATATATATATATATATATATATATATATATATACATATATCTGAAGTTTTTCTACATACATATATCTATATACATATATCTGAAGTTTCTACACAAAGAAATCGGAGTGCAAGCACAAGTGAAATCAGCAAACAAAATACTAGATAAAACATGCCTTATAGTACATGAAAATCAGGAAGGACTAAAACACAATAAACACAATGCAATAGAAAATATATATATATATATATATATATATATATATATATATATAGTTTTTTTTATATTCTTGGGATTAGGTCCTTATTATAAATCTAACGAAAACTTAGTTTTACAAGAAACATGTTTATTAACGTTTCGGCTATACGGTGTAGCCTTTATCAAAATACACAAAACGATGCATATATCCTCCTCAAAAATTTGAGGAAAGTCATCCTTGTTTTAAAACATTTGTTAAAAATAACACGTCAAGAAACTACAAACATTCACAAACGTATTATATATATATATATATATATATATATATATATATAATATATAAATATATATATATATATATATATATATATATATATATATATAAATATATATATATATATATATATATTTATGTGTGGGATACTTTCTTTGACCTTTTTAGTATATTTACATATATCGGAAGTTTTTCTTGGTTTTAGATCATTTTTCAAATTAAAAATATAAAAAGACGGTTTATGTTGTTGAGATTACCATCATTTATTTACGTTTCGGCTTATTCAGCCTTTTTCAAAATAATACTACATCTAAAATAAAATTATTTTCTCACTAAGAGATACAATACTACAAACAATCCTTTCTACTTACCCCAAACGTAGAATAATAGTTGTCAATATACATTAAAATGTTCAGTCAAGAACTTCGTCGAAAGATAAAATATTCTTATCAATCTTACTAAAAACAAACATTCACAACAAAGAATCCACAACGTTTGTACACATTAAAATTATTTACAGTACTGCTAGATATATTTTACTGAGGTTGTTTAAATCTTTTTTATTGTTAATGGCCTGCTGGTTTTTATAAGTGCAACTTTAAACTTACTAATTACAGATACAACATCTAATATAAATAAATTATTGAATACATTGACAGTACTTGAAGACGATATCGAAAAGCGATTTCTGATAGCAAAAATGAAAAAATTTTTCAACAAATTAAATCTAAAAATCAAAAGAAAATAACAAAACTTTTAATGACACAACATGGTAATACTAACAGTAATATTATAAAAAAAAATTGTGAAGAATGGTGGAAAATCTTACTGATGTTGTTATTCCCGATTATGCATCTGAAATATTGAGTTTAGGACCAAATTTTGCAACGGAAATTATTAAAGAAACACAATTACCAACTGATAATATTATCTGCAATATAGAGGTAGGTATAAACCACTTATCATACAAAGAAAAAGATGAAATCAGAAGTAAAACAAGCAACATTCTAACAAATTTTAAAAACAAATTAAAAAATAAACAAAATAATACTCCATTTTCAGCAAAGGTAAACAAAACCAAGAATTTCCTTAAAGATAATCCTCAGATTAAAATTCTTAAAGCTGATAAGACCAACAAAACTGTCATAATGTCATCATCTGAATACAACGATAAAATAAACCATTTATTACAAGATAAAAAAACCTATAAACAGATTAAACAAGACCCCACAAATAAATATCAAAAACAGAACAATGATTTAATTGACCTTTGGGAAAATAAACGATATATCTCGCCAAATATTGCAAAAACTTTAAAAATTCGAAATTCAGTACCACCAAAAATATATGGCCTCCCAAAACTCCATAAGGAAAATACACCATTGCGCCCTATTGTGTCATGTATCCAATCTCCTTTTAGTTTGCTTTCAAAATTTCTAAAAAATATCTTAAGTAACATAACGTGCAAAAATGATTATTATATCAAAGACTCATTTCAATTCAAAAACAAATTAAAAAATATTAAACTTCCAAATAAGTATGTATTAATTTCGTTGGATGTCGTATCCCTGTATACCAATGTTCCAATTGGATTAGCTTTGGAAATTATAAGAAAAAAATGGAAGGAAATAAAAAAATATACTGACGTTCCCTTGGACGAATTTATAAAAGCCACCGAACTTACATTAACTTCTACATATTTCATGTACGGAAATAATTTATATAAGCAATTGGAGGGTTGTGCAATGGGATCATCTATTTCTAGTGTTATTGCGCAGATAGTGATGGAGGACCTCCAAACAACTGTCCTCTCAGAAATTGATTTTGAAATACCATTTTTCTTTAGATATGTGGATGATTGTATCACTGCTGTCCCAGAGCAAGAGGTTGATAATATTATTAAAAAATTCAATTCGTATCATGAAAAACTTCAATTCACGATCGAAAATGAACAAGATCGTAAAATAAACTTCCTGGATGTCACTCTATACCACATTAATAATAATATTAGGACTGAATGGTATACCAAGGACACTTGGTCATCTAAGTACCTTAATTTTAATTCTCATCATCCAATCAATCAAAAAAATCTGTTGTTATTGGACTGGCTGACCGTGCAATTCAACTATCAGACCCGGAATACAGAGGTAATGCTATCATCAAAGCCAAAGAAGCCTTAAACCTTAATAGCTATCCTTCAGAGTTTGTTAACAAATTATTTAAAAAACGTATAAATAAATTCTATAATTCAATGGAAAATATAAAACAAAGTAATAATAGAAATGAAAAATATATCTCCATGCCATTCATAAACGGATTATCACAACAAATTCAAGGGCTTTTTGGTAAACACAATATTACCATATGCCATAAAGCAAATCAAACGCTCTCCAACAATTTTTCAAAATTAAAATCAAAAACTCCGAAAAATAAAAAGAGTAATATAATTTATCAAATTCCGTGTAACGACTGCAGTGGTATTTACATTGGACAAACTAGCCAGTATTTGGAAAATCGAATAAAAGGTCATAAATACGACAAAAAAAATACAACAGCTCTAACTTTCCACGAAAACTCAAAAAAACATACATTTAATTTTGAAAACACAAAAATTATAAGGTCGGAACAAAATACAAAGAAAAGGGAAATTTTGGAATCAATAGCTATCCAAAAAAACCAGCAGGCCATTAACAATAGAAAAGATTTAAACAACCTCAGTAAAATATATCTAGCAGTACTGTAAATAATTTTAATGTGTACAAACGTTGTGGATTCTTTGTTGTGAATGTTTGTTTTTAGTTCTTGACTGAACATTTTAATGTATATTGACAACTATTATTCTACGTTTGGGGTAAGTAGAGAGGATTGTTTGTAGTATTGTATCTCTTAGTGAGAAAATAATTTTATTTTAGATGTAGTATTATTTTGAAAAAGGCTGAATAAGCCGAAACGTAAATAAATGATGTTAATCTCAACAACATAAACCGTCTTTTTATATTTTTAATTTGAAAAATGACCTATATATATATATATATATATATATATATATTGACTTGGTAACATTATTTAATACATATATTGTTTTTTGAAATTTTATAATAATTTTTGGATACTATTTGAAATGATTTATTATACATATATTTTACAACTTCACCTGCAATCTCGTTAAATAATTACTTGAAAATGAATACGATTGTATTCGAAAGCTCGTAGAATAAATATTTAAAAGAGTACACTTGGTATCATTGCCACAAACCCACAAAAAATAATCCTATATATATATATATATATATATATATATATATATATATATATCGACACCCCCATCGAATCAGGTTGTAACTCATTTTTGATAAATTTTCAGAAACACGAGTTTTATGAAAATAAAATTTTTGTTTACATTTTTTTTCAAGAAGAAAAGAAAATTGGTATTTTTATTAATGATATTCGAAAAATATATGTTTTTGTTATGACGTGGACGTATTCGTGCGTTTCTTGATTGATTAATAAAGGAATAACAGTGAGTTACAACTCTGCGTCTTTACCTAGTGTTTCATAGAACAAGGTTGTAACTTGTGAGTACCTCCTTTTTCACACCAAAATATGGATTTGTTACGATAAATTGTCAAGTAAAAGGAGTAATATAAAACTACAGCGGTAAACTTGTTAACAAAAATTGAGTTTTTTGAGAAAGTTTCTTTCGGAAAATAGGAAATGTTTCAAAAATAAAAATCGAGATGAATGAAAACATATATTTTAATGAGAGTGAAGTGGTAAATAACGAAAAATATCCACGAGGCTATACCCTATCATTAAACATGAACACAAAATAAAAAGGTAGAGTACTAAGAGTCCAAGCGTGTATCTAATCAGAGTCTGATTGCTCGTGGGTAGCTTCACCGTACTTAAGATTTCTATAATAGTTGCAATACAATTCTGGTATTGCTTGAGCTGTACACAGTGCATTCAAGTCTTTGTACTTTGCAAGCGAAATAGGAATTGGTCCACTATAAGCTGGTGATATAATATTACCAGCCAATACATTTGCCAGATTTTCAGTTTTTGCCGATTTTCTTGTGGAATGTTTTCGTTGTTGGGCCAGGTCAATGTAAAAGTTCTCTTCCGACAAAAAATCATAATTTATCTGTATGCGCTTTGGATTGAATCTTTCTATCTTTAAAAGCCTCACTCTGTTCCATTTGATTTTATTGTTGTCAGTACCTTTTACAAAATTAGTTTCTTTGCTCATCAAGTCTTTAAAATTGAGTATTTTGCTTTGATTTAGCTCAGTTACTCTATAGGGTTTACCCGACGTTTTTGCGCAGCGTATAATTGTGATCCATTGTTCCGGAACATACACAACTTGATGCTTCTTTCGTCTCTCGATAAGGGCCTGCATAGAGTCACCTTCATTTTGTGTGTGATCGACTTCATCGAAAGTATGTGCGATATTGATATCAAACTTTTCAGCCGCATAGGCGTACATAGCGAAAACTATGCGATTCCGGTTTTGTCCGCCACAATTATCAGAGTAAAAGACAAAGTCTTTGAAGCCTTCTTCTGCTTTCATTGCAATGAATAGGTATACAGCACTACTAATCTCATTTGCACCTTTTTTTCCTATGGTTTCGTCCCATACATAACAATAGCCGTCACACTTCCCTATGTCAAATATCGTGAAATTATAGACTGCAAGCTTCCTTTTATAGTAAAATACAGACACTTCTGATGCAGGTGTAGTCAGAATTATCTGTAAATCATAAGTTGCTACAACAACAGAGTTGCTTTGTTGAGCAATATCTTTATGTTGTGATTTCAATTCCCTTACTACACACTTTGATGCTATATGTTCTGTGTATTTATTTGCAAGAGCTTCCTTCTCTTCATATAGATATCACAGGTCGAACAAAGATATTTCTTCGGTTTGAAAAACTCTATATTAAATTCACTGTAAAAAATTTCCCGATATTGTCTTTCTGTCCCTGACACCGAAGTTTCGTTATCATTTGCTAATAGCCATTCTTTATAAAGTTTATATAATTTTGGGAATGATAAAGTTGCTTCAAAATACTTTTTAGAAGTTCTTGCTCTCACGTAATGCGAATCAACTAAAGGTATTTGAGAAATGTGCGCCCTCACTGTAGCTTTCACCTCTTCGGATATTTGATTTGGACGGTTATTATGACGTCCGCGTCGATCTCCCATCACAGCATAACTGGACCCTTGAATATCAGTCTTCTTGAATATAATTGTTACCCACTTGTCAGTAATTGCCAAAGTATTGAAAAACATTTTTTTACATACTTGTATTTTCTCACTTCCTATAAAAAGGCAGTACTTGTAAGTCCACTGGCGTGTCGAAGTTCCAATAGTAGCTAGGATAACTTGTTTTCGAGGTACTCTTTCAACATACTTGCCGACAAAATTCATTTGGATAGTGTGATCCCCGAGGGCCCAAAACTCATTGAAAATCTTATTTCTTGATTCAGCAGTCAATTTTTCCAAACATTTTGAGCGACACTGTTGATTACAGCCTGGTTTCATTTCTTTTTGTTTTATAAGTTTTCCTTTTTGATTGATAAACTCTTGTCCCATGTTTTGTTTCTCTTGTTCACATTATTCTTCCAATTTGCAGGATTTCTTATTCTTTTTCGACCCGGATCAATTTTCTTAGGCATATTTCTTTTTTTTACCTTTTCACTAATTTCTTCCCCAACGGTGTGTTTGCTACTACAAGGTTCATTGTTATCGTATGTTTTTTTCTCCTCCTCCGAAAACTCGCTCAAACTACTCTGTTCCATTGTGTTCGTATAATTTCCTGAAAAAAATACGCAGTTGTATACTTTTACCAAAGGACTATTTCAACGCTTAGAGCAAAGTGAATCTAGATTTTTTTCTATATTCCACATTATAATAATACTGTATTTGACATATAAAAGAACAATACTACACCTGTGTGAAAAGATGGCACATATTCTAAAACGTCTGGGGAAGAGGGTTCACTCTGCGTCTCCTGGCTCGATTCTGAATTATTACATATCCCTGGTAAAACATCATTTCCACGTGTTCGTAGTAAATATTGTTTAGATTCCACTAGCTCAGTGCCACTGTATACGACAGGAGTGTTAACTGAATCAAGTTCATTCGACCTTTCACCGGTGCCACCTGAAGCCAGGACAAACTGAGACTGTGACTGCCTCATACTCTAAAAAACTAACCACATATTTTTTCAACTATACACCTTTTTTATGTAACACAGATATAAAAACTTTCAACTGATAAGATGTAATTTGAATTTGTGATCCCCCACGCAAACATTATTCAAAATTAACGTTCTCTAAACGTAGTTCAAATAAGTTAGGTTAGGAACTTACAGGCACTACCTTCAGCTATTCCACTGTTCTTCAATGATAACTCTAATATGTGTTGACTGCGATTCATTTCACAAGTCCAATATTTCAAAATAAATGATAGTTTTACTATGAACCAATAATTACTGTATCCAAAAGACGAATATTAATAGCAATACAAACACCTACAAAGTCCTTCAGCTTTAAGACCGCGTTAATTCAACTGGTAATATAGGTCTCGCGAACAAAATATTCGCACGACAAAGACGTAAACTGAAAGATAGGACAAGTACGCCCGTACTTGAGGAAGAAAACAAAATAAATATGAGTTGAACAAAGTTGTAAGTCGTTTAACATCCATTTTAGCGCCAAGATAATATTTATGGAAAATATTAAAAAGAGGTAAATTACATTACTTCTCTGTTAACGTTCAACTGAAAAATATAAGTTTAAATACTTCTTAGTTCGATTATGTATTTCCGCAACCATTTGATCTAGAGTTACGTTTTTATTATTGATCGATTCGTCTCATTGTCCTGAGTATGCCTGTGGTTTTATCTCAAAAAGCATGTAAATTGAGTAACAACCTTATTCGATGGGGGTGTCGATATATATATATATATATATATATATATATATATATATATATATATATATATATATATATATATATATATATATATATATATAGGTATATATAATATTTTGTAGATCGTCTAGTCTTAGAAAAAAATATGTTCGATTAAGGAATATATTCTTGTCACATGTGGAGAAAACGAATCACTAAATGAACAATAGAACGAATTAAAATATTAAACTACAAAAATAATTGAAATACTACCAAAACCGCCATCTATGGATGTCTGTAAAACTTTGCGCCATGTACACGTCTCAAGTTTAGAAAGAATGAAATTTCCATTCAATTAACAATTAAAGTACCTAAACAAGTTTAAATCACAAAAATTTTTGAAATCACCTAAAATATCATGTCGTATATTAAATTTATACACCTTTTTCTATTTTCAATTGATACTTACAAAGAAACATTCTTCCAAATAATTCTCAATTTATTGACTGAAATTTATTCAGATATAATTTTTATATATACATAGCTATTTTCCAACTAATTTTAAGCTGATCTAAAAAATCATTTGGCAAGAAAAAAAATTTATAAGACTTGGCCCAATTTTTGCAGCCTTATACCAAGTCTTATAAATTTTTTTTCTTGCCAAATGATTCTTTAGATCAGTTTAAAATTAGTTGGAAAATAACTATGTATATATAAACATTTTATCTGAATAAATTTCAGTCAATAAATTGAGAATTATTTGGAAGAATGTTTCTTTGTAAGTATCAATTGAAAATAGAAAAAGGTGGATAAATTTAATATACGACATGGTATTTTAGGTGATTTCAAAAATTTTTGTGATTTAAACTTGTATAGGTACTTTAATTGTTAATTAAATGGAAATTTTATTCTTTCTAAACTTGAGACGTGTACATGGCGCAAAGTTTTATTGACATCCATAGATGGCGGTTTTGGTAGTATATTTACTATTACAATTTTTTGCAATACAACTATTATGAAATATACCTGGTGATGACATTTTAAAAAGTCCCTTACTTTTATTTACTTTATTAGAACTAAAATCCTAAATAAATTAAAATAATCCTATTCAGCCTTGTCAAACCATAACTATTTTTTTAGCAACTTTTATTATTGACACTTGACAACAACACATTGCTTACGCTTTTCAATGCAGATGATCAAATAGTAGTAGCCGAAGACGCGGATGACCTTAGCTACGTGCAGAAATATTGTCAACTTGCTGGTTTAAATATTAATATGACGAAATGAGAGTACATGACGGTGGCCAATGATGGTATAGCAGACGTTCAGCTAGAGCGAGGAATCATGCGAGTTGTACAGAGATATAAATACTTAGGAGTGATATTTAATAAAAAAGGAGACAGTGGAGATGAAATCCAGGAAATAATAAATAAGGGATGAAAAAAATTTGCCAGCTAAACTATTATGGAGTAAGAACATAAGGAAATCTACAAACAAAAACGAATGCACTGTGCATTTGTAGAAAGTGTTACATTATACGGAACGGAGATATGGGAAATGAACAAATCTAGTTAAAGTAAACTGTTGGCCACTGAGATGGATTACTGGAGGAGTCTCAGAGTATCAAGAGTACATTATGAAAAAGAAAGGTAGATATTAGAAATCAAATGGGCATAGAAAAATAGATCTTGTAAGAAATAGAAAGACAACAACTTGTAAGGTTTGAACATGTCAATTGATTAAATGATAATAGATGGCCAAAAAGAATTTTAAAATGGACACCACCTGTTTGAAAACAATTACTCTTATTTTTGAACATGCTACCCACACTCGAATTTAATCACTCTACATAAACTGCTGCAGCCCAGAATAAAAACTATCCTCTCCATACCCAGAAATTTTGGCAGAAAACCGTTAGAAACCCCCGCTGAAAATACTTACCAACGAACTGAAATGTGGGACGTTCTAATAAGAATGTAAGTATATTCTAATCTTTTGTCACTACATGGTCGCCTCCAGAATGCCAACATTTTAATCATTGTCTGTTAATTATCTGTGATTGTGCTAACTAGTGAAGTGATTTCAAGAAGGTAAATGAATCACCGAATAGTTTTAATATTGCAGTAACTGGGTTGTTTATGTTAACTGACACGGCATTATTCCACAAACCTACCTCGAGCCAGTTAAAGGTAAAAAAATACAGTCCATTGTAAAATAGTAGCTCATCTAACGATTTTGGAGCCAATAAACTCTCCAAAACTTTCCACCACCCCAACACATAAAAAGAGGTAAACCCAAGAGGAGTTGGCGAGAAGTAATTGAGGATGCGATATTATCTAGAAATTTGATTCCAAGCACCTGTCAAAATAAATAAGAATAGAAAAAGAGGTTCCAATAAATCCATTATATATCAATTTTTTGCAGTTAATAATTTATACATACCGTAAAGGGCCGAGTGGTACCATAGAAAGATTAGAGTACAATGTTTCATACATAATTTGAAATATTCTATACCGAAAATTATGATATGGATATTCAAATGCGTCTAATTTCATGGAGTAAATCTAATAAAAACCGACTTTTTACATCGCCTCTCGTACAAAAGACAGAAGATGCCACTGTCATTCTCATCGACAAAATTAGTTCCTACGTTAGAAACATATATCAACATTTTTTATTCTGATATTTCTATGATTATTAGAGTTGTTATTATTTATCAAATCTCTGCAACTAAAAAAGTCTGTTTTTCATTTAGAAATCTGAATTGTTTTGACAATTCCCCATTGACCCTTTTTTAAACGAATGAGAGGCGAACCGTATAAATTTTCATATTTACTACAATAACATCCGAATCGACTTTTGAAAGTAAACCCTCATTTGTTTCTGTAAAATGAATATGTATATTGCAAGACATTTATTTTAGAGTTAATTACAATTTTGCAATGCAAATTCCAAGCACTCGTGTATTTAGGTTGAGATAGAGTTGTATGTACACCTCTTTGTTTCGTAATATTCACTCCGTTTGATATTTTGATACGTCGTAGTTAACGAGCGAGGCCAAAGATATCTCGCTTTTATATTTTATACAACCAGAAAAAACAGATTAATATATGATCTGGTAGAATGGATTTACCAAAAACCCAATAATAAGTGAAATAACAAAAGAGGAGTTTGTATTTTTAGCATGCTCTGCGTAATTTGAGAAGGGCACATTTTAACGAAATTAACTAGAAAAAATAGAATTTAATAATACAATAATTTGAAGAGATTTTTCACGTTATAATGAATTATTAATTGATTTTTAATGGACACTACAAATCGGTCAGTTTAACGTTGACCTTTCAGGAGTCGCGCTCTGTTCAGTGGACACGATAACTCGTGGGGTGGTCTTAGCAACGTCTACAGTTTTTTCGACTTTAAAACCACTTGATAACTGAGATTTCTATCTAAATAACGTTAAGATAACTCAAATAAGGTTGTAAAATGAATAAAAATGTTCTAACTCAATATATTCAGTGAAATTCAAAATAATGATAATTTTTAGTAAAAATTAGAGTACATTCTGGGAATTGAACTTAAGTTGGGAATGATGAAAATCAAAGATAATTTCGCTTGAGGTGTGTAAATCTGAAGCAACTAGTCTGGTATAAATGTATTAGGACTTTGCATTCTTGAGTAGTCCTAATCAATACTGCTGATTTTTTCCATTAGTAAAATCATACTTTTCTTGGAGCATTTTGGCGGTAAATATAGACTTCGTCACTATAGGCCTTCAAGGCACATGACTTCTCCTTTTTACATATCCTGCACCGCTTTCACAATCTTCCTTCAAAGGTTCTTCATTCCATGTACCAATATTTATTATATCTTGATACATATTTTCTCTTTTTTACTCCGTGTTTTCTATTTTGTTAACGTTGTTGATTTCGTTATCCTCTATCACATTGTTCTGTTCCATAGCCTTATCGTTTTCCTGTAGATCACTCAGTCTTTCCGAATTTACTAGTTTTTTTAATCGTTCCCCATTTCCACTATCTCCATACCATTCCAACTATAAGCTTCTTGTATCCAGTTTCAGTGACTTTTCTTTCTCGTTTTCTCTTGTTTCTTATTCCGTTTGTATTTCTTGTAATTTTTTTGGTTAAACCTGTCTCTATAAATATTCTCTCTGTAATGTTTCTAAGTTTACGTTTGTTTTGAGAATCAATAATTTTTCAAAAATAGATTTACCACCTTTTGCAATCAACCTTCTCATTTATCAACGTGTCTTCTTTACGGGTTTTTTCTCTGCCTCCTTTGCCGGGTGACCTCCTCATGATTTTACTCCTACCTTACGCTTCATCTAGCTCTTCTTTTTTCCGTTTGTAGTTTTCATCGGTGTCCGTACTGCTTTCCGAGAGAATTGTCCTTGCTCTACTACGAGTTGGCACTGCGAAAGGATCCAAAACTCAGGCCAACCCTTCGGAAGCTCTCACTCCTATCAGTGCTCCCCTTCTCTTTGATATATATTTAATAACCTGGCAAACCCGTATTGTGAAGTGACGAGTATTTACCTTCTCATCGTTGCTGATGCTGATGTGACATTATCAAGAAATGCCAGTTTATATGTCTATAAATAGTTTATTTTTCTCTAATTAAGAACCATCTATATCTGCATGTACTTTATAGTACTTACGAAATTGGTGGAACCAAATACACGGCACTGAGAGAAATCAGGAACTTACACTCTCTTGGACTTTTTGAAATTCATTTTTCGATACACTTTTAACTCAGGAATGATCTTGATACGGACGCCTCACTGCGTGATAAATGTGATGCGCTGTTTCGTTGCAGCTGATTTTCCGATTCAGAGTCATCATAGTTACTTACTGATAGTATTTTCTTCTTCCAAAACATTACTTATTCCTCGAATCAATGGAACCATTGATACGGATCAGTAGATTTTATACTCGCAAACACTCACTCGTGGAAGGTCTGAGCACCGGTAAGTATCGGTAACTCGATCAAAATATGTGATGTGATAGACCGGTAAAACGTATTATCTGTGTTTCATATAGAAGGCGTATAAACGTATGAAGCTCAAAGTTCACACGCATCGTGGTGGTACATAAACAAACGAAACCTCGGCACTTGGACCCCCCCCCCGACATGAAGGTTTAAATAAAGTCTGAGAAAAGCTGTCATTCAAAAAATATTTACAATTAATGCCTTCTCGAATAGAATTGTTTGGTTTAAAGGCGAATACTTTGATCTATAACAGCATACAAGTGAAAACTAGTAATTTTGGATGGGTATTTATTGAAAAATAGTGATCACTTGTTGAAGTACATCAAGTACCATTATTTAAACTAGTGAACTTATGCCTCAATGTTTTATTTATAATAGTACAAAAGCAGTAAACCATAAGCTCTTAAATAGTGATGAAACTAGTGACTGCATGCCAATTAATTTTAAGTAACTAGGGGAAGACCGTGTAAATTGGATCAGTATGTAAAGCAGCCCATTTCGATTATTCTTAAAAGCAAGTATGTGGTGACATTTTTACTAATTCGTTACGAACCATCTCTAAACAAAATGCACTTAGGAGGCAAACACATTCGAATGAATTAGTTACCTACTGATTGTCATTGTGTGTGAGTTTCTTTAAAATGAGTGCATATTTCAAAATTCTAATAATACTACTTTAATTAATACCTACATACAAATAACCTATCATAATTAGAAAGATGGCAAATAATGGTACGTAATTTCATGAAACGAAATCAAAACAAAAGTAAACGTGCATCTCTAGCAACTTCTGTTGCTCGAGCTGCAGGGTTTAATATAACGGTGGATCATAAGTTTTTTGAGGAAATAATTAAGGAAAATAGTCTCACTCCAGATAGTCCAGATCGTGTATTTAATACTGACGACATCTCACACTATTGTGCAGAAGCCGTAGAAAATAATGGCTCAAAGAGGCAAACACCAGGTACCAGGTATGAAGGAGTGTTTAACATATGGGGCACCTTCAGGAACTATATTCAAATGTCAATACAACGGCTGGATGGATACCGATGGATTTTATCATTGGTTAAGTCTCTTCATAAATCATGTCAAACCATCTAAAGCGAGGAAGGTGTTACTCATACTAGACGAACACAGTAGTCATACCCAAAGCTTGGAAGCGTTAGAATTATCTCGTGATAACGGTGTTATCATGCTTTCATTTCCTGCATACTGCACACATCGGCTGCAACCGCTTAATTTGATCAGTGAACTAGTAGGCAAATCATTTTCCAGAGCCGCAACTATGGAGACAACTATGAATAATTTTCGAAAAACAGCGATGTAGATTTTGAGGCGGCGACAGTATCCGAACGACAGCTCAATTCAGATCCAAACTAAGCCAACATTCTTATTTATAACAGATTCTGCTACAGTCCTGAAAGACAATACTTGCGCTTAAAAATACCTATGAATGCCCAATCCACATCACTAAACGTTTTGGAAAATGATCCCATAAATATTTCTGGATCTGCCCCATCCACATCACAATCTGTCCTAGAATATACTCCCTTAAGTACAGAATGAGTACTATATTCCAGTGAAAATAGTTCATCCTTTACATGAAGCGGAACATCAATGGGACCTCGAAATACAAAACACATAAACGTGAGAAAAGGAGGAAAAGCAGCACAGGAAAATGTAAACAAAAGACAAATAACAGTGATAGTTAAATTATCGTTTTTTTTTGTTTGTGGAGAGAACTATGATAAATCATTCTTATGCTTACTTTCATGCTACATTGTTGTCGTTTATTTCTTATTTATTTCTTAAAAGTTGAAGTGCTTGTCGAAATCAACTGAGTCTTCTCATTGATTTCACTATACCGTCGCCGCGTCGTTCGGGGTCTATTCCCTTCACAACTCGTAGACTCAGGAATAAAATTCGAAAACTAAATGCAAATAACCCCGAAATATTTGATAGTGAGAATTTATCTATCAGTAATATCGTGCCAGTTAATAAACCCATAGTGTCCATCAAAACATCCCCCAAAACAGCTTAATTGAAAGGTACGTCTGAATTTAAGATCCACAAAAAACCGAACCGTCGGTCTAAAGTTTCCACTGATCAGAAAAAACAATAACAACACAAAAAAGTGACTGGGAAACTGACACCACCGGTGACCCAGGTCAATCACCTGATTACACTTTACAAACAAATGAGATTAATACTTCTAAATACACAGATGAATTAAACCGAATCGAACATAAAATCAGAGAACTTAAAAATAAAAACAAAAATTATTTCAAGTTAGTATACATTGAAGACGACCCTACTGCTAAAGAATTAAACACTAAAATTCCACCTAAATCTCCGTTGCCATCCGAAATGCTAAAAATTACCAAAAACTGTTTAGACTTAATTGATGTAGATATATTATCTCAAGCTCTAGAAACGACAAACGCACGTAGCAATCAAATAGAAAAGTGTCTAGAAGGTGTCTAGAAGTGTATGGAAGTAGAAAAAAAGTGCACGGGAATCTGTAAAAAGTATATAGAAAATAACAAAACAAAGAGAACAGATAACTGTTTTGATACCACAGACGAAACCAATAGAGGGCACATTACTTCAATTAGCCCCTCGCTGTCAGTTGCAATTTGTCGAGGCGAAAATTCCAAAAACACATCAACTCCTGAAAATTCCGAAAACCAAAATAAATCAAATTCCCCAATGGAGGAAGACACCATTGGACCGAAATCAC
The DNA here is from genome assembly GCA_963921935.1 of Galeruca laticollis. NCBI lineage: Eukaryota > Metazoa > Arthropoda > Insecta > Coleoptera > Chrysomelidae > Galeruca > Galeruca laticollis. The sequence goes on along the minus strand of OY998180.1, from coordinate 60,608,828 downwards.
ATGCGGGTTCTTCCGAAAACGAAGGAATTTTAAAAAACGACAAAATTGTCTCTGTTGAAATACATGCCGCCAAAAAATCATGGGCCCAGGAAACTGAAGAACCCGCTGCACGCAGAGCAAATTGCGATATTGAAAAATTCACGTGGCAGTACAAAAATGTTGCAACAAAAATTAGAAAATTGTTGGACGTCAATTGTTGATGAAGAAAACAACAACTTCCTCAACCTCACAACAGGAAGATATTAATTCCATTACAACCATCCCTAATGAAGAACAGATGGATATCTCACCCCAGGGTTTTCAAAAACCTAAACGATTCACGCCGTTTAGTAATATCAATAGACAGACAAAGAAGCAAACAATAATGGAAACTTCAAACAAATATGAATCGCTTTCCGACTCCTCCGAGGAAGAAACATCAAAAAATGCGGAAGACACTCAAAGAAAAAGGAAAAAGTTGGAATTCAGAAAATTTACGAATTCAGTATCATCATCAGACAAAGAACCTGAGACAGTTCAACATACCAAAAAGAAAAGAGAAAATCCAAAATCCGCCACAAATAAAACCAGTACATCATGCCCCTCTATCATTATCGACGGCAACGTGTCGGCACATAGGGACATGGTAAACCGATTGAAGGGTGAAATAAAAAGCTCCTTCGAAATAAAATACACGTACAACTCGTCGATTGTTTTTACTAAAACAGTCGACGACTTCGAAAAGCTAAAACTTACCCTCCGCCGAGAAAAAATCGATTTTCATACCTACTCAAGAAGATAAGACAAAACGCATGCCTTCGTCCTTCGAGGGTTGACCGAAGGACTCCTGCTCACCGATATCAAGAACGGAATGGAGAAAATACACAAAATACCAATCAAAGACGTATACAGAATGATCACCAAAGGACGACCCCTGTACCTGGTAGTAACGGACTCTAAAATAACTCTGGATTACTTAAATAAAAATGCTAGAGTTATTGAACACACTAGAGTCCAGTGGGAACACCGCAGATAGAACAAGCCGATTATACAATACCACATCTGCCAACTGTGGGGACATGCTACAGTAAATTGTGGAAGATCCCCACGATGCTTGAAGTATGCCGGACCCCACCTCACCCCGGAGTGCACTAAGGACCGTACAAAACCTGCCAAATGCGACAACTGTGATGGGGACCCTCCTGCAAATGCTGACGTATGTCCTGAATACGTAAAGAGAAGAGTTTGGCTGGAAGAGAAGAGGGCCGTATACCAGAAAAGCAAAACTACTCCCCCTAAGTACATTCCAGCCCCCATTCCTACAGTAAATCCCTGGACAAACAAATCAAACCCAAACCTGCCTAATCAAACCGACTTCCCCAGTCTTCCCGCAAAACCATTCTCACAAAAAACCCCACAAAACAACACTTCTGCATCCCAATCAGCCCAGCCAAATATTATTACGAATGACATCACAAAGTTCTCAGAAATAAACAATATGTTCCGAGAACTTCAGTCTGGTCAACCTGGATGAACTATCAAGAGCCGTTTCGGATCTTATCCTGGATATGAGGAAAGCCACCAAATCTACAACAACTTTGTTGCCGGCATAGACAACTATAACATCTAGGCAGGTAGGTGGTAAAACAGGCTCTCAAAAACGATATAATCTTAAAATCATTTTCTGTAACATACAAGGAGTTTTTATGAAACTCCATTCAATCTGACACTTTCTCAACATCCAAAAACCAGACATTTTCTTTTTAATGGAGACACTTCTAAAACCTAATAAAGTCATAAACTTCAAAAACCCAGAATATCGTCTCTTCAGACAAGACCGCCCCACCAATACCCCTGGTGGCGGTATCGCTTTGTTAATCAAAAAAGGCATGAAATTCAAGCTCCTGCAACAAAACAATTCATTAATTGAGCATATCGCTATACTATTTGATAATAGAATCAAAATAGTAGGTGCATACAACCCGCCCACTAATAAACTAAGAGATTTTGATTTTCATAACATAATGAAAACGCACAACAAAGTTTTAATAGTAGGGGATCTAAATTGTAGACAACCCCAATGAGACAAATTCATATAGCACCCAAACGTAAATGGAAGTACTCTCCTGAAATTCTGTGACAATACCGAATGTGATATTTTTAACACATATGATCCGACCCACTTCCCTTGTTCTAACCACGCCCCCATTACAATTGATATTTCAATTGGAAAAAACATAAACAATATAACCAAAATGAAAACCCTAAACGACCTTAACTCCGATCACGACCCTGTCCTTATACACCTAAAACTACCCCACACAATACAACACCCCACAAAACACATATACGATTATACCACCACTTGCTGGTTAAATTTCAGAAAATACATAAATAACAACATTAACATTACAAATAACATAGAAAACACAGAACAACTCATTAATACTATCAAAAACATCCAAGACACTATCATAGACGCTAGAAATCACACAACTACCCTATAACCCAAACCAACCCCTCATAACACCCTTCCTGGTTACATAATCACCCTTATTCAGGACAAAAACAAAATTAGAAAGAGATGGCAGATTTTCAGAAGTGATGACGATAGATCACTACTTAAATACTATCAGAATACAATAAACTCGCTTATCAAAGAATACAAAAACCAAAATTGGACAAACTTTCTAACAACATTGAAACCGGATGAGAACTCACTGTGGAAAATCGCAAGATATTTCAAAAATCAAAACAAGGATATATCCAAAATAGAACTAAATGGTCACACTTATACCGACATGAAGGAAATTGCGCAGAATTTCGGAGAGTACTTTCAAAACAATTTTATTAACAATTCACCACACACAGATCATCATCGACACATCTCACAAATAGTTAAACAACACTTACAATCAATACATACTTTAAACACACATAACTTAGCTTCATACACGGAAATACAGAATATTATACAAAATTTGAAAAACAAAACAGCCCCAGGACAAGACGGTATACCAAACATTATCTTAAAAAACTTACCAATAAAAGCTGTTGTGCAATTGACATACATAATCAATTACATAATCAAAACTGGCAACTACCCCGATATGCTCAAGATTGCCAATGTCATACCCATAATCAAAGCAAACAAACAGCCCTGTTGTGTAGATAGTTATCGACCAATATACCTGTTAAATAATATTGCAAAGGTGATTGACAAAATTATTCTCAAACGAATACAATCCTTCACATAAAAACATAAATTATTACCCCCCGAGCAATACGGTTTCCGAAGTGGATACAGTACTATAGCGCAAACAATAAGAGTTTTAAATTTTATAAGAGAAGGCTTTCGGGAAAAAAACAAAGCCGTTATGGTCGCGATCGACATACAAAAAGCCTTCGACTCCGTATGGCTCGAGGGTCTAATATTCAAACTCATACAATTAATAATTTCAGATTATCTAATCAAATTAATTCATTCATACGTCGGTAACAGAAAATTTTACATAAAAATCAACGATCACACTGTTGGACCCTATCCTATCCAGGCTGGAGTCCCACAGGGGTCAGTGTTATCACCTTTGCTCTATTCCTTATTCATCCAGGATCTCCCAACTTCCCCAAACTTACTAACCATCATGTACGCAGACGACACTTGTTTTGTATCATCTGCAAAAAATCCAAACACAGCACTTAACATTGTACAAACTCACATAAACACACAAATAATACCCTATTTCAACAATCGAAAACTTAACATAAACGCCTCCAAAACAGAGTATTCATTACTCAGGAGAATCGCCAGGAAAGATAACTCATTGCAATCACAATTTTGTGTAAATGAAAACATTATCCCCCGAGCCATACTTTAAAATACCTCGGATATACCATCCAAGGTAATACAAACGCCACATCTCACATAAATTGTCAGGTGCACAAAGCCAAGATTGCAATGAGTAAACTTTACCCCCTTATCTGCAAACACAGTCATCTTACCACACAAAATAAATCACTTATCTACAGACAAATTATCAGACCCATTTTAACATTTTCAGCACCAGGAACAAAACAGAATTTTCACTCATTGCAGGTGGTACAAAACAAATGTCTGAGAATGGCAATAAAACACAACTTTATCTACCCAAAATATCCCAAAAACTCATGATTACATGAGAAAGCCGACTTGCCCACTATCACAGACTTCATCACTAAAATATCTACAAATTTTTACAATAATTGTTTGCCAGATGATCTTCGTAATGCACTCAAAGCCGCAAATCGCGCAGAAGACATCCGCGATAGTGGGCGTAGGCTTCTGCATGGATCGCTAATTACATAACAAGGTTGTCAATCATCAACCCACATTTCTAGAAACAGGGGTATTTTCAGGGCGGACCAATTAAAATCAACGTCTGACATGTTACCTCCCCAAATCTATAACCCCTATCAATTATTGAGACCCTGTTTTTCAGCTGCTTTTCAGGGATAACCTAGCCGAAAGATTCTGGGAGCCATAATTATATGTCGGGGACATAGTTAATCAACAACAATTTTTGGATAATGCTGTTTCCGCAAGGTGCCTTAATAACCTCACATGACGTACGCTGATAGCAGGATGAAAGCCAGACCACCGGCACTTACTTTTTCACTCTGTTATTTATAATTTTTGGGAATCAAAATATTTAAATAAAGAACTTTTTAATAATAATAATAACTATGATAAAGATTGGATTAGGTGCAAACCATGTGAAACATAGGTATCTACATGAAGCTTATGCTAATATCAATGATGCTAAATATTATTACAGCGATAACTGTGTATGCTTTTTATGTGTGTTATTGACAATATTTTACAATAAAAACTATTAAAACCAAATTACGCGACAAACAAAACCAATTTACACGGCGATAATTAAAATTACACAAATATGTTATATTTCATATTCTTTTTATTTAACTGTACGTAGTTCCTCCATTTTGGGGTGCAGTATTAATTACAGTTGGTAAGTATAAAACACACAAAATAATTCTTCTTCTTGGGATTGAAAACGTCCAAAATATCGTAACTTCTTCTTAAGGGGTCCAAATTACAGGGACTTCCCCTACTAGTAGTGCATATAGCCAAAAAAACATATTGATAGAATAATCATTTATGAATGACGCTAGCTATATCAAGTTCTAAGACAGAATTTCCGATAGTTTTTCTGATGAAAACTGGTATCTGTAAATCATCTTTCAATTCTAATGTAATGTTTTAAAAAAAAAGTTCTAAAATCTATCCCTCAATTCTTCTATAGATAACATATAACATATGCATCTAAAGGGAATTTTTTCATACATGAATTACAAATTTATGGTGAGCACCAAACAAGTTACCACTGCTCACAATTATTGGTTGCTAAGCAACCTTTATGTGTCGAAACTCATTAGTTTCAAATTTCTCAAAAACATGTCATATAAATTGGAGATTCGAAAAAATGTCGACAACCTTGTTGGACGGCTACCGAAACGTGAAATTGATCGAACCGAAAATATCTTCAAAACAACGATCTATCCGACAACAGCTTAATGTGAACAAGGAATACGTTGTTTATACTTACCAAAAAGTGGTCGAATCAATGTTCTGAATGAAATTCGTGAAAATAGAGTGGTTGATAGCGCAAGACATAAAGTGGGTACATCTCATCGAAAACTAGCGAAGAGATTTTATGTATCAAGTGCCACTATACAAAGGACACTTGAAAGAAGAAACTTAAGATGTCGCCAGAGATTGGTTAGGAGCACATAAAATACCTTTTGTGCCTAAGGAAGACAATCCTCCAACCATACCACAAGCTCGCCCAATTGAAGTTTTTTGGTCCTTACTGAGCAGGAAGGTCTATGACAAAGGTTGGGAAGCCGCAGACGAACAAATCTTGAGTCGAAGGATTTTTCATACAATTCGAGAAGTAGATATAGCATCCGTCTAGACACTAACGCGACAAGTTCGAACACAGCTTCCCCAAATTGAAGACAATGGCAGTTCGTTAAATGAGGTTATTTTTTAATCTAATGTTAGATTATTACAATGTTACAAGTTGTTCACTTAAATATATTTTTCAATTTTGTTTTTTCGGCGTTTAATTTTTTCCCAAAACTTCAGATGCTTACGTTATATTGCTGATGAGGGGTAATTCAATCAGAGCAACCTGCGCGTATAATAAAAAAACGTATCTCTAAAAAAGATATCTTTGTTTATTCATTAAACACGATATTCCATTCTTTATTTATAAAAACAAAAAAAAACGATATAAAAACGGCCTTCACAACTTTAAACTGAATACAGAACGCACGAACCTGATAAAAAACCTTTTTTTTTCTTTCAAAATATGATCCATCATTGGTTAAAAGCATCTGGGACGAAATAAACATAAAATCTGAATGAAGGATATTCGTCGTTAAAAAAATGATAAATTGAGTTTCCTTTTGGTTAGAGATATAACAATGCGCGCTTTGTATTCTCTATTATTAATATGGAGACATTCAAATGTGGAAAAAATCCACCCCCGATGGATTAAAACACGGAATAGGAGGCATATAATTTGAAATCAATGCAGTAATAAATTGCCTCTGTTGGATTTCATGAAATGACTTCTGCCTGGATTAAGGTTTGCTATTTATATACAATTTATAGATGTTTGTCAATCCGTTAATTAAGATAAAAACTAAAATATTTGAAAAGATTAGGAATCAACTTGTTATTATTCATGAAATTAACTGTCTCGACCCTTACTTCGTGGAATCTACTCATATTAGTATTTTAAATGAAACTCACTGTTTCTAGCTAATTCCGCAATATAATAAAAACTGTTGAAAATTATAAAAAATTGACAATTGTTTCGATGATATTGATTTATCGAAACAATTGTCAATAATTTAGAATTTTCAACAATTTTTATTATATTGTGGAATTAGCTAGAAACAGTGAGTTTCATTTAAAACACTAATTGTTATTATTCAATTATGCAAACTTTACATTATGGGATCTATCAATCTATTATAAAAAATCTTCGGCCCCAGAAAAAAAAACATTTTATGGCGATTATTTTGGAGTCCATTCAAATAGGACGAAAAATCCAGTTCCTCTAAATATTTGCGAACAGAAAATAGTCTGGGGTATGTGGTGAATGCACAAACGATTATAACTACAATTTCTATAACTTGAAAAAATGTGGAATAATTTCTTTCTTCATGTAGACACGTGTCTTAATTTGTTTGGAAAGGACATATCCTATTTTCTCTGTCTGGGATATTGTTTATAATAATTATAACCTCATATAGAATAATTTAATTTCCCATTTTAGCAGACATTTTATTTTTCATTAGGAACATTACAATTTCTATCAAAGAAATTATAGCATCATCTAAAAATGAATTTTGTTTGTTAGGGCTTAAACAAATATCCAGAGATGCAAAAATCAAGATTTATAGAACCAAAATTAGACCCACGGTGGTGTACGGATGCGAAAAACGGGTGCTAACAAAACAAGAAGAGAGGAAACTGGAGGTTTTCGAAAGAAATATACTCAGAAAAATGCGTGGAGCAAGAAAGACAATGGATGGATAATGGAGAAAAAGGTTCAATGAGGAAGTGCAAGACATTTATGGATATCCAAGCATAAAGCAATTCATAAGAACTGGAAGAGTCAGACGGTAGGGTCATGTGAAAAAGATACCGACAGGTAGACCCTCAAAAAATCTCATTAGATGTGAAATGGTAGAAGTCGACTGGAGAAGAGAATCAGCACAGAACCGAAACCTTTAGAGGAAGATAGTGAAAACGGTGGAGGATATGTAACGATAAAAAGCCATGGATCTTAAAGAGCAGTAGTTGATGTATATATACAAATAAATAAATATCCGTATCCAAACATTTTTTATCCAGGGCTTTTTCGCTCTCTGAGTTTTGTACACTCTTAAGCCACTCGATTTTTTATCATTTCCACATACTATTCATTTATAATATCACAATTCTGACGTCAATATAGTGTTTTTATTTATCAAGGAAATTTTAATTCAATTCTGTAGTCCAATGACATCTTTAACTATATTTTCCTATTCCTACATTAGTTTATGCGAAAGTTCCGAACTATTGTTGCCAAACTATAATTCTTTTTGAAATGTTGTTCTAGGATGAAAACAAATTGTTCGATCGTGTAGCGCTCCATTTTTACTACCCCTAAAGGTAGGGTTCGTTAGAACAATGCGCAGCACAGTACTCACAGCTTGCTGAGCGCTCGTCCGAATGATCAAATCAATTCAATGAAATAAAATGAGATTGTTTCGTTAAATCATCGTTCAGCTGAGTACATCAGCGACATACAGCCTGTCCGTCAGCCATGCACGCCAATGGTTTTGGACGCAGTTGTTCAAATGAGCTTACGTGTGCAGACTGTGTGTAGGTCACGAATATAATAAAACAAAATGGATTGCTAGCCCTTATAGAAAATATTTACTAAAATGAGTGTGGCATCCAAGTCGCCATCGCGTGACAATTTACGTTGGCTACATTGGATTTTTCAAAAAACCTGCTAACACTGAATAAGTCAAAACATTGAAACTATTGACATATTTAAAGAGCATCTGATGGATGAAGATATGCTGAGTTTTTATTGTTTCTTAATTGTGTGTTTGTTTTGCAAAAAACGAATTGCTTTTTTATATAGTAATTTAAAATGACGAAGCCTAGTAGCATAGTTGTATTTACTAAATCATCCGCTTTCTCAAGAAAATAAAGGTTTAGTACATATTAATTTTGACTTGAAACAACACATATTAATGACATTAACTGTCTCGACCCTTACTTCGTGGAATATGTTCATATTAGTGTTTTTAAATGAAACTCACGGTCTCTAGTTAATTCCACAATATAATAAAAGTTATTGAAAATTCTAAAAAATTGACAATTGTTTCGATAAATCAATACTATCGAAACAATTGTCACCGTGACCGTGACCGTGAGTTTCATTTAAAAACACTAATAGTACATATTAAGGTAATTTCGAGGCTGTCCAGCCGTGTGGAATTCGAAAATACAACTATTAAACATAAAATTTGAAAAATTAGAAGTAACTTCTTAAGGTACTGCTCAATTAGGATGTGAAGTGAACATTATTTGTTTGCTGAATTCGGAATAGCTTTGAATAATTACTGTTACGAAATAGCACACTGGTATACCCCCTGAATCCGACTCTGTCTAAGCCATGTATGATAGTTAAAATTATGGCGGATGCGCAGGAATTTCTTACACCTGTCTACGATTGTGACTATCTTATCTCGATATTGTTTTTGTGTAAGTCGCAATCTAGAATTATCTAGTAAAAAAGGCACTCATATATAAAGGACCGACTATGGAGAGTTAGTTTTTAGTTGATATACTGATCTCGACAAATAGACAAGAATACACCGAAATAATGAATAGTGTTGATATAAATTAATAAGTCAGGTTGTGTGTATACAAATTAAGTTTAGGTAAATAGTTGAGTGTATATAAATTAAGTGTTAGTGAGTAAGTTAGTGTTTAAATAAATTCGTAAGTAACCATACCGTGTGTTTAAAATTCATCCCGCCCGTTTACTGTTTAAATAAATAAGAAAAACGGTACATTACGTTTGAGAGTAGGTGTGCTTGCTATCTACTGGATATATAATACAATGTTTGACACTTTAGCTATATACATTACATAGTAATATGTTCATATTCTCTTTACATTTTAATACCTACTGTTTAGTAGGGATCTGGAATAATAAAATATAAAACTTGCATTGAGTAAAACAATATATATATATATATATATATATATATATATATATATATATATATATATATATATATATATATTAATATTTCGAAGAAACTTACTTACAATATATAACATTATAAACTTAATTAATACATTCATTTGGAATGGGAAAAAACCAAAGATTGTCTAATGTTTTTCTTGATTTTTATCCAATATTAATTTTGAAGATTTTTTCCTAATAGCTTCTGTAGAAAAGGATTTGTTGGCCTTATTTGTGATGCTATTTATTCTGATACCACTGTAGGTGTTAATAATTAATTTAATTTGTTTTGGTTAATTTCATAGGGTGCATAATCAAACGAATATTCGGGTAATGTTGGAAAAATATTGTCATTTAAAAGAAAGCATTGTGTCTGTTTCATAAACATACAGATTCAAATATCTGTTGGAGAAAGTGTGTCCATTAATCTTATGCAGCACTGATCTTTTCTCCATATAATTTCACATATTTTTGCCTCTTTGAGAAGGCCGCTTCTAGATTACCTGTAAATTATTTTGAAAGATACGTCATCTTCATACCCTTATGATTCAAGTACCTTACAACAAAGATACAGATAAGATAGTCTTTTCATAACCGATCTTATGACAAATCCAGCAATGTAAGCCACTACAATTTCTGTAAATTTATTGAATCCCTGTTTCTGGAAAAATGAACACTACTTATTTCTGGAACCATACTCAAAGTTGGGAGTATAATCTTGAAATATACAGTTGCCGGTGTTGTTATGGATATCGAGGTGGGTTAACATTCTTTTATATAATTAAAAAAATGTGAGCAGCTAGGATTGTGGTTGGGACCATTTCGTGGTCTAAAAAAATATTCATGAAAGGAAGGAAGGTTATAAAATATAAGTAATTTAAACTTTTTACGTATGTAAAACCGCAAAAAATATTGTTGTTTGGTGAGAAAGATTGCGATAAAACTGGAGTGGACTCAATAAGGCAGTAAAAAAACTGTTACTCACCTTACACTATAGAAAAATACCTCCAAATAATCTTGGCTGAATTTGTATGTTAGTTATATCTTAGGTTCTTTTCTTCTTTCCATTGGGATTCAAATGTAGCAAGTAAAGAGTGCGTAGAAACAAAAAAGCCAAGAAGAGGTGTTTTCATCTTTGTCTTAGGCAAAACTGTCTTTTTAGTCTTTCGGATTTTCAGTGTAGTTCACTGTATTTGAAAGAATTGGTTTCCAGTAGGTTCAATTTCTTCTTTCATTGGATTTCTTGAATTTGAAATATCCAAAAAATTCTTGAGAAAAAGAGGTAACGTCAAGCATTCGTTACTATTATTTAGGGAATACTTTAAAATAAATATAGTTTTAGGAAACACGTTGATGCTAAAAATAATTTGAATTTCTATGATAGATTTATTCTCGAAACAGTGCATAGCTTTCTAAAGAACTTTTTGTAGGCATAATATAATTAAGATAATATTCTGACCTCCGACTGAACTAGGATTATAATGCTTTGCTACTTGTGCTACTTATATTTGGAACTGGCCGACAAAATTATTACCAACTGCTCTCTAATGTGCTATGCCTATGAAATTATTTCATTTAAGAATATTTGGTAACTTACTTCTTAGTGTCAATAAACGCAACGAAAATTGGCCGTATTATACCCACAAAAATATTGGAAAAATTGAACTTATTTTCAGAAACTAAACATAACACATCCTTTAAAGGCCGATTGATGTGACAATCAGAGTCGCTAACAGAAATTGTCACGCGATGGCTACAGTCATTTACTGGTCAGTGGACTTTGGATTTTGTTTTCCTATATCCGTGGTGTAGGTGTATAGTTGACTTATCTTTAATAACAATGTCTAAATTTTCTACCGAGGAAAATGAATAGATTTATTAAGAGAATATCCAGCGTTATATCGAATTAAAAGGTTCAAAGAAAATATTCTTAAAAATAACATTTGGAAAAAAATAGCAAGAGTTATACAAAGAAATGGTAAGTGCATATAAAAAGTAACATAATTTACTTTTACATTAGTATTTATTTAAAAGGGATTCAAACGTACATGTTTATCGAAAATTATGAAGTCTTTCAACACGAGACACAATTTTATTTTCATTTGCCATTCTACAGGTCCACGAGTACTGTATAAGTATTCTTCGAATTTATCTCTCACCTCAGTTAGTAAACGTTTCATTAACACTTTTGTTTTGTTTGCAGGACAGTAGCATTTCTTATTCTTCTCATCATTACAACTAGCTCATTGATACTCATTTTCATTTGCATACATCAGAAAACTTGAGATTAATAGTACAGAAAACAGTTGAGAGCTGTCCGTCTGCATCGTGAGCTGTGCACTGTTCTAACAAACCCAACCTTAAACTATTAGTTGTCAAATATTTTTTAATCGGGTAGTCAACATTTTTCTGTAAGAATGGTGGCAACTTCAAACCATACTTTTATTTTTACAATATGCATTAAATAGCTGCAAAGTCCCGGAAAGAATAGCTACTTCTCTATGTAGTTAATTATTACAACGATCGAATCCTTTAGAATTTTTTGGAGACTTTCCAAAATATATTGTGTTATTCTGTCATTATTCCTATTTTAGGTTGGCTCAATACAAATAAAAAAATTCTATGGAACGGGCCCCAGAATTTTTTCGTATCTGGTAATTTTAAATCTACTGCTCCGAATTTACTGACAGATTCAGCCTCATAATAGCAACAGTAGAATATCTTCAGAGTCGCAGGAAATAAAAAAGCATGCATATTAATGTATTTCTCCAAAAAGTTTGAGAATTGCTCACTCCTTAGGTCTTACACAATTTGGTGCTTTAAGTAATTAATTTGGAAGCTCCCAACATGATTCGTTATCTGTGATTAACGTTTCTTTCAACCTATATGCTCTGCACATCTCATTTCATCAATATTTATTGTGTCCTTTCAGTCCAGTAAATATAGAGACTAACCTGACATAATTTTCTGGCGGTTATTTGTTGTGGTGGAATCAGTAGGTCATGAGGGGACATTTTAAAGGGATGAAATTTATCCTAGACTCCATTCTAGTTCAAGGGCAAAATGGCCCTAAAGTTCAAAAAATCTGACCATGTCTCCCACAATATGACACTTGGAAAATTAAGATAAGTTCATTATCTATAAAAATGGTCCTATTGATTTTTTCGAACATTCGATAGTTTGCGAATAGAAGACGCCATCTGAAATGCCGCTGAACCGTTAGGGGGGAATACACCCGCTGACAAAAAAATAAAGAGAGTCCGGTCAGAGGAAAAGACTTCCGACGATCAACGGAGAAAAAAACCGAAAGCGGCGAACAGAGGCAACAATGCCTCAACGCCCACCAAATCAGCTTTTAGTCAGGTTACTGAAGGAGTAAAAGTGGGTATTCTGTCGATTGTGGAACAAATAGAAGCCGCAAAGGGAGCTATACTGGACAAAATTGTTGAGTTGGGGTAAGGCTACAACAAAGCCTTACTTCCACAGCTCACATAACAGACGTGGATGGCTAGCCCTAATTTGCGCCGATAACGCTTCCGTGAAGTGGTTGAAAGGGCGTCATTGGGGGTATTAATACATATTAATATACCACGGAAAAGGGCCTTGTCTGATTGAGGGACAGAACAACGGCCTCATTGCAACCGACTGGAGGGTACTAAGGAGAACATCCAAAGGCCCTCTAGAACTACTTACTCTTTCGGCTGCTATTCAATCGGCCGAAAGACTAAGATAACGGGGTTTGTCATAAACTTTAAGTTTGGACACACAACCCTCAGGGCAAGGAGCGGAAAACCAAAATTTGCCACCTCAACCCCGCAAAACCTGGTACCTCAGGTAACAAAGTAGATGCAGTAAGTGCCAAAGAGCAGACTACAAGTAAGCCAAAGGCGCAGAGACATCTGCAAAATATGACCAAACACAAAAAAGTGCCTATGACAAAGGATACCCTTCATGTGGGCCAAGCTAGGAAGGAGGATAAGCCAAAACGTCCCCCAAAGCCCCCGACAAAATGAGCAACCAAAAGCTCAACGGTCTTCAAATGAACATTTAAAAGCAACTACGAGCGAGCTTAAAAGGAGGTTTATTGAAGACAATATTCATATAGGGCTACTCCAAGAGCCCTGGAACAATGGAGGACGGATACAATGACTCAATGTCAAATCTTGTAAGTTACTATATAGCACTTCTCACGGAAAACCACGACCACCCATATTGGTCGCACCTTTTATTAAATTCTTTTCTGTTTCAGAGTTCACCACTGGAGATTTGGCAACCACTATTGTGGAAGTGCCAACAGAGGTAGGTAGTATTACTGACAGATTCAGCCTCATAATAGCAACAGTAGAATATCTTCAGAGTCGCAGGAAATAAAAAAGCATGGCGTATTAAAACAAAAATGATATACTGGACATACCAAACGATCAATAAACCGATTGCCACCTATGATTCACTGATATTGTAGCCAATCATACAATAAACCTGGGCACAAAGCACGTTGTAGAGAGTGCAACGATTTACTTGCCTAGCTAAACCAGGAACAATATCTATGTGCCCTACTGCGGCTCTAGAGGTATTGCTGAACCTTCCTCCACTGCACCTATGTATAGTGGAAGAAGCAGCAATCAGTGCCTTTATACTGACCCAATCAGTGAAACTAAAAGCAGGAGATCTGATCGGTCATCTAAAGATTTTGGAACACATTTACCTAGAAGCCATGTCTAAACCGACAGACACTGTGCCAGTTAGGTACGACTTTGGAAGGCAGTTAGAAGTGGTCATTAACAACCAGCAAATATACACAGATAATGGATCTCAACTGGGAAGGAATGCATCAGTTTGGTACACCGATGGATCCAAGATGAATGTTAGGTCTGGAATGTGAGTCATGGAGCCTAGTCTCAGGCTTTCAAAACTCCTTGGCAGAGCCCCAACAATATATCAAGCAAAAATACATGCCCAGGTGTGCCTCAAAAGGGACACTCGGAGGGCAGAAATCTATATACCAGAAAACCAGGGAGCATTGAAAGCTCTGAAGCCATACACTTGCGAGTCCAAGCTGACTTGGAACCGTAAACAATCCCTAAGATAACTGGCAACAACTAACCAGGTCACTCTCATGTGGGTGCCAGATCACAGGGGCGTTAGAAGCAATGAGGAAGCAAACATCCTTGCCAAAACATGGGTAAATTCCTAATTATTTGGCCCCGAACCCCTCTTTCTTAAGCCCACTTGAAAGAATAGTTTCGATGCTGGGAAAACGATCTAATGAGATCTTGCTGGAATAAAGTGCCAGGGCACAGACAAGCGAAAAGGTTGGCGAGCGCCAAGGAAATGTAAACAGTTTCTCGAGTTAGACAAAACAGACTTGAAATTGGTAGCGGGACTACTCACTGGACACTGCCCTATGAGGTATCACCTCAAAAAATGGGCTAATCAGAGAGTGAATGTTGACGATACTACGAGAACATCGATTAAACTGCAGAGCATTTGACTTTCGAATGCCCTGCACTTTTCTACAAAAGGCTGAAATTCCTAGGAGGGGCCTTCCTAGCGCCCTCTGATATCAGGAACTTAGCTCCCAGGAAACTGATAAACTTCGTGCGAAATCTCGGAATCCCGAGCCTCGAATAGATTTATGCATAGAAGATATTATAGGTCGAAGTGAATGTTTGGCTGCAGAGCTCCCACGAACTCCCTCAAAATCTACATTCTTCCGAGATAATGGGCCCCAAACTTATCCTGTATTCTTGTCTCCTCCTATGGGATCCAGGAGAGCACTTTCATCCCCCGATTTTCATTTTGAACCTACACGTTGAAAGTATAAGTGCCCATAGCATATTCCTTCTTCAGAATAACAGAAATAATTCCCCATTTAATTCTAGAGTAAAACAATAATCGCCTCATAGTCAACGGGAAAATTTAAGAGGCACATGACATTACCAGTATGTTAGAGAGAGGCATGGTGGGATAGAGAATCTAAAGTCAGCGTAGATTATGACAGTTAAAATAAGGATAATAGAATATACGAATCGCGCGTGCGGCTCTCGAGGGCGGTACTTCTTACCAGCTATAGTTCTGACGTTTAACTGTACGTCACAACCTATTTGTATTCGATTGATGAACGATCTTTGTAACTTTTATAAAATTATTATGCAGATACACCAAAAAGTCAAAATTGTAAAATGGTATTAACAGGGTAATTCATAGTGAAATACCAGAAAATTTGTTCATTGTTGCATTCGAAAATACCCAACCAATTAGCAAGATACAAGTAAGAACGATTATAAAAAATTTTGAAGAACATGGATGTGTCACTCCTACAAAACATGGACCGCGTACAGAAAATCGTCAAATCCAACCCGAAAAAGAGTAAAGAGATATATAATCTGTGCAAGTATAGAAAACAATCCTCTACAGTCGTCCACTCATTACGCCAAGGATTTTGATGTTGATCCGAAAACGATACGGACTATATTAAAAAAATATCTATCGTAGTTTTAAACTGAAAAAGAGCCATGAAATATTTCCATACGATCAATTTCGTAGAATGGAATATTTCAAAAAAAATTTGTTCACGGTGCACATCATTCATCCGTTATGCGATATTCATCCAGGATAAACCTACACAAACACTACAATAGAAGAACTCGATATCCCCAGAAGTTAAGTTTGGGCTGGAATATTAGGTGAACATTTAATTGGGCCATTTTTTATTGCCGGCAACTTAACCGGACAAAAATACTTGAATATGCTGCAAAACCAAGTTATTCCTGCCCTTATACAATTAGGTGTCAATTTCAATAATATTTTTTACTAACATGACGGTTGTGGATCGGATAATTATCGATTAGCATTAAATTTATTAAATACACAATTTCCCAATCGGATAATCTCCACGAATCGTAACATTAGATGTCCTGCTAGATCTCCAGATTTGGCACCCACCGATTTCTTTTTCTGGGGTTATGTGAAATCGAGAAATTATAGATTTCAGGAGAACAGGGCCAGTTCACTGAATGAACTTGGGGATTAAATTCTACAAGCCTGTATAGAGATAACATCCCAAATACACACCCATGTTCGTCATACATTTTATAATCGGCTCTGTTACTGCTTAGCTCAAAACGGGGGGTTTATTCAAACATTTGATTTAAATTCATTGAAGAATTGAGAAGTTTTTGATTTCTTCATTTATTACCTATCAGAATATTATTTTTATTTAAAAATCATAGATATTTTCATTAGGTGTTTATGATCGAAAGCGTTTTTCAATTTGTACTGTGTGTATTTATACAAAGAGTTCGTTTCTCATTTGAAAACAAACTTAAAAACAGTAAAACCATTTTTATTGAAACCAAAAACAATCCAAGTGTTCGGTTGACATATTTTCACGTTGCTAAATCCCAAATAAGTAAAGGTTTTGACCGCTTTCAGCCTGAAAGCTAGACTAATTTCCAGCAAAACAATAAAATGTTCAACAAATATATCATAATATCTTGATTTGTTACAATCTCTCGAATTATCATAATTAAAACTTTCCTATAACTTGACTCGTGTTATAATAATGCATTTTACAATTGATATAAATGTACAATGGAAGCCGGCAACATTAGGTTTACTTCAAATCGTTCAGTGAAAAATTCTTTCACTATTTCTGATATCCTGTTTTAACCTACAATGAGTTTATACTTGTAACACATTGTCGTCGCTTACGGACATGTACCATGACACGTTTCCCACTTTATGACATCCTATTAGAGAAAAGAGTAATACACTGAATTTTTATTTGTTTCTTTCTAACACATTGTCACTTAAGCTTATGTGACCTAAGAATACTCTTAGTATTGTATAGTTAGTGATCATAGTCCAAAATAGAAATCTCAGTATATTTCAAAGCACCTAGATCTCAAATTTGATGAGAAGCTGCCACTTTTTCTCGGTGTCAAATTTATGAATTCTTCAACAGCCGTTTTTGAAAAAAATATTCATGTTGCAAAAAAAACCAATAGGATCATTTTTGTAGCTAATGAACTGATCTTAATTTTTTATCTAAACAAAAAGTCTTATATGTTGGAATATATGGCCGGCAAAGGGGTTTTTGGAACTTTAGGTCCATTTTTCACCCTTGAACTAGAACAGAATTTTTATGAATTTGTTACCTTTCAAATGACCCCTCAAGACCAGCAAATTACACGAGAACAAACAAGCGCCAAGAAATAATGTGAGGTAGAGATATTTTCATGCCTTCATTTACTGGACTAATACTTCAAATCTCACTATATAAATTATAATACAATGGTTCAAAATCAGAGCAATGGAGCGTCAACGAATTCGGCACTATTATAATCCCCTATTACCTGCACCCCCTCTTTACCTGGACAAGATACATGAATTCGGCACTACAGTTTAGCTTTCTAATCCCTAATCTCCGTCCTGTTTATAATTAACTGTGAGGTGTACATCAAGAAGCTCCCACATCATGAATAATACGATAGCGCAAACAAGTGAACGTGGCAAACAAATTTTAATTGTTGATGGTGGCAAATTTACATTTGCAAAAGTGTTGAAAACCGAAGAAACTTTTTGGAGGTGTTACGTAAGAACATGTAAAGCAAAAGTGTGGACTGTGGGGCCTGAAAAAGTCATATCGAGATGTGAATTGGAACATATACATCCCAAAAATACGAAGGCGCTAAACAGGCAAATAGGTTTGTGGATATGTATTTTTCAAATTTATTTGTGCTTTATTTATGTTTATTGTGTCGTATTTATTTAAAAAGCAATTACTGATTGGATATTATTATTTTAGTTAGCAACAGTGCCAAAAGGAAGGCAGAAGAAGACATTACAGAAAAACCTTCGAAAATGATTCATTTAGCATTGAAAAACCATGTAGAAGCTATGGACACTTTAACTGTAAGAGATATTAATTATATAAGAAATAATGTCTACTACAAGCGAAAGAAAATGCAGCCAAGTTTACCGACGAGTCCAGAAGAAACCATTAGAGTTTTACAAAATTTGGAATGTGAAACAATTGAAAGGGAAATTTTTTTGACAGGTGTTGAGCAGGAAAAGCAAATTATAGTATTTTCTTGCGAAACAAATTTACGGGTTTTGTGTAATTGCGACACAATATATTTAGATGGTACGTTTAATTATTGTTTAAATTATTTTTTTCAACTATTTACTTTACATACTTTTATTAATGGTCATCATATTCCACTAGTGTTTTCTATTTTACGGAGTAAGAGTACCTCAGTTTATATAGACACATTTCAATTTATTAAAAAAAAGTGTCGAGAAGTAGATTTAGATTTTAATCCAAAGTTTATTGTAGTAGACTTTAAGAAAAGTATACATAATGCTATAGAATTTGTTTGGCGCATGGTGATGATAATAAGGTGTCTATTTCATCTGGCCCAAAGTTGGTACAGAAAACTTCAAAAACTAGGTTTGGCTGCAGAGTATCGTGATGCAAATAATGAAGTAGGAATATGGCTAAACTATGTCTTTGGTTTGCCATTTTTACAGCCTAGTGAAGTATCAGACTGTTTTGCTTTAGATTTAATGAGTACTCAACCTAATGACAGCAGAGTAATCGAGTTTTCAGATTATATACTGGAAAATTATATAGATGAACAGCAAGCTATGTTTCCACCTAAAATTTGGGCTAGTTGCACTAGTTCAATCACTAGAACAACTAATTGCTGCGAATCATTTCAATCAAAATTTAATGAATGCTTTTATAAAACACATCCATCGCTATTTATGTTTATTACCATTTTAAACAATTTTCAAACTCAGACATATGTTAACCCTCCGCTACTCGCGCGGGGTATTTTAGTACCCCACGGGCATATCCTATGTCAATATCTTGGTGGGGGAATCGCGAAATTCCACGTCGCCTCGTGTATTCTTCAAGCATAGTGTGTAGATATCTGTGCTAGGGAGTGGTCGCTATCGAGTCACTAACTTTTACGAAATACGCTATTGAACCTCGTTGGGGTATTTGAATACCCCACGTGAGTGGTCGTGTCATATTTTTGGTAAGTGTACTATATACTATAAATCTGCTATTACTTGAACATAGGTTATTATATATAGGTTAAAACATGACAAATCAATCCAAGGATCCGGAACAGTGGTTGAAATGGTATGAGGAACTTGACGAGGAGCCGGAGGTATATAGCGAAGAAGATCCCAACGAGTTCGAAGTTGACGCGATTGACGTACAGGGTGAACGCACAGATAGTGAGCAAGACGCAGATCCTGATTATATGGAAGATCCTCTAGCACAAGATGTTGCTGACGAATCTGCGAGTGCGTTCGAAGATCCGCTTACACAGGCTGATGATTCTGGTGAATCTACGGGTCCATACTTCATAGGAAAGGATAAACAGAGTAAGTGGAATAAAATGAAACCACCTTCTTCAAGAACAAAATCTCATAACATAGTTTTGAAAGTTCCTGGTCCAGTGGGCAATGCAAAAAATGCCAAGTCTTATATGGAATGTTTTTATAATTTCATTGACGACACTATGTTTGCTATAATTGTGGATTGTACCAACATATATATATATCGCACATTCAACAAAATTTTGCTCGAGAAAGAGACGCACAGAAAACTGATGTTTGTGAAATTAAAGCTTTTGTAGGGATTTTGTATCTTGCCGGCGTCTTGAAATCTGGTAGACAAAATGTTTTATCTTTATGGAACACGAATGGTACAGGCATTGAACATATATTTATTACAATGACATATAACCGTTTTAGATTTCTTTGTCGATGTATCAGATTTGATGATATTTCTACCAGGCAGGAGAGGCGCAATTTGGACAAGTTGGCACCTATTAGAGACATATTCGAACGTTTTGTCTCAAAGTGTCAATCTTCAGTCACACCAAGTGCGTATCTAACAATAGACGAGCAGCTTGTGGCATTCAGAGGAAGATGCCCGTTTAAACAATATATACCGAGTAAACCAAGTAAATACGGGCTAAAGGTATATGCACTCGTGGATGTAAAGACCATGTATACGTATAAGTTAGAAATGTACGCTGGAGTGCAACCCGATGGCCCATACTTCCTTAGTAATAAGCCCGCCGACGTCGTCATGCGCCTCGTGGAGGATCTAAAAGGAACCGGACGCAATATTACTATGGATAACTGGTTCTCCAGTATCCCCCTGGCTTTAGAATTGCTCAGAAATAAGCTGACAATGATTGGAACTATCCGCAAAAATAAAAAGGAAATTCCTCTCGAATTTACCAATACGCGTTCTAGACCTGTACAGAGCAGCATGTTTGCGTTTAAAGACCATTGCACATTGGTTTCTTATGTACCAAAGAAATATAAGAATATCCTATTGATTTCCACAATGCATCACGATGATGAAGTGGATGAAGCTTCTTTGAAACCAGAGATTATACTTGAATATAATCGTACAAAGTCTGGAGTGGACGTTGTAGATAAGATGTGCGCTCATTATGATGTGGCTAGGAATACCAAGCGTTGGCCACTTACAGGTTTTTTCAATATCCTCAATATTGCAGGAATTAATGCCATATGTTTATATGCACTGAACAATGGATTCCAAAAACCCACTAGAGAATGTTTTTTGAGGAGTATCGCTGAAGGATTAGTTCGTCCACAAATTCTGAAAAGAATATATGCCAAAAATATTCCAAGAAATATAAAGAAGCGGGGATTCCTTCTTCTAAATATCGAAGAACCATCAACAACTGCAAGAGCTCAAGATCCTGAAACACATATGCCAAAGAGGCCAAGAACGGGTAAAGGAAGGTGTTAATTTGTGTCCCAGAAGTCTTGACAGAAAAACCCCAGTAAGTGGCCTCAAATGCACCAAGTGGATATGTAAGAACCACCAACAAATTGTTTGCAACAGTTGCCTGAAACATGGAGCGGATGACGATTCTGAATCGGAAAACTCAGTCAATTAATGTTTTGTTGCCATTTTTTTGAATTTTTACCTTGTGCTTCTAAATGTTTATAATTATAAATTTTTGTGATTATGAAGTTTGGTTTATTTTGTAAAGCATACAAGTAGGTGTTTTTACGTAATTTGCCATATAATAAATAACCCAAAGAACTCTTTTTTAATGTTTCCCATTAAAATAAAATTGGGGTATCAAAATACCCCACGCGAGTACTCAAGTAAAAAATGTAGGCGCGAGTAGCGAAGGGTTAAACTAAATAGTGTTTATGAACCTGTGCGCCACAAGGATCTTAAAACAAAATGCAGACAAGTATTTTTAGAACAAAAAATTGCTGACTACTTTGTAAATAAAATAGATAGGCTACAATTTGTTAAATGTCTAGGATATTTTTATAAACAATATCCATAGTGTAAAACAATGCAAAAATAAATACATTTATTTCTAATCTCTGTTTTTTAAATTTTGAGAATACGAAACAATTAGGTAATAAGATAAAGTTGATAAACGGTGCCCAGTTCGAGTACTTGAATAATGTGTAATCCGAGGTCTAGTGCCGAATTCATGCGTAGAGATTAAGGAGCAGGTATGTGGTGCCGAATTCATGGCCGCCCGGGCAATGTGACATACTGTGTAAGTAAAAAAATATAAATTAGGTTAATGATTCCTTAGAATAGCTGATAATCGAGAAAACCTCATGAATCACAATCGACCTGTCCAATGATAATGCCAATTTCCTTTAATAACTAGCTAGACACCGATCTTAAACGAAATTTTACTGATTTATTGAAACATTTTAACCTTCTTGCATTTTGTGGAATCACGTAACCACAAAACTCTTGAGGCGAAAACAGAATAGTGTTCTCAGCAACTTTCTAATATTTTAATCGACAATCCCTAAATTTCCCGCTGCGCTTTCATGACACATCTAATGAATTTAGTGCTTCTGCCTATATTGCCGCCTCCAGTATAACCCGTTTGGACCTTTTTTTATTAGAATTCCCAATAGGCCAGTCAAATAACGAACGAAAAAATACACAGCATACGTATATATACTATAGTTGAGTTACATCTTTATTATCTGTATTTTCAAGAGACTATGGTCGTTCATATTCAGCGTTCATAAAAAAATTATTTGTTTGATTCTTTTTCATTGAATACGAGTTTACTGGCGCCAAATATTTAATTAATCTCCAACGCCAAATTATACCTGAAATGAACCGTCTGTCGGCAAAGTTAAACATATACTTTCAACAAGATTGCACTCCTGGGCACTTTCAAAGAAATGTTAGTCAATATTTGGATCCATACAGAATAGAATTAGTTAAACTATACACCATAGAATATACTAATGTATACGTTTAATAAAACATTACTCTCATAAACAGTTCAACATGATGTAAAAAAATTGTCAGTACGAGACATATACATTGTCCAGTATCTCCTAATTCAACTAGTATATTATATGGAAGTTCACTGTGCTGAACAGCACATTAACCAAACCGGTTCATTAAAATATTACTGCCCATTTAACTGAAATGTTACACCAATTATATTTCGAAAAACCTTAATGCATTGAAAGTTTCTTTCCAACGATTGTTTAGTCTCCAATCTTCTTACTTTCAGAATTCATGAGATAATTTCAATATTATTTTCAGCATAAAAATATTCATAGTACGAAACTGACTTTCTTTTTGACTTTTTATGTTGTATTTTAACTAACATTTATTTTTGACAGTCGTGTTAACAATAATTTCATAATTGTCTTAATAAATTCAGCTTGACTCATATTCAGATTCAGACTGGCCTGAAGTGTATCACATTTTGTTGCATCAGAGTTCAACATGATTACTTACGAATTATGTCTGCCCGTTCAGCTTTTATTTTTTGCTGATAATTTCGTAATTTTTAAAACTTTTCTTTTTTATTTTTCGTTTTATATCCGTGTCACGGCATTATCAATCCACACAGTGTAACTTAATTTAATTACACATTCGTTTTAGCAAATAACAAAAAGGAAAAATGTAATCATTAGAATGTACAAAGCTAATCGTTATTGTCATTTGCTAATAATAATAAGTTATAGAACGAGTTATATCAATAGTAACCGCAATTTTATACCATTTTGATATAACAAAATATATTTCGTTCCAAGATATTTGACTACTACGTACAAACCGACAATAATCTCTGAAAGGTATAAATTGCGAATAGTAAAGTAAACTGTAACAGGATCGTACTTCACAAATGAATGTATTATATCTCTCTGTCGTATTTACAATTAGATAGAAATATCACATATAAAATTCAATATTTTAATTAATTATTGTAAAATAAATTGAATATAAAATTGAAAAATAAAAAAAAATGTTTAACAATTGTTTGAATTATTTAGAAAAATACTTATTACCGTCTATTCCAAATTATTTCAGTACCACTGTCGTCCTGTGGCGTATGTAAGGTGTATAGCTGATATTAGCATATAACGGCCAAACGTTGCACGATGATTCCATATATTAATGTAAATGCGGAGTTACCCTAATCTAGACCAGAGGGTAAAAGTAAACCATCTCATCAAATATCATTGGGTTTCATTTACACACTAGATAACACTCTTGAATTATATTAAATACATGACCTGTAAATTACTATGAAAGGTCAAGTTCAATCGTACAAACAATATACAGGTTGGCAAATTAATCTTGGCAGTCGGAAATTTGGCAACGTCCGATGCGCCGTAGCAGAGACGTATGCGGATTGCAAGAGCTCACTTCGCTGGCAGAATTCGTAAGCTTCATTTCGACAGTACAGCTCAGAGAAAAGTGTGATTACCGGGGTTGTGCAATACTAACTTATTATGGCGATTCCAGAAAGTAAAGTTCATAAAAAGTTCAGTAAGCAGTGTCGTGAAATAATTATGAACGTTTTAAATTTCATGGCTGGAGAGGCAAACAATGGCAAATCGACAATTCCATTAACAAAGGTAAGTTTTAATTATTGCAATAAAATTTTTAAACCAAAATAATTATTTAACAAATTTACACTTTATAATAAATTTTTTAAATCGGTTTTCGTACATAAAATATTCATTTGTTGAACAATTTAAAAAAGTGACTTTAGGATGAGACGAAGTATTCGTGTGTCAATTTTATGCACCGTTATGTCATCATGACAAACAAATCGACGCCATTTTTAGTTCATTTAGAAAAACCTAAATGATACATTTTTTGGTTTTTGCATGCCCGCGGCTCATGCGTCAATTTTTCCATTCGTGAAAATAAGCACCACTTTATGCACTTGTTGCATAAATAACTATTCTATTTCTGTCTACAGGAGTATATAAAAGGAACCATGTTTATTTTGTGTAAGATACCTATTTAAATGTAATAGGTTTTTAGCTTATAATTATAATTATTATACTCATTGCATACCTATCTCTATTTCATTTCGGTTTTATTATTAGTTTTGAACCATCTTCCGATTTCAGTTACAATTGCGGTTTGGTCTTATTAAAATATGTTTGAACTAAAATTTAAAGATCGTTTAGAACAACTAATTAACTGAAACGTAATATAGTATTTTTGAATTTAATCCTTTTTTTCAATGGCCGAAAACCACGACAAAAATGTTTACTTCAAAGAACGGTCACTCAAAACAAATTAAAGTACTTCCTCATTTTATTTGTATAAAAATACACATGAGTAAAACAACATTTATATCGATTTACTTTATTGTCAGGTAATTGAACGAGTTTCTGCTGCTACGAAAGTTAGCCAAAGAACGCTTTCCCGTATTAAAAAAGCTCTGGCAGGAAGTAATGCTGACACTGATGTGCCTACTAAAAAACAAAGAACGTCCAGTATCCATATGGATCAGTTCGACAAAACTGAGCTTAGAAGGTGCATAATAAATAATCACATCTCTGAGAAAAAAGTACCCACGTTAAGAAATGTACACCAAACCTTTGCAGATAGTTATGGCTTCGCAGAAAGTCGCGAATCTCTGCAGAAACAAATACATTCTTTGGGTTTTCACCAACATGAAAAACAACAGAAGTTTGTTAATGGAACGTCACGAAATCAGACATTTACGCCTACTATATTTAAGAAACATGAAAAAGTGCAAAGAACAGAACAAAAATACCATTTATATGGATGAAACGTACATTCATTCATGTCACACGCACCTTAAAGGATGGAGCGACAAGAGTAACGAAGGATTAAGAAAACCCGTTTCAAAAGGTAATAGGCTCATCATTGTGCATGCAAGAAGTGAAAATGGTTTTGTCCGAATGCTGGTATTATGTGGAACTCCCAGTCAAAAACAGGAGATTATCATAAGGAAATGACGTACGAAAATTATGAGAAGTGGGTACAAGAAAAACGTATTCCAAACCTACCAAAAAACGCTGTTGTGGTAATTGATAACGCCCCATATCACAATGATCTAAATAAAAAATTACCTACGACTGCTTGGACTAAACAACAATTAAAAACTGGCTTTCTGGAAGAAACATATATTACCGTGAACAAATGTTAAAACCGGATCTTTATAACGTTGCAAAAATGTACTAACCACAATATAAAACTTATAAAATTAATGAATTAGTTATTCGACATGGATTACAAGTTTTAAGGCTACCTCCTTATCACCCGGACTTAAATCCGTTCGAAAGTGTTTGGGCGGAACTTAAAGAATATGTGGCCAAACGAAATATTACCTTCAATTTTACAAAGTTTAAATAATTCTGTAATGAATTTTTTGACCCATTTTCTGCAAATGATTGGAAAATTAGATGTGACCATGTTAAAAAGATTGAAGATGAATTTATGAACAATGAACCACTTTTTGATATTGTTGTAGATAATATTATTATTAATTTGGTCGAAGACGGAGATAGCGACGATGACGAAGTTGATATAGAAAGTGATTTTCAAGAATCATTTGTAGATGCACATCAGTATCTTACTGTTGATGATCCCTGTACATCTAAAACATATTTTTTAATATAGTGTTTGTTTGTAGGTGGTATGACTGAATACATCAAACGCAGCTAATGCAAATAGGTGTTATAAAATTATAGATATTAGAGAAGAATTCCACTAGAGTAATATAATATTTGTAGAACATATGTACATAGTTCTAAATAAACAATAATTGACGGTACCCAGAACCAAGATTTTTTTGTTTTGCCAGTCCTAACTCTGTAAAAAGTGTGAAGGGATGTTCTAATTTCATGGTAAATATTTGCAAAAAACCCAAAAATTTACATATGAAAGTAGAAATATCTACCACAAAATAGCTTTATTATATTATTTATATTATTAGTATATTTATTAGACCATCTCTAAAGGCGATTTCCCCAATTTGTTTTTCAAATTTTATGTAATAACCCGAATTTTTACATTATCATCTACTATTACTATATATTATCAAGAATAACAATTTTAGAAAGCTTATCATGTAGGTATGTCATTAACTATTACTACGAACAGATAGGAAAAATTGTTGGCCATTGTTAATTTTAAAAATCGCTTAACAATCCTTATCATATTGTACGCTTTATTGACAAAATCTACCTGACTTCCAATTTATATACAAATAAACCTCAATGACGAATATTATGAAGGAACCACTTAATAGTATATTAAGTACCAAGTGTCAAAAAGGTGACTTGAGTCACTAGCTTTACTAGGCACAAGTGAAGCGAAGCGGAACGAATGACTAAAGACGTTTTTAACACGAGGTGCTTACTAAACTTTTTCTTCGCCCGAGGGAAGGAAAATATTATATTATATTTAAATTATATTCATTACATGACGGCCGATGACTGACAGCTGACTGATAAATCAAATGACCCAGAATAACAAAATTATCAAGAAGCATGAAATTAGATACACTTGATTTGACGTTTAAAAAACAAAAGGTAAACGAGATGTGACTTTTCGCATTTTAAACACTAGTGTTTAAAGAGTCGTTTTGTGCATGTCAAACCCGTGTTCAAAGTGCGGTTTTAGTAGCGGAAGTAGAAAAACGACATTAATTTGAAGTAAAGGTAAAAGTTTATGTCTCTTGGAATCTATTTATTACTTACACTAAACAGAATGGTGTAGATATTTGTACTACTTCCAATTTATAGTAAATATTATTTGTGTATTGATTTTATTACGTTCTACAATTAGTTGAATTTTAACATAACCACATGTTTATTGTTTATGAATTATATTATTAAAGTTAAACATTGTTTGAGGTGTATCAACACTGCTGAAGTCTAGGATCATATCAGTTCGTAAGAATCATTACTGGCCTTCGGGGTTAATAACCATAGGAATCCACCTTTAAGTTAATAACCAAGGGTTTAACAGTAACATTTGCATTTAGGTAGGAATCTTCAATTTCAATTGGGTACACGAATACTCAGCTCTCAGATGAAATATTTACTATCGTATTTCTTACAAATTCTACCAATCTTGCATTTAACATGGGTGAAATATTTTCAGATCTTACTCTGAATTTTTGCTGATAAAAACAATGAATTTGAAATCCAACCTTCTTTTCATCCAGCATTAATTATTATGATGCGTTGTCTTCTATTTGATGGTGCTTTGGTCCGAGATTCTTTAGTCGAATGGAGGTCCAGTTCTCGCATCCATAGATTACGACTGGAAAGTTGTAACAACGCAGTCTAAGCATACGGAGCTATAGGCTTCGATTGCTTTCGATCGGTAAAAAGATTTTTCATAAAATTAAATGCTCGCCTGGCCTGTTAGATACTTAATAGGATTTCTCTATGGGGTCGCTGGCTTCGTTGACAACAGCGCCAAGGTATTTCCCAAACGGCACTTGCTCCACCACCTCGTTGTTCATTTGAAGGTGCATTCGTTTCGGTGTCTTGGAAAACTCAACCACCTTAGTCTTTGTGACATTCATGTTAAGACCGTGCCGCGCGCCACCATAGGGCTAATAATATCTAAACTTCAATATTTGTAATATCACATTTTCTTCTTTTTTCTATGAACATATATTAAGCCAATCACAAGTTAGGTTACTTCTTGGTCTAGCCAAAAATAACTACTAAACATCAGGTAGGCATAAAATGAAATGTAACTTCTGTCATTCTGACGATGATATTGATTTATCGAAACAATTGTCAATTTTTTATAACTTTCAATAACTTTTATTATATTGTGGAATTAACTAGAAACCGTGAGTTTCATTTAAAAACACTAATATGAGCATATTCCACGAAGTAAGGGTCGAGACAGTCAACCTCAATTCCCTCCTTCACATCGTCGAGTGCTTCTCGGAACACCGATTCGGGGTTGATATTAATGTGCAATTTGATTTCTCAAATATAATGTAATGTAATTTTTGTACAAATATGTAATTTTGTGATAAACATTTTTTTTGAATTATGGGCAGGTTAATAAAAAATTTAAATGTTTGCTGTTTTCTTATTTATCTAAATTATTGGTCTCAAAATTGTTTATTATAATTATTTCATTACAAAAAATGAAATATAATTTTATTTTTTGGAATGGAATAATTCCATAATAAACAATTTAAAGACAAACTGTAAAATTTACCTACCCATAATCCAAACCTCCAAATTTTAATATCTTGCCTGTTAGAATCAGTTTTGCCACCAGCAAGGAGTGCGCTCAGATCGACGCGACGTCAGCTGTTTATACGGGAACGAACATAGTCTTAATACTTTCTGTATGGTTTTACGGTGGTAGTCCGAGCTAACGAGGCTTGTGTGAGGAATTTGAAGCTTCCTTTTTCGTTTGGATTGGTTATATCACTTTGGGAAGAATAGTGTGTGGTAATGCCGTGTTGCTTCAAACCACCCTGATTTCGTCGTTTTTTTGGAGAGAAGTTTTATTGGTAATCGACTCGTAAACCATTTTTACGGATCACGAAATGACCTTTGTTTCCATCATTACGGAATTAGTGGTACTCTTAGACAACGAGGTAATTATTTTATGTTCCTTGATTTTCTCGACGAATTTCTCGTTATATTTCATGGGCTCTGGCCCGAAAATCGTGTTCAGAGATGCCATTTTAATTTTTTTATTTTAGGGCTCTACCACCGGGTGAAATTTCAGAATCGTGTGTCACTCTTATACGGATGTATCTTTTTTCCTGAGAAACCACTTTTTTTAGGTGTAACTCTTTTTATAGAGTTACCTGCTACCGGTTGCCGTTCTATTTGGTTACGAAGGGGCTCTTCTGCTAATGAGGTCCCTTGTGGGGGTTTTCCTTTTCCTCGAGACGTCATCCTTCCTACCGGGAGTGGAACTTCTTTGGCTGGATTACATTCTCGGTTGAAGGACGATTTTTTTTGGCCGTAGACGAAAGGGAAATTGGGAGGACGTTTTATTTTTGTAGTTAATATTATATGTTCCCGTAATTGAATTTTGATTTCATTCTTTTATCAGTATACTTGAAATTTGTTAGTTTAATTCCCTATTTCACACTTTTCTATGTATAAATCTATCGTAGGTATCTGTCTTGGCCAAGAGCTAGGAAGTTGGTAATCAATCAACGCAACCAATGCAGTTTACGTTAAGTTTGTTTCTGCAGGATCATACGTTTGAAATTGTTTCTTTTTCTGTGGGTTAGAGCTATCCCAAAGAGTGTATAGTTTGAGTCGGTTTATTTAGAATTTAGCACCAACTTTTTGTAAAGAATTTTTTTAACAAGTCAACACATTTACGTTTTGTTTAAATTCAACAGATTTCCTTTTTATATATTTTTTTCATTATTTAATTTTATTCGCATTTTTTTCTATCGTTCTGACTAGAATCGTTTAGTAGTAATGGTATATATTACTTTTCCACCCAACCTATCTAATATGCGAGAAAAGTATTGGCTTACCCCAAAAAAAATTGGAATATAAAAAAAATTGAGTTATTTACACGTTTTTCATCAATAACAACACGAAAAAACGGTTTTTAGAAAAAATCCTGTGTGTATGTCTTTGTCGTCGTCGTCGTTGTAGTCGGCCACTTTTCGTTACATGTCTTGTTAGCACGATACAGCAGCCGGAGTGCAAAAAGTCACTAATTTTATGATTGAATATTGTTCAGGATATCACACAAATGAATCCAATTGATTTTCAGCTCACCAGAGCCAGTACAACGGGTGCTATAGTACTTGAAGTACGACATTTTAGTCATTTTTTGAGAAATTTCATTTTGTTAGCACGATACAGCCTCCGGAGTGCAACCAGTTACCAATTTTATGATTGAATACTATTCAGAACACCACACAGACAAACTCCATTGATTTTCAGCTCACCAGAGCCAGTACAACAGGTGCTATAGTACTTTTAGTACAACATTTTTGTCATTTTTGGAGAAATTTCAGTTTGTTAGCACGATACAGCCACCAGAGTATTTAAAAGTGACCAATTTTATGATTGGATATTATTCAAAGCGTCTCAAAGATACAACCATTTGATATTCAGCTCACTAAAGCCAGAACAACGGGTGCTATGGTACTTGAAGAACCAAATTTTTGACATTTTTGGAGAATTTTCAGATTGTTAGCACGATACAGCCTCCAGAGTGCAACAAGTTACCAATTTTATGATTGAATACTATTCAGAACAACACAGAGACAAACCCTATTGATTTTCAGCTCACCAGAGCCAGTACAACAGGTGCTATAGTACTTTTAGTACAACATTTTTGTCATTTTTGGAGAAATTTCAGTTTGTTAGCACGTTACAGCCACCAGAGTATTTAAAAGTGACCAATTTTATGACTGGATATTATTCAAAGCGTCTCAAAGATACAACCATTTGATTTTCAGCTCACTAAAGCCAGAACAACGGGTGCTATGGTACTTGAAGAACCAAATTTTTGACAGTTTTGGAGAATTTTCAGTTTGTTAGCACGATACTGCCTCCAGACTGTGTACGTGTACCAATTTAATGATTAAATATTGTTCAAAGTATCTCACAGATGTACCCAATTGATTTTTAGCTGACTAGAGCGAGTACAGTGGGTCCTATAAATCCAGATATACTATATTTTTGGGCATTTTTGGAGAAATTTCGGTTTGTTAGCACGATACATCCTCCGAGGTGTATACAACCGACATTTTTATTATAGAATATTGTTCAGGGCATCTTGCAGATACGGAAAAGTTAGTTTGAATCTCTGAAACCGTTTATTTTTCATTGTAATCATTGATTCTTTTTGTTATAAAACTGTCTATAGTCATTACAATGAAGAGCAGTATTTTTTAAGGTAGGTCTACCATTTCTCCCTTTTTCAGGTATTCAGGGAAAAAGTTAACGTAAACTTAGGTTTGGGCAATAAATCAGATAGCGCCCTAAATAACATCTTAAATATTTAGATTCAATTTATAGTGAACCACACCCATCTTCAATGTAAGCTAGCCGGAGTATACAGGTTGCCACTAGACAGCCGAAAAGAAATACAATTTTCCTGTCCTAGGTTTTGTGGGAGGAATTCGGGAAAGAAACAACTGGTTGGTATAAAATTGTAACATCTACTTGACACCAAACATTAATTAACACCTAACATAGAACTAGAAGTACTACATATTTGTGATAAGAAACAAGAAATAGATTTCCAAGAGACCCATAATATGAAGTCATTGAACAGATAAATTTAGAGAGTTATCCACTCTTAAACCGTCTTCTAAGGTAATACTTGTAAAGATCAGCAGATAATAGTTTTTGGATATCATTGCACAGTCATGGGAAAAATATTTCTAGGATTTCTTGGTCTAGCTAAAAATAATTACTAAAAATCAGATAAAATATATTTTATGTGACGTACTCGCTTCAACTTGTGAATTAGACTTGGAAACAAATCGAAAGGGTAAAACGAAAAGAATGCATTGAGAAAACTTCTGAAATCCAAAAGTTCCAATTGTTGAATGTTACGAATAAATTTGTCTTACAGAAGATGATTTGATAATAATAAGATCGTAATCGAGGCAAAATATATATCAAATATAGATCTAAAAATAAAAAAATAAGAATACTTGGCAACAATTATTGGCGATTTACCTAACAAGCTTTTGTTTACTAGGATTAAAACACGTTCTTCCAAATTTTTAGACAAAAAGTGTAACAAAAGTCACATACAAGTTTATTAAAACCAATCGATGTAGAACAATTGAGTTAATTTTCAACTTCCACAAATCTAGAATATCTACCCGAACCGAATGTCCGAGCGTTTTGTTGATATATGCTCCATGTACGTTTTCATTAATACGTACAGAACCGAAAGATTCAATGGGATTATTGAATTTTGCTCAATTCAAAAAAATACAAAAAAAAACGAACAAACGGTACACGAACCGGGTGATGATAATCACGCAATAGAATTGTTTACTTATAGTTATTGGCGGTTATTAATAGTATATGATATACAAATCGATAATTGAATTTCAGAACAACAGCTAGGATTAGTATATTTTGTTTTTAGTGACATAGGTCTCCCGTAATATGAATGTTTGAAAACTATTTCCTTTATTTTGTTAATTAAATCAAAAATTTTGCTTTGTCACACATTCTCTTTTTTTTACAGATATTTATACTATAAGTGGAATTATCCACAAACAAAAATAATCATTAAAATTTAATGTCGCAACAGTAGTTAATTTTGTATACGTATTGGAAAACTTGCAAAAAGCTAAGAAGAAATGTTAAAGGTTTGGTATTTTAGCGGAATTAATGTAAATAATCTGAGCAAGACCAGTCATAAATCTGTATTGCCAGGCGTAAACAAATTATTATTAAAAATCTACGTTTATCAATAGAATGACGGATTGAAGTGAAATATGAACGTCAACATTAAACATTATTTTCAAGAATAAAGTAATTACATATCTTGATTGAAATTAGAACAGTTCAAAAATGATCAGACCATAATAAAGTTGTCAATACTGAACAATTTCAAACAATGTAGTGGAGTGAAATTTTAAAAAGCATATTATATTCTAGCTTACAGCCATTTTCTACATAATACGTTAATGCAATGATATAATTAAAATTCAATTGATAACTTACTTGGATCACATTCTTCTTTTCAATTATTAGTAGATAACTCACCTGTAAATAATAAAAACACGTTTTAATAAATCTGATACATATAAAGAACTAAAAGTTTAAACATTAATATAAACGATTGTTGAACCCATTATTTAATCGAATCTGTCAATAATCACTCAAAGGCTACTTAACTCCAAATTTCCAATCATATCTCGCGAACACCTTACGGCGAGAAATTGTTAATTTAGAGTTAATCAAGTATGCTATCTGGTATACCATTAATAAAATTGCTCGTCATATACAGACGATGAAAACACGTTAATGTAATAATTTTACATTGATTGTTGAATATAGTGAAATAATGAACACACTCTTTAATATTACTACACAAAAACTCACAATTACAGTGTCTGACGCACGTTTTGATAACCCAGTTATCGACTTAAGAGACGACAACGGTTCCAAAATTCCAGCTTAGAAATATAGTGAAATTTTAAGTTGTACTGTAATTGTTCAAGATTGTAAAATCTTGGATTTTATTGTTTACGATACTTTTAAAATATGTAAGATATTTGTATGCTCCCATTCATCATTGTAAGGCGTAAATTCATTTTAGTTAATAGCGTTGTAAAATATGTTTCAGAATTGATAAGATCTTTTATATTGTTGTAAATTCAAAGGATAGTTTCGTTTTATTTTCACCTTTTGTTAAATGCCTTTGAAATATCACGTTTTGCAACAACAGTTGTAAATAGTTTTGTTTGGGCATTGAAATAGCAGTTTTTTGAAAGTCGACATCTTGTCGCATTGTCCTATAGTTAAGAAGTTAGGAAAAGATCACGTTTCACCCTATTATATATTGTATTGTAAAAACCCTAAATTTAGTGTCACTTCTGCATGAATTTTATGGTCGACGGTCGGAAGATATGAAAGACATTTTTGAATAACCTTTCTGAGTAAAAAGGTTACAATTGCTATTGGAGTATTCAATAGAAATTTAACTATCTCTTGGCGGAACCCATAGTTGATTTGTCTAGGAACCCGACAAGTCAAATGATACTGGCCGATAGGAAATATTTATTTTCGTTTGGTCAACCCAATCCACGTGTAAACACGCCCCTCACAGATTTCTATTTAACACGTCTCACAACGTGAAGAAATCAGTTTCTCACTCATCAGTTCTACACTCATCGACGCGAGTTTTACACACTCATCGAATCGAGCTCAACGCTCAATTAAAAAGTTAGTTTTGATATTCATCAAATCGAAACGTAAAGTGTCTTCCGATCTGAAACCACCGAAGTTCACCATTCACAACTTTGTACCATTTTGTAAATTTGTATATAATAAATTATTAATTTCGACATTAATTTTGTCAAATTAAGATTATTTACCTAGTTGAATGTCTACGCCAGTTGACGAAGTTCAACTAGAAATATAACCAAAAACAATTGGTCCTTCGTAAACCGGATATAACAAGTATTGTTATATAACATTGTAAAGTGCCAGTATGAAAAGAGCAGTTCAAATCGAAGTATAGCAGTTCAAATCATAGTGCAATTAGCAGTTCAATTAGCAGTCCAATTCGCAGTTCAATTAGCAGTTCAAATCGCAGTTCCAAGGATTCATCACAGCAGCAGCCCGGATAATCAAGGTAAGTTGATAAGTTATCTATTTTAAATATGCCAATTATCCGTCCTGTTTCCATATTAGTATCGTATAAACATTGTTGAAATTCCTTACCATACTCACGCATAAACTGAATTTAAAATGGCTGAACTCAACAAATTAAATCGACAACGCGGGTATATACAAACGACTATTACGACCTTAATAAAACTCATCGATCAAGCAAACGATAAACCCGCGAGCATCAATGAACATTTTATTCAATCGACATCAGAAAGGACAACCAAAGCATTTGAAAAATTTGATTTAATTCAAGATATGATAGAGGAGTTAGATGAAGACGAAATGGATCAGCGTAGCTCTTACGGAGATAGCTTTGATTGGGAAATAGCGAGTTCTAAAAAGCTTCTCGATAAAATAAAACTATCACCCAATGGCGTACATCCAGTAGATACCTTACACATTGCTAACATCGAATCAGCAGTCAATTTGCCTCCTATAACAGTTCCCATCGTTTAAAACATTACTAAAATTACTTCAAAAGTACTTCAAATATCATACTTAGAATTTTCAAAGGAGAGATTTATTTTGTATCAGTCCTTTGAATATATATTAGACTTTTCCGCCAACCTATCTAAAATGCGAGAAAAGTATTGGATTACCCCAAAAAAAGTTGGAATTTAGAAAATTTTTTTTGAGTTCTTTTTACGATTTCCATCAACAACAACACGAAAAAATGGTTTTTAGAATAAAATTCCTGTGTGTATGTCGTCGTCGTCGTCGTCGTCGTCGTCTTTGTCGTCGGCCACTTTTCCTTACATGTCTTGTTAGCACGATACAGCCTCCGGAGTGCAACAAGTCACCAATTTTATGATTGAATATTGTGAAGGATATGTCACATATGAACCCTATTGATTTTCAGTTCACCAGAGCCAGTACAACGGGTGCTATGGTACTTGAAGTACGAAATGTTTGTAATTTTTTGATAAATTTCAGTTTGTTAGCACGATACAGCCTCCGGAGTTCAAAAAGTCACCAGTTTTATGATTGAATATTATTCAGAACATCTTACAGATGAAGCCTAAAGATTTTCAGCTCACCAGAGCCAGTACAACATGTGCTATAGTACTTTATGTACGACATTTTTGTCATTTTTGGAGGAATTTTAGTTTGTTAACACGATACAGCCTACGGCGTATATACAAGTGATCAATTTTATGATTGGATACTATTTAGAGCGTCTAAAAGATGAACCCTATCAATGTTCAGCTCACTAAAGCCAGTACAACGGGTGCTATAGTACTTGAAGTACCAAATTTTTGTCATTTTCGGAGAATTTTCAGTTTGTTAGCACGATACAGCGTCCAGAGTGTATACAAGTGACCAATTTTATGATTGAATATTGCTCAAGGTGTCTCACATTGATTTTCAGCTGACGAGAGCGAGTACAGCATGTCCTATAAATCCAGATATACTACATTTTTGGTTATTTTTGGAAAAATTTCGGCTTGTTATCACAAATACTTCCCCCGAAGTGTATACAAGTGACAATTTTATGATATAATATTGTTAAGAGCCACAGATGCGGAAAAGTTAGTTTTAATCTCAAAAACCGTTTATTTCAACTTAAAATAAACCAATTCAACATTCATTCAATAAGTACTCATATGTAAAATCTAGACAAATTACACAAGTTTATTATTGTCTATTACTATTACAAGTTTCTATTGTCAGATATGACGAGCTGCGCGTGTTCAAACAATCACAAACCATTGCGTTTAAAAGCGGAGTCACTATTATTTGGATAATTTAAACTTTTTTGAAACCCTGTTTCTCAGTGATAGGATATTTTCGTTTAAGCTTATTCCCGGTAATCGGCCAACATGATTAAGGTTAAAAATAAAAAGATTTTTTGTTTTGCTTACGTTCTCTTCTCATTCATTTTATTTTCTCCACTACGTTTCGGCGTATTGCCATTTTCAAGTATTTCTTTTTTTTCCTCTACAATGAATAATGTGTTATTTAATTATAATACATTTAACAACAAGAGACAAGACAAAATTAATTTAAAACAACGAGCTATTAAAACTTACACATTATAAATCTACTATCGACTGTGGACATTGCGTTCTAAAATATTTTAAAATCAAATAAAGTTACTCGAATCTGTCTGATTTATAGAATCATCAACAAAACATACAAATAATATTCATAGGCGGGTAAGATGCAAAACACCTACAGCTACTCTATTAAATGGTTGTATATTTTTGGGAGACTTTGAAGGTCCGTCTTATAGTTAATTGAATTTTTGTTCTTTTTGATACAAATCATTTCTTCGATTTTACGTTTGAATCTGTTTTCTTCTTTGTCTAAAATTTTTATGTTTTCAAAATCAAAACTATGGTGGTTTTCGAATGCGTGTTTTGAAAGGGCTGTGGAATGTTCATTGTTGGTTTTTATGTTATATTGGTGATTGTAAATTCTGTTATGTAGGTATTGAGATGTTTGACCCACGTATTCACCATGGCAATCTTTACATTTCACATTATACACTACATTACTTTGTTTCAATTTTTCGGTTTTCGGCTGTTTGATTAAACAAACTCAACATTTCATTACAAATAACACCAACATTTTAATACTACAGGCTGATAAATGTAATAAAACTGTGATTGTGTATAAACAAGAATACATCAATAAAATAAACACTCTATTGAGTGACGAAACTACATACAAAAAAGAGAATTCAGATCCCACTAACAAAATTCAAAAACAAATAAACACGTTAATCAATAAATAGTTTAAAGAAAAACTAATAAATATAGGTACAAAATTCAAGCTTATGAGCCATAACGGTAAACCTCCATCAATCTATGGACTACCGAAACTACATAAAAATAATATACCTCTACGACCTATTGTTAGTAATATTGGTGCTCCAACATATCGACTGTCAAAATTTCTCTCTGATATCTTGACCAACATAATTGGTAACAACAACTATCATATCAAAGACTCATGGCATTTTAGTGAATTTGTTAAAAATAGAATTATTCCTAAAGATCATATACTAGTTTCCTTTGACGTTACCTCCTTATACACCAATATTCCAACTAATCTAGCAATAACTTGTATAAAAAACCGGTGGCTAGAAATAAATAAATATACTTCTTTGCCCTTAAATGAATTTATAGAAGCCACGTTGTTGTGTTTGAATTCGACATATTTTAAATATAATGATGAATTTTTTTCGCAAACTTATGGTATAGCCATGGGATCACCAATTGAAGCAGTCATAGCAAATCTAGTAATGGAAGATTTGGAAAATACAGTTATAAATCAATTAGATTATGTTCCAAATTTTTATAAAAGATACGTTGATGACTGCCTTCTATGCATACCAGCATCCAAGTTAGATTATACACTTAAAAAATTTAACAACTTCCACCCTAGAATACAATTTACTTTTGAGAAAGATAACGAAAAACTAATAAACTTTTTGGATATAACAATTAAATATGATAATACCGGTAAAATTGAGACAAATTGGTTTACCATACATGTATGGTGTGAAAGATATTTAAATTTTAATTCTAATGTACCAATCACATACAAAAGAAGTGTTGTCAATAACCTTACAGACAGGGCCCTAAAACTCTCACATCCTAGTAACAGACCTGATAATTTGTAGAAGATTAAAGAAGTTTTACAAAGTAATGAATATCCAGAAAGTTTTTACAATCCTATAATAAAAAAACGAATACATAAAATGTATAACAATAATAATGCAAGGGACACAAACAATAGGAGTAGTAATAACCAAAACATATATCAGTTTACCATACGTACAAAGTGCATCAGAAAAAATTCAGGGGCTGTTGAGTAAAAATAATATAAATGTAGCGCACAAACCTAATAATTATACCAAGACTTTTCTCACAAAACTTAAACTGAAAACCGAAAAATTGAAACAAAGTAATGTAGTGTATAATGTCAAATGTAAAGATTGCCATGGTGAGTACGTGGGTCAAACATCTCAATACCTACATAACAGAATTTACAATTACCAATATAACATAAAAACCAACAATGAACATTCCACAGCCCTTTCAAAACACGCATTCGAAAACCACCATAGTTTTGATTTTGAAAACATAAAAATTTTAGACAAAGAAGAAAACAGATTCAAACGTGAAATCAAAGAAATTATTTGTATCAAAAAGAACAAAAATTCAATTAACTATAAGACGGACCTTCAAAGTCTCCCAAGAATATACAACCATTTAATAGAGTAGCTGTAGGTGTTTTGCATCTTACCCGCCTATGAATATTATTTGTATGTTTTGTTGATGATTTTATAAATCAAACAGGTTCGAGTAACTTTATTTGATTTTAAAATATTTTAGAACGCAATGTCCACAGTCGACAGTAGATTTATAATGTGTAAGTTTTAATAGCTCATTGTTTTAAATTAATTTTGTCTTGTCTCTTGTTGTTAAATGTATTATAATTAAATAACACATTATTCATTGTAGAGGAAAAAAAAAGAAATACTTGAAAATGGCAATACGCCGAAACGTAGTGGAGAAAATAAAATGAATGAGAAGAGAATGTAAACAAAACAAAGAACTTTTATTTTTAACCTTAACCATGTTGGCCGGGAATAAGCTTAAACGAAAATTTAAATAATACGGTCAGGAAATACACACTGGAAACGTGATAGGATAGTCAAAAATTATTGGGAACAATAGTTTTTGTGTTTGTTTAAAAATTAATGATAAATGTATCAATTAGTGTGATCAGTAATATGAATAAAAAAGTGAATTTTACCGTTATAAATGAAACTAACTGTTTCTAAAAATTCCACAATGAAATTAGAAAATCATCATTAAATATCTGACGATATTTTATAATATCGAAACAATTGTCAATTGTTTTATATTTTTATCATTTATCATTATACTGTGGAATTATTTAGAAATAGTTAGTTCATTTAAAGAAGTAACATGAATAGATTCCACACAGTAAGGGTCAGAACAGTAAATTTAAAAATAGAATTATTGTCCCCAGTAAAAACTCATACATAAATAAAAACATTACATTTGGTTTTACAAGAAATGTAATCACAAAACTTGGTTTAAAAACAATGTATGATGCATTCTGACAGAATTCTTCAGTGGCCAATATATCAGTTTTGGGTTAAGAGGTAATTGTTTCATTGAGAATACAATTTAATTAAGCAATAACAGAGTAGAACAGAACGGGTAGAGATGACATTATTAAGCCTCATTGAGATCATTCGATACTTCTTTTTAACAACACAAATATTTTTGCTTACCCCTGTGTCATGAAAACAGACTAGTTTTGACGATATTCAAATTCCGTACCACAGAGCAAACGTGTGTGAAATTCAAAATTCATATTTCCCGGTTTTTTTGGCTCACCTAGGATTAAATTATGCGCTCCTTTCACTGGTCGACTCACACGCGTTAGGTCCAACGTAATACATAATATACCTCCTAGTGCAAAACCATATCATGTCAAACAAAAGTATTAAGTCCTACATAATACAATTCAGACATAGTATAGTATTAAGTCCATAATCACAACTCGAGCCAAGAAAGAAATACAAGTCTGTGCACATTTGTACAGGTTTTTAACCCACGTGTTTATTTAGTTCGCTGTCTGATGCAGTTTCTGTTATTGTTTGCCAAATCAAATTCGTCTATTGTTAAATTAAAGTAGTGTGTGATTATCTGTATGTAACTATGATGCAAAAGCTTATACTAGCTAAAAATGAAAGATAGATCTCGCAGAATGCTTCAGCTTGCTCTGAAAAATACAGTGTGCGCCGAAAACGAAGACTCTTTAGTGAAAGGTGTTTCAAACCAACGTAAGTCCTGCTACGTATTGTTATTTCATGTAATACATTAGTACAGTGGCGCAACCAGGATGTTAGGTCTAACATATTTTTTCCTGTTCTCAAGTTGTTCCAGTTGATGAGAATTATCTACTAATATTAAATGATGAAAATAGCTGGACCAAAGTTGATTTAATGGAAATCGTTTCGAAACAAAATTTGTTGGATCAAGGTAAATAATGATTTGATGTTTTTGAAGGACTGAAAATATTTGGATTAGGTTATTGATGCTTAACCCGGAATCGGTCGCGCCCTTCAGAGTTACGTGAGAGGTCGCGCGTATAGATTTTTTCTAACATTTTTAAAATCCTCTTTTCTCACTAAAACATCTTTATATTGGGAATAAAAATAATAAGGGTTGTTAACAAATGATTTATTCAAACATTTTTATTAAAAAACAAACAAAGTAAAAAATTTACTTATTTATTCAAACATCACTTGAACCGGGTTTTTCTGCACAAGTACCACAAATAAATGTTGTAGAGGCGGTATGTTCCTTGCATATTGGAACTCTGTAATCATTGCATTTATGTTGTATTTATGCTGTTTTTACGTTACGGACAAAAACCACACCTTAGTTTTTCTTGTGGTTGTCTTTTTTCCTGTGCTGCAGCAGGTACATTAGCTATGTCAGATATTTTTTGTCTCAGATTCAACGGTAGATTGGTGACAGACGCATGTCGCAAGATGTGTGGATATGTGATTTTCTTTACCAACGATTTTATAAAGGTTCTTCTGGTAGTGACTGCATTAGTGTTTGTCTTGTAGATTATTTGTGAATTCATGGTTGCCACATTCATCATTGTACAAAAGAGGGAAAACGGTCAACGATTACTACCTCTGGTGGTATTCAGATTTCAATCGGTCGGCAACATCCACACCTTCTTTTGTAACATTATAGAAGGTGATAACTTCTGGTTTTAGAGCCGCAGAATTAGGATCAATACTGTCATCATCATGAAATGTTGAAATCATCAAAATTTGTTTTCCTTTTATTGGAATGTATGATGTCAGAGTACAGTGATTGGTGTCAGTTCCATATGCACACATGGTACTGTTGATTGCTCTATCCTGACTACTCAGTAGTTGAGGGGGTATCTCTCGCTTTTTTTACGCAGAGTTCCTACTAGCGTTAGCCGATGATTTAGGTATAGGTCATTTGCAAGTGGAATTGACGTAAAATGGTTGTCGACAGTAATATTCCGTCCTGTCTTATCAATAGGTTTTATCAGTCGTTTCACAATACTAGCAGCATCATTCGGAGCTTCAAAAGGACCTGGCGTTTACTTTCCGGTATAGACTTCCATATTATGTGCGTAAAAAGTTGTAGCATCTGCGAAAGCACTAATTTTAATGCCATATTTGGCAGGCTTATTAGCTATATATTGTCGAAAACGACATCGACCTCTAAACGGATCTAACATTTCGTCGAAGGTTACATATTGGCCTGGAGTATAGTTAGTGTAACATGTTTCAACAAATTTGGAAAAAAGTGTACGAATAGGAGAGACATTATCTAATTTTGATTTGATTTGATTTTGCGCCCAAAGCTCATAAGTGTTCAGGTGTGTTTTCTGGTCCCAGCCAAATAAAAAAGTCCTAAGAAAGTCATAATTTCCTCCAAACAGTCTCGGGGACGTACATAGGATAACCTCATTCGGTCAAGCTTTTAATTCGTATAGCTTACAATACTGCCCAAAATGTCTATGGGCAAAAACAATTGCCACTGTCTATAATTTCTTTGGCGTTCCGCGCATCCCCTTTTACGCTTGGTATTTTGGTGATAATGTTTTGTGCCTTGCTTCTACCCTTTGGAAAAATTGGCTTATGTTTTGACCCGACGGTACCATTTTTTCCCAAAAAAACATGGCTCTCGTGCTACAATTGAAGCAGATGGTACAGGTAGCTGATCTTCATTAGTTAACTCCTCATCACTAGATTGTTCAATGTCGGTACAATGCTCGTTCTGTTCAGAAGGTGCGTTACTTATTTCTGAATCATCTGATTGAACCTGCGGGTCTGAGGATGCCTCTTCGTACCATTTCAACCACAACTCTTATGTTTTTTTATCGATTATAACTGAAAAGAAAAAAAATGCTGTAAAATTTTCATTTTTACGTATATATTTGAATATAAAATTTTCACTTTTATAGTATCCTTACCTTATATTTTTGTCTTGCCACACTTTTATTACAAAAACCTTGAAAATGCACAATATTCTTACCAAATTTTCACCAGCGCTAAAGGTCGCGTCGTGAGATGTTTTCTAACAAATGCACCAACGTAACCCATCGCGTGTTAGATTTATACTAACACATAGACAAATAATAATATAAGAGACAGTTTGAGCGCATAGGCGGTACGTGACACAACGTTTCTGCGCAACTGACCCACGCATGGTGTCTCTACTGTCGCGAACTACAAGACTGTTTTATATAAACGAAATATAATAAAATATCATACATTTCAACATATCGCCTTTAATGAGGATAAATATTATAAAATATCCTAGTATATTAACTTTCCCGTCATTAAAAATGAAAATATACAAAATCAGTCTTACATTGGTTGGTGTGAATATGGCTTATGTTTGTCAAAGTCAAAAAATTAGTGAAAATATGGTTATGGTTTGACAAACAATGGTGAGTATTTTAGGATAACTTTTAGTTTGTTTCTTAATTTATTTAGGATTTTGGTTGTAATAAAAGTATGTGAACCTTTAAAATGTAATCACCAGATATAATTCGTCACAGTTA
Source organism: Galeruca laticollis (assembly GCA_963921935.1). Lineage (NCBI taxonomy): Eukaryota > Metazoa > Arthropoda > Insecta > Coleoptera > Chrysomelidae > Galeruca > Galeruca laticollis. Next base: position 60,564,723 of record OY998180.1, on the reverse strand, counting down.
TATTGCAAAGAATTTTAATATTAAATATTTTTGGCAACTTGGCAATTTGGAGTTGAAGAACAAAACCTTTTTCAAACTTCCGTCTGACATTAATCAAAGTACTGTATTTTCCGTGGAAAGAAGGCTTATCTTTTGTAACAATAATTATTCAAGGACTACAACACAAACTAAGAAGCAGATGACTGCAGTTTATTGTATTATTTTTTAAAGTTATTTCAATACTGTCTGGGTATGGTGTACACACTAGATATAAATTGAGTGAATGAAACGACGAGTACTCAGTGTGTATTTATTATTAAAATTCAGCTAAGCGCTTTCGCCCATTAGGTCATTCTCAGAGCTGTCGTCATAAAAAAAATCTTTAAACAGGTGTAAAAAACATCCAGTGAATGATGTAACATGTACTTGTACACCCTCTTAAAAGGGTGTTTTAATGTTTTTGAATCATTTTATTGTAACAATGACTTAACATCATACATTGCTTCATTTTGATTCACTGGATGTTTTTTGACACCTGTTATAGGATTTTTTTATGACGACAGCTCTGAGAATGGCCTAATGGCCGAAAGTGCTTAGCTGAATTTGAATAATAAATACACACTGAGTACTCGTCGTTCCATTCACACAAATTTATTTCAATACTGCATAACTTTGTTATCATATTTTACCCCTTTTAGGGCATGTAAAAAATATTACTGAAAAAACTGAACACTTTGCAAAAGGTCGAGAACATGAATCATACGTATTTTCTCAACTCCCGAAAGTTTATGTCCCCTTATTAATTAAAAAATATGATGATGGTGAAAGGACTAACAAACCAAGATATTTTTTCGGTAATTTTATGTACTGCGTTTAATTTCTTTTTTGTTTCAGACCTGTTCCTGTCTTCATGGAAATGGGGAATTTAAATTTTAACTCCTTTTTATTAAAATATTTGTTGTCAATAATTTTAAAATACCTTGAGCAATTTTATCTGAATCCTATTGAGTCAACTCTCTTAAATATAATGTAATGTAATTTTAGTAAAAATATGTAGTTTTGTGATAAATAAATTTTTTATTATGTGCAGGTTAATAAAAAAATTAAATGTTTGCTATTTTCTTATTTATCTGACAATTTTATCAATTTGTGTTTATATTATGTTCCGGTTAATAAAAAATTTAAATGTATGCCGTTTTATTATTTATTACCAAAATTATTTGTCTCACATTTGTATATTATAATTATTTCATTTCAAAAAGTTGAATATAATTTTATTTTTTGGAATGAAATAATTATATAATAAACAATTTTAACACAAACTAAAATTTACCTACCCATAATCCAAACTACCAAATTTAAATATCCCGCCTATACGAATTAGTTCCGACAACCGCAAGGGGTGCGCTGAGATGGACGCGATGGCAGCTATTTATACGGGAACGAAAACTCTCTTAATATGTTTATTTAACAATTACCGATCTCTGTGCTATTGGAGCTCCCCCCCCCCCTAACTGATTCTGAAGGAAGGTGAGGAACCCCCCGAGGCACTTCTAGAGCGACAGCGAATTATCTCATAAACAAAAAAAAATTCTGTAGAGAATTTATAATTGTTAGATTTTTTCTAACGGCGGTGGGTTAAGGTATAAATTATAATATAAGGCATATTGACTTATAATTATTTTTTACTTCACTTTATGTATATTATATGTTTTATATTATAATGATATGAATCTTGACCTTTTATTTTGTTTTCAATTTATATACTTGAGTATCACTCTTTTCTCAGGTGGAGTTCATATAGGGTCAAGAAATTTGAATACGTGAAATAAGTGTTGCCTACCTCTCAATTGATGGTCAAATCTGGACTGTAGACCTTTATTGACAAGGACCAAATATTTATAAACACGAGAAGAAGTAAATTGTTTTGACATTAACCAAACCCTTTCGCAAATTAATAATTGAAAAAATTAATTGAATAGTTTTTTTAATTCTAATTAAATTTGAATATCGTTATTAAACTGAACAATTACAAAGACATTAAAAATATGTAAGTACAATGATATGATTAGAGTATAGTGATCAGATCTCTCTTATGTTATTCAACAAACCTTATAATAAACAATGTCCTGGGGCGCTTAGACGAACTGCGTACATGCCGTAGCTCGCCACAATTCCGGTATCTGATTTTTTCGGCTTCTTGTTTACCATACTCTCTATCAAGTCGACGATCTGGCCAAATCTGTCTTACCCTTCTTCTTGGATGGTCCTAATTTCGTTTTATCCCAAAGTCAATGCATCGACCAATGTTTTGGGATGGGCTAAACGAAGCGTCCTCCGCATATCGAGTTCACGTAAGCGACCAATAAAGGCCTGGATACACATACATTCCATTATGTTCTCTGGTGCTGATGGATAAGCAAATCGAACTAGTCCGGCAATATCCACTTTATACTCTTGAAGCATCACGTTTCTGCTTTCGGTTCTTCAGCTGGGGTTGGTACAAATGTTCTAGTCGTCCAATATCTTCTTCAGGTGCTCGAAGTTATCCGTTTCTTCGAGAGGTATCGTCTGAAGTACATCTAACGTATCTCCCCGAAGCGCGATGGTTAAGTTCACGCCATCTCCCTATCGGACCAGTTATTCCCTCTAGCGGTTGCTTCAAACGGTTTTACACAATTGCCTCACGATGTCTTTCCGTTGAACGTTAGGGCCTTGACTCGGGCAAAGCTGCCAATACCGTCTATCTTGCGTTGTATTTCTGGCTTGTAGGGTTTTATTAGTTCGATCTTCTTTTACTCTAGGGTATTGTGTTTTTAAATCTGTCATATTTCTCTCTAACTCCTTGATTTTCTCGTTCATCGTTGCCATTGTATTCTCGACTTTCTCGTCCATCGTTCTCATATTATCCTCAATATCCGATTTTAGAGACGAACTTTTATTTTCAACGTCAGCAGCAATGTGATTTTTCATTGATAAGACACCGTCAGAAATATCATCCTTCATATGCGATTTCGTAACATTTATATACGTCACTACATCTCTGTAAATTTTCCTACTAACGTTAGTAATTATGTTCGAACAGTATCATAAGTAAAATTAACTATCTGGACCCTTACTTCGTGGAATCTACTCATATTACTATTTAAAATGAAACTTACTGTTTCTAGATAATCATCTAGGAACAGTAAGTTTCATTTAAAATAGTAGTATCATAAGTCATTATTTCTCAATATATTCAATCAAATTCAATTCTGATCTCTTATATATTGACTCACGAAGATATTTTCATCATTTTAATACAAAAGATTATGAGAAGCTCTACTCTCCAATATATATTTCCTTATCTTTAATTCAGTACCCTCGAACTTATTTCACGCACTCTAATTTTTGGCTTTTTTTATACCCACTACTTAATATCAATAATAGTTTTTTTACGTGAACCCTATTTGTTATAATTTTTCACTTCATAATCTATATTTTAACGACTTGATATTGAAGTAATCAAATATAATGTTCAAATGCTGGCGAATGTGCTGGGACTTCTAGGAAGAACTGTCGTCTCTGAGACAAATTCGGACAAAAAACATCAATTTTTTAAGACTATTATACAATTTACTGTGAGGTCTTTTGCCAAATTTCATTATACGATACTTTTGTAATTGACTGTCTCGACCCTTACTCCGTGGAATATGCTCATATTAGTGTTTTTAAATGAAACTCAAGGTCTCTGACGATGATATTGATTTATCGAAACAATTGTCAATTTTTTAGAATTTTCAATAACTTATATTATATTGTGGAATTAACTAGAGACCTTGAGTTTCATTTAAAAACACTGATACTTTTGTAGTTTTATATAAGTAAACTTAAAGACAGTCTCTTTCGAAAAAGATTATTTGGGACTCACTGCATGTCCACTTTCCCTTGATTTGATGAAGCAGCTTGGCATCCTCTCTAAAACATAAACTAAATTAGACGAAACTTGTCTTTATATTTCGAGTGTATCGATTGTTGTGGCAACGTTTCTGTTAATTCGTCGAATACAGAGGTTCAAAACGATAAAATAAATATAAAAGAAACATTCCAAAGTCCCGGAGAGTCAGCAGCCAAAGCACCGAAGCTCGTCTCTCTGGGGTGTCACAATCAGCAATTTGTATTTTCACTGCGAACTGTCGATTGGATTTGTCGTGTTTTGTTGCGTTAAAAAGCTTTATGTACAACAAAATTCGGTTCAAAGTACTGTTTAGTTGTTGGTACAACTAAAGTTCCACTTAATCTTTCCGCGCTTCCCTTTACTTTAAGCTTATAGAGAGCGTCCAAAATGTACGTTCTCTTAATCTACTTTCAGTAATAGAAATTTATACGCATTTTACTTTAAAGCGTTAGAGAAGTAAGGAAAAATATATAGGTAATTGGTTTTACAAACACACTTTCAAGTCGTTTAGTAATGAATATTTTGTAGTAAACTGTTAAGTATTCACATAAAATAATCATTAATTCAATAGTTATTTGTAAAACAAGTGTCACAATGACACGTTTTGTAGCATGAGTGAAAGCGGTGAGTTGCGCAAATCACGAGTACTACAGAAAGTCATTGTGACACAAGTTTTACACAATATTTTTTATAATTCGAATTTATTTAATTTTTTGAATAAAATAGAATTACATAATCCATGTTTTTAAACTAAAAGGAGTGGTTTGAATTCAATTTGGAAATTCTGTAGAATCCTGATTGCTCAGATCACAGATGGTTTCATTAAGTACTTTTGACTTTTCACATATTATGATCGAATAATTGTGTAAATTGTAAGCAAACTTTCATTTGAGCAAATAGAGGATGATTATTTGTTTGAAAAATTTATATCATATCATGAACAGAATTATTTCTATAATATGTAGATATCTTTAATTTATACCAAAAGACGAACGTAATGTATACATATATATATATATATATATATATATATATATATATATATATATATATATATATATATATAACAGAAACAAAGAGGTTCATGGGTAATTCACGCAAAATAAAGGGCTACTGAAATAGAGTGGTAACCGTGGACATGCATGTTTCTAGCTCATTTTGCCTCTTCAGCACGGCATAACCAAATAAGGATGTGAAATTTGGGAGCAAAGATGTTAATCGAAACATGGGAAAACACAAAATAACGGATTTCAGCGGGGAAACCAAACGCTCATTTGTGTCTTCAATTGGAAGATCCCAAGTTTTCAGGACATCAACCAACATCGACACGGAGGCGCATATAGCCCCCCCGCAATGAACCTTCCGACCCATAGTGAATAACAAAGAAGATGTAGGAATATCGCGTGATATGGTAACAACAGCAACAAAGAGGTTCATGGGTAATTCACGCAAAATAAAGGGCTACTGAAATAGAGTGGTAACCGTGGACATGCATGTTTCTGGCTCATTTTGCCTCTTCAGCACGGCATAACCAAATAAGGATGTGAAATTTGGGAGCAAAGATGTTAATCGAAACATGGGAAAACACAAAATAACGGATTTCAGCAGGGAAACCAAACGCTCATTTGTGTCTTCAATTGGAAGATCCCAAGTTTTCAGGACATCAACCAACATCGACACGGAGGCGCATATAGCCCCCCCGCAATGAACCTTCCGACCCATAGTAAATAACAAAGAAGATGTAGGAATATCACGTGATTTGGTAACAACAGCAACAAAGAGGTTCATGGGTAATTCACGCAAAATAAAGGGCTACTGAAATAGAGTGGTAACCGTGGACATGCATGTTTATGGCTCATTTTGCCTCTTCAGCACGGCATAACCAAATAAGGATGTGAAATTTGGGAGCAAAGATGTTAATCGAAACACGGGAAAACACAAAATAACGGATTTCAGCAGGGAAACCAAACGCTCATTTGTGTCTTCAATTGGAAGATCCCAAGTTTTCAGGACATCAACCAACATCGACACGGAGGCGCATATAGCCCCCCCGCAATGAACCTTCCGACCCATAGTAAATAACAAAGAAGATGTAGGAATATCACGTGATTTGGTAACAACAGCAACAAAGAGGTTCATGGGTAATTCACGCAAAATAAAGGGCTACTGAAATAGAGTGGTAACCGTGGACATGCATGTTTATGGCTCATTTTGCCTCTTCAGCACGGCATAACCAAATAAGGATGTGAAATTTGGGAGCAAAGATGTTAATCGAAACACGGGAAAACACAAAATAACGGATTTCAGCAGGGAAACCAAACGCTCATTTGTGTCTTCAATTGGAAGATCCCAAGTTTTCAGGACATCAACCAACATCGACACGGAGGCGCATATAGCCCCCCCGCAATGAACCTTCCGACCCATAGTAAATAACAAAGAAGATGTAGGAATATCGCGTGATATGGTAACAACAGCAACAAAGAGGTTCATGGGTAATTCACGCAAAATAAAGGGCTACTGAAATAGAGTGGTAACCGTGGACATGCATGCTTCTGGCTCATTTTGCCTCTTCAGCACGGCATAACCAAATAAGGATGTGAAATTTGGGAGCAAAGATGTTAATCGAAACATGGGAAAACACAAAATAACGGATTTCAGCAGTGAAACCAAACGCTCATTTGTGTCTTCAATTGGAAGATCCCAAGTTTTCAGGACATCAACCAACATCGACACGGAGGCGCCTCCGTGTCGATATCACGCGATATTCCTACATCTTCTTTATAAATATATATATATATATATATATATATATATATATATATATATTGATACTATACAATATAAAAATGAACAATTGACAAATCCTTGATGAATAAACGATAGCGTACTTTATTTATTAATATTTTCAATATATAATTTATTCAAATTTACCTTAATGACCATTAAATATAATAATTTGCTAGCTAGAACAACGCTAGACCATTTTATAATGTGTTTCAAGGTTAAAGTCAAATGTCAAATAAAAATACATACAATAACCTACTGTATAATACTAAAAATTACTAAAAAAGTGTTCGAAGAGATTTCATTGAAACACTGTAAACAATGTTATAATGAAGTTTCTTTTATACACGAATTATAAAAAAATACTATCACATTTTGTTGAGATTCTTAACTCATATTAAACTAAAACTAAATTCGAATTCTCATTTGTATTAAACTTTTACTTCTACATACTGTCACGAAAAATATATTTTTCTACAACTATTAGAAAATTTCTATATTTCGTCGTAGTTTTTCATTATGGAATAGCTTCATTCTAGCCCTAGGGTAAGAATATTCATTCTCGCCCTTGGTGTGGAATCAATACATGTGGCACCCTCTAAATTTCATGGTTCATTTGACAGAAAGAGAAAATATGCGTGTTCCGGTTTCTACTCCCGCTGCAATACACAAAGTAGAAGTAGTGCAGAAATATCAAATTGCGTAAAAAATCCTCTAAAGTGAACGTAAAATGACTAATACGGTCGTTGAGTATCAATTGTTAGAGCCAGAAGCGCAGCATAAGTGTATTTTGTGTCACTTTTTAAGAAGAAAATAGAAAACGATTCTTAGTAACAATTGTCAACTGTCAAAATTGTCGATTGTCAAAGTTGATCAATTATCTATTTTTTTTAAATACAAAATGAAAGAAATATTGTAAACTAAATATTTTTACATACTGTGTTAGATTATATTGAAACGTTGTATTATTGGGTGGTAGACTACAAAAATTCATACTTACAGGGTGATCTGACTTGAGCTTGTAAGATGACAAAATATCTCTCTGTTCAAAAAGTAATAGCAACATTGTTTGGCGGCTCTTTTGGATTTGTTGATTTTGTCATCTTACAAGCTAAAGTTAGATCACTCTGTGAGTATTAATGTTTGTAGCCCACCACCCAATAATAAAACGTTGCAATATAATCTAACACAGTGTGTGAAAATCTTCAGTTTACAATATTTCTTTTATTTTGTATTATGTTGTATTAGTAAAAAATGATATTTTACAGACTAAGCGTTTCATATTTCGAAAAGTACCCATAGGACCGAATTCTAAGAAAAAGAACTTTTAATGAAGACATCGAGATCTACATTATATCCAATATTCAGAAACTTTCACGGTGATTTTTTTAAATTATAGTTGATGCATTTTTCCATTGTAAAAATACGTGATTTAACAAAAACAGGTCTGTAAAAGAACGAATCACCCTGTAAACAACAGATATTTTATTTTCACTTATAGGTATGTATATTGTCTTGATATATTTGGCAATAATTTAAGAGAGACTTTTTGGGGACCGTTTAAAAAAAGTCGGGATTTTGAACTTCAACGCCCTGTATCTCAAAAGTTTGTGGATGATATAATATTAAGTGTCCCACAAAATAGTTTAGAACAGGTGTTACTTGTGTTCAACTCTTACCATAAAGTCTTATAGTTCACGATCGAGGAAGAAGATGAAAATTGCTGTGTCCCTTTCCTAGATACTAAAGTGATCAGGAAAGTGGATAACACCATTGTTACTAGTTGGTATACCAAACCTAGAGCATCAGGTAGATTCTTACATTATGAATCGTATCACCAACATGAACAAAAAATTAGCCTCGTTCTTGGCATGAAAAACAGAGATATCAAGACTAGTCACACTTCGTTACGTGTTCAGAATTTAAGAAAAATTGTTATCAACAGTGGTTATCCTAGAAGACTGGTTTTTTCTTTGTTGTTTAGAAGGTCTTCCATTGGTGATGAGCCTTCTTCTAATACCACTCCTTTAAATCAAAATTTACCTACACAGTATCTTTCTTTACCAAACATTCACACTATCAATCATAAATTTAAAAAGATTTTTCAAAATTTCCTCCAATCACTTAAGCTAGTAAAAACATACTGACAATTCAGAATTTTTTTTCAAAAATCAAAGACAAAGATCCCTCGTTAGATCAATCCAATGTGCTTTATTGCATTCCATGTTCGCAATGTGATAAGAAATACATTGGTCAAACTAAACGCAGGCTTTAGGACCGTATTTGCTCACATAAGAGTGATATTAGAAATTTCAGAGAAACTTGCACCTTGGCAAGTCACACTTTGTCTATGGATCACATACCTGATTACGATGGTGTCACTATGTTAGATCACGAGTCTAATCTCACTAAGAGATAATTTTTGGAGATGTCTCACATTTTTAAAGAACCTAATGCTATGAATGCCAGAACGGATATAGATAACCTTAGCATTATTTATTCGTACCTTCTTAGTCTTCCGTCTTATTTTGCGAGCACTAACCATCAACTTCCACAATAAATTTGAGTTGTTGGACCTTTTCCTCTTTATTTCACGTATAACAAATTGGCATCACTGAATTTTGATGACAGAGTTTTGATTCTGTGTTTGTGTCAGTTGTCAACTGTCAAATCATAAATAAAAGAAATTACTCGTGTTCTTGAGCATGTGATTGAATTATTTTTATCTTTTCCTTTTAATATTAATTTTAGTCATTGTATTTATTTATCAGTGTAATGTATTTATCACGCGTTGTGGTGATTTCGTGAGGATTTCGTCAATTATGTACATTTTATTTACATCAAACATATTTAACCTCACTTTCGTAAGTAATAATATTCAATTCTTGTTATTGGTATTTTGACATTTAATAATTTATTGTAGAGTTCCTAATGAAGAGCCAATGAAGTCTCGAAAGCTTGAACAGAATAAAGAGTCAACTTTTTATTTCTCCTTTGACTGAAAACCCGATTAAGAATTTTAATGTCCTTAACTTAATCAGCCGACTAATACTCAGCTTCTTTATATATATATATATATATATATATATATATATATATATATATATATATATATATATATATAATCTACAGTAACGCGTGGAAATCTATCATGCCCCATCCGCATAACGTGTTTATACCAGATTTATTATCTTGTGTAATTAGTCCTGCTATCGTGGCTTTTATTTGTGCGCGTTCTTTAATTCCTTCGTTCGGAATTTTCGAAAAATCATCCTCAAATCACTAATAATATGAAGCAGAAATAATTGGATGAGTTCAAAACAATTGTTGAATTCAATAATAATAATTCTGATTTAATAATCGTGCTAAGCAAATTATGGATTCAACTAGTCCATTCTTCTAACAGGTTATTGTTTGATTCTGATATTTCAGTAGCTTTCCAAATAAAAATCACCGAGTATGATAATCGCAAAATATAATCACCATCCATCAGCTGCTTCCATCCACTCCTGGCTATAGGTCTCCTTTAGTGCAATCTTCCGGTGGTGTTTCAGTCAGTTTCCCACAATTCATCACTCCATCTTGTTGGTTGCCTACCTCTACTGCTCTTATCCGTTGTAGGTGCCAATTCCAACATTCTTTTTGTCCATCAATTATCGACTAGTCAGTCCATAATATGCCTTGTCCATTTCCACTTCTTTTGGGTTATGATTCTGGTGACATCAATGAGCTATATTTTTCTACTTATGATTTCATTTGGAATTTTATCCTTTCTCGTGATTCCCAGCATTGCCCTTTCCATAGCTCGTTGCGCCACTCTCATCTTTTGTGCAGTTCATTTTGTCAGGGTAAACTTCTCCGGCTCATATCTCATAACAAACATATTGACACATCTCCTCTTAAGGTATTATTCAAATTACCATCATAGTGGTATCAGACAATATAGCGACTACGTGCGAGCTGTGAGTTTAGTCTACATTTTCGTGTGCAGAATAAGTGAATATAAAAGTGAGATGTGAACAGTGTATTATATATAAATTAGGTATAAGTGAATAGTTAACAGAAAAAATAAATCAAGTAAGTAGATATACTGTGTGTATAAATTCATTCCACCCGTTGTGATAAAAACTATTTATAAAATTAAGAAATCATAACATTGGTGTCAGTTGTAGGGTAACATAAATAAATAGTTACGTATAAATGGCTAATAAATTAAGTGACCTGGAAGTGACGGAACTAAAAGCCTAATTAGAAAATCGCAAGTTGCAAACGTCCGGAAAGAAGAGTGACTAAGTGAAAAGACTCAAAGTCGCTATGGAAAGTGTAAGATTGGATACAGAAACATTTTTATTCAAAGACAAGGCTTGCACTTTAATCTCGTCAATTTATGCTAACATGTACAAAATGTCTGCTGATATGGACGAGAAGATTTCAATGAAAAACGACATTGCAACTGACGTCCAAAATAAAATTACGCCTCTAAAATTGGATATGGAGAATAAGATGACAAGAATGGGAAATCAGATGAACGGAAGAATATTGAGATAGAGAGAAATGAGGCAGGTTCAACAACACAAAATACGCCAGCAGAAGAAGAGAAAATCGAACATATGAAACCCTGCAAACCAGAAACACAACCCAATATCGAATATATTGGCAGTTTTGCCCGAGTCAAAGCCCCGACGTTCCACGGAAAGACATTGTTATGTAAAACAGTTTGAAGCAGCTGCTAGAGTGAATAATTGGTCCGATATGGAGAAGGCAGTGAACTTAACCATCGACTTCGGGAAGATGCCTCAAATGTACTTTAGACGATACCCTTTGATGAAACGGATGTATTCGAGCAGTTGAAGAAGAAGTTGGATATGCGATATGATCACCAACAACTAGAACCGAATTCAGCGGAAGAACGGAGGGCGGAAACGCGACGAAACCCTTCAAGAGTATGAACTGGATATTGCCCGACTAGTTCGATTTGCTTATTCATCAGCACCAGAGAGCATGATGGAATGTTTGCGCATCCAAGCCTTAATTGACGGCTTATGTGAGCACGATATTGAGAGGACGCTTTAATTAGCCCATCCCAAAACCATGGTAGACGTATTGACCGCTGCACTTGAATATAAAGCAGTCACGAATTCTTCGGGATACAACAAAGGTAGGACAATACAAGAAGACGGTGACGATGACGTACTAGATCAGATCGTCAACTAGATCAGATGTTGTAATTGTGGTGAGCTAGAGCATGTACGCATTTCTTCTAAGCGCCCTATGACTCCTGCAAACTAAGAATCTCTTGAATATGAAGCAGCCACGAAGGCTTCGGGGTACAAAAATAGTTAGTACCATGCAAGAAGAAGGTGACGAAGACAGGCTGAGTAAGATTGTCAACTTGATAAAGAGTATGATAGCAAAAATTCGAATATCAGATGCCGGAAATATTGCGAGCTAGTGCATGTGCGCAGTTCGTGTAAGCGCCCATGTCTCCTGTAACCCAAAAACCTCAGTCACAGAGAAAATTAGACAGGAGCGACCGTCGAGTTGTTGTGAGTCCCTGAAATACTGACTACTCATCTATACGGCCGTGCCCAGCAAACTGTTCTCACTGCAGCAAGGCGGAATCTAAGGAAGCTGCCGTTTCAAGAACTACAGTTGCAGTCAACGAAGAATATTCACACACCAGGATCAGAGAATATCAGGAGAATGATCGTCACCCACAAATGATTCGGCAATGGAAGGGAGAAAATCGGTGACCTACCTGGGAAAAAGTGTCAAGATTTTCACCGACACTCAAGTCATATTGGGCTCGGTAGAACTACCTTGTTCTAAAAGAAGGGCTGTTGAAAAGAATCGATCATGGTTCCGAGAAGAGAAGATAGTTAGTTATCCCGAGAACGAGAGGAGCTGAGGTACTGAGGAAGTTACACGAAAGTCCATCAGGATTTATTGGGTGAATAGCTCCGACGATGTGAACGACTTTTGCTACGAGTATTGGAGCACATCGCAAGAGAAATACACTCATGAAACAATATAATGTTGATAGCCCTTTCTAAAGGATTGATTTGGATATCGCTGGACTATTTCTGATGACTGAAAATGGTGGTAAATACATTCTGGCTGTAATGGATTCTTTGACAAAGTGGGTGGACATTTACGCGATCCCAATTCAAGAGGCCACAACTGTCGCGGATTTATTTGTGGACGACTTTTTCAGTCGATATCGAGTGCCCATGGAAGTCCACAGCGATCAAGGAAGAAATTTCGAGAAACTGGTATTCAAGGAAATCTGTAACAAGCTGGGAATTAAGAAGAAGAAAATGTGGTAGATGTGATTTTCCAAGATACCGATGTCTACATACTAATTTACAACTATACTCCCATTATCAGTGCCCGATGAAGACGGTGCCCTGTTCTTTCCATACGACAGGAAAGTGTAGAAATGGGTCTAGTTACCGATTTAGACATCCAGTCCCGGCTACACAAAAGTCCCAGGAGGAACTTTCTTTTAAGGAGGTTGTAACGAAACCGCACACTGGTGTAGTTATCGAAGCGAACCCTGTCTAGTACGATATCAAAAAGTTAAAATTTTGACGGGAGCGCGCAGATTTTTTGGAAGGGCTATTTTTGTGACTGCTTGTATAGAGCCACTTCTAAGAAGGTTGATTGTTTGTTGGGAGTCGCAATCTCGAAATTCCAGGGTTCCGAATATTCTAGAGAGAGTTTGAATATATAAGAGACTACCTGCGAGCTATGAGTTTAGTCTACATTTTAATCAATTCGTGAGCAGAACAAGTGAAAATGGAAGTTAGGTCTGTACATAAATTAAGTATACGTGAATAGTTAAGAGTATACATTTATCATACCCGTTGTGATAAATACTATTTATATAAATAAGAAAAACATCACAATATATGAGTACCTACAGTCAATTCTACATTGCTGCAGTGCTTATAGAATCGCTGTATTAAATGCCTTTTTGAAGTCGACGAATACTAGTACAAGCGGGAAAAATACTAAGTTTTGATAATATTGAATCAAATTAATGTGGGTCTCTCTATAAGACGGCATTTCGGCTCCTCGAACAAATCAACGTATGGGATATAGAATTAGTTAAGCAATTTATTTCTGTTAAACTGAAATATATTTTTCTACATCCAATTAAAAATAAATTTGATAGTAAGGTCAATACGAACGCTCAACGTACGACCTAGTTGAATATTCTCTTACACAAATATGAATATTCAAAGTACAAAACATCAAAAACCCCAGTTAAAATCTGAGAAAATCACAAGTTTTTGAAATTGAAGTTACAATGGATAAATCATTTCAATTTATATTCTATTTTAATTTTATGTCAGAAGTCTTACATCCTACATAAATTATATAGTATATGATAACAAACTTCGGCAGATCGCGTTCCTAAAAAGGAGACGTAACAGATCAAGAAGGGACTCTGATGCCATAAATGAATTTTATAGCGCAGAAAATTAGCAGCGCAAAATTTACGAACCGTAAAAATAGCCGGAACGAATAAAATTTTTTCAAATTTAAATCACGTACGAATTAAAGCGATATATTTTTGGTAGTATCGTTTGTTTAGCCGTCCATGCAGAAAGATAAATAATGATGTATTGTTCGCGATGGCTTGACATAAAAGAGCTGAATATTCCCAAACCTGTACCAACCGAAATTGAACTTTTAGTCCCTGCTTCGTTTCTTTCCTACAATAGATTAGTTAGATAACTATCCAAGATAATCTAATGTTTATTTACGCGACTGCATACAAAAACGAAAATGTATTTCTCTATTTTAAAAAATATATTACCGGAACAAAAATTAAAAGAGGGTTTTGAAGCAGATCATCTCTAACAGCACTGCCACTATTAAAAATGTCACTTTTTAATAAAACCGATTAAAATTTAAATTGAACATGACTTAATAAAACATAATATTTTATCGACATGCACAAAGTGTGTTTAGTTGGTTTCAATAATTAAGCTTTACATAAACCTAGTTTTTTCTGTACTTTCACCTAACACGAAATTTTAAGTGCCTACAATGTAATGAAGATTTATATGTTATATTTGGTGAGTGTTTATCAAAAGCTTGTGGAATATTATTAAATAATTTTATTGACAATAGATGTTGCAATAAATACTCTTGCCAAATTAGATACGCACAAAATTCTTCTTCTTCCTGGGCCTCTCTTCCCGTCTATTTTGCATGAGACTACCTCACCCGATGCATTTCATTCTCTGTAAGTTCACATTTCGAGTGCTCTGATAATATTTCGGACTGACGCCTTCCCTCACTGAAACTGTGGAACAATTGTAACATTTTTGAAGTTCCTCTTCGACTATTTTATTTTAACAGAATTTCAATGGTTTCATTTGAGCTTTTTCTATTGTATGCCTGATACTACTTTTCCGCAGAAACGTGTTTAAGATTTGTGAAAAGTATTGGCTAACTCCAAAAAATTGAATTTTGTGTTATTTGGTGTTTTTTAACGAAAAACAGGTTTTTAGATAAAAATCCAGTGTGTATTCCGTCTTTTTGTAATATGTCTTGTTGGCATGATACAGCTTCCGGAGTGCATACATTTCACCAATTTTATGATTGAGTATTGTTCTGGGTACCTCATGAATAAACCCTATTGATTTTCAGCTCACCAAAGCCAATATAACGGGTCCTATAAATCCAGATATACTACATTTGTGGTAATTTTTAGAGAAATTTTGGTTTGTTAGCACGATACAGCCTGAGTATTGTTCAAGGCATCTCACAGATGAACCGTATTGATTTTAAGCTCACCAGAACCAGCACAACGGATCCTATAAATCCAGGAGCACATTTTTGGAAATTTTTTCGGTTTTTTAGCACGATACAGCCTCTGGAATTTATAAGTGTGGAAAAATAGTTTTAATCATTAAAACCGTTTATTTTGTGAATATTTTCATTCCATATTGATGTTACAATCCGAATAATTGAATTGGTGTTGTGCTTACAATCAAATATTTAGTTTTATTGACATAAAATTCCCATTTATGATATCATCCCATTTCATATCTGTTGGTTATTTATTAGTACCTGCAGTGTCTCTGTAATTAGCCTAGTGTACGTAGGTGCATGTATATTTATAATTAGCGCACTGTTTTTCCCATTTTAAAAAGTTTTCAAATAAAAATAAAATTCGGACACTATTATTATATTCATTCACAATTATTACACTATTAATTGTACAATGTGTCTTTACGATTGCGAAAATTTGTTACTTAATAATCACTCCTTTACAAATCGAGATACCGATAGAAAGAATTGCAACATATTCTTGAGAATGTGTAGCTTTAATAGAGAAACTCACGAGATATACAGAGAACAAGAAGCGCAGGAATTATAAAATAAGTTACCTTAGTTACTTCAGTAAACTACTGAGATACAACTTGAGCTTGATTCAAAGCCGGAGCTGAACCGATCCACTTGATGAAACATTCACGACTGAGGGTAAGAACTGAAATCTTCTAGCAAGAAAAGTTGTATGACATCAATAGAACACGTGCATATCTTACAACACGAAGAGATATTTATTTTTCTAGGTAAAACCATATCGCCTCAATAAACGGAGAATAGCTATCTGTACGAATTGTTATAGAATCTTTTATGACAGGTAATGCGACAGAGTATATTTCGAACGAGGCCAATAAACATTGAAGATTATAATAGGGACCTACTAGGGATCACAATGGTTCACGCCGTGCGAATATTAGTTTTTATAATACAAAAGGCGGTTGTGAATTCTGTTGCAGCACAAAAGCACAAGAATGAACAAATAATATTTATTCTTGTGACAAAAGATTGTACATTCGATACAACAGAGAATTTATCGAAGAGAAAAATGTATTTTCGAACACCTAGTATCACACTTACTACTGATGTTTTCCATACATTTATCTGGTTCGCATTCTCTGGATATCCTTTTTAAGCTCTGGATAAGCTTTGCATTTGATATAACAACAGTGGCAGAACATATCTCTTTTTCTCAGTACTTCATAAATTATTTCCACTATTGAAGGCTGTGGAGCTCTATTCAAAAATCTTTATGTCAAACAAAGCCGTACCAGGATATCCGAAACGAGTTTAAACTGTATTGTTCACTGTCTGGGAGGGCTTGCACCAATAATGACATGTTACTAATTGATATTATTGCAAAGTTATGAAACTAATTTTCTACTATCTTCATAAATCGTTATATACCTTGAAAATAAAATACCTATTAAACAATAAATTGGTGACAGTTTATAATATTCGGACTTTTTCCTTCAATCATCTTCTGATTTCAAAATATTCTACAAAATATCTATTTGTGACACCCTGAACACATTATGAACCTTTCAAAGGCCTGAACATTTCTAGAGTTTATTATTCGACATTTGATTGGCATTTATGAATAGCAAAAGTTAAACGTTTTGAATTTTCGATGTGATCATTTTCTACATTTATTCCTGAATATATTGTCTTCGCGAGATCGATAAACTAGTTTTAATATACCGATATAGACCAAAATAAAATGAAAGTAATTTTTTGTGGCGACGCAATTTTTAACCTTTAAAAATTCATTAAAATATGCGTGTTAATTACATGTTTGATATTTAGAGCCAAAGTGAAAATATATTTAGTCTATAAAATGTTAAGATAATTATGGTTGACATTTAAGTTTTTATTAATATATACCTACATTGTTTGACTAGTAACGTTTATGTATAAATGAATTCGGATTCCATACCATCCATTAATTATGTTTCATCCGTGATGGGAAAAACGTTTAACATTTTATCTCTGTTGACGGGTAACAAAATATCCCTTTTAAAAAATTCAGAAACAGTACGTCGAAGACTACACGCGGTTAATTTTTTTCCCCGGTTAAAAGTAGATATTTAATTTTAGAATGAATATTTTATTATACGAAAGTTACATTTCCTTTATATCAAAAGTACAATTATTAAAGGTGCAGCATTGCATTAATGACATTCTTCTTGAACTATTTGGTACAACAGTCGAATTTTCTTGTGTTGAAATTATATTTTTTTCTGCCATGGAAACAACTGCCGTTAATGTAACTGGTCGCAAATCGGGTGCTATTTGAGCACTGCCACATGTAAACATTTCATTAGCTAGTTCTGTCCTATGTGA
The DNA here is from genome assembly GCA_963921935.1 of Galeruca laticollis. Lineage (NCBI taxonomy): Eukaryota > Metazoa > Arthropoda > Insecta > Coleoptera > Chrysomelidae > Galeruca > Galeruca laticollis. Next base: position 60,546,836 of record OY998180.1, on the reverse strand, counting down.
TACGGAAGAACTGTATGCTTTTTTCATTTTCCATTCCATAAATTTTGAATACGCAGTTTCGTAAATTTTCCGCGATTTAGCTGGCAATAATTGTAGCGCCACTTTCGCTGCTTCTACTAACTCCAGTGGAGTCAGATAGCTCTGAATCTGATATTTTTTAACTTTATATTATTCAAAATAACTATTAAACAACCACTAAGTTCGAAATTTTTAGATCAGATCACATAATTAAATTGACATATATTTGATTACTTTATAGGTTTCCTTAGCAACACAGGTCTAATTGTCGCTGTAAGTAAAATATTCTACCAGTTTGAAACTTCAAATTTCACATAGATAATTTTCTGACTTCAAAATATTGAACTACTTTTGTAACATATTTAATTGGTTGGTATATCCTGTATACCTAACGAAAGGCACAGTTGCATTTAAAAGAAAATGTTAAACCCGTTTTTTGTCAAGCACAGAACCCGCCATTAGCTTTAAAAGATAAGGTGGAAAAAGAAATGAATAATTTAGTGAAAAATGTAATATTGACGACGGTAGAATTTAGCTAATGGGCTACCCCAATAGTCCCAGTGCTTAAAAAATCTGGGAAAATTAGAATTTGCGGCGATTATCGAATAAAATTAAACCCTAATTTACATGTGGATGCATATTCCATTCCATTTATTTACCGCTTTGAACAATGGAATTTTTTAAGCAAGATAGATTCATCACAGTCGTATGCCCAAATCGACCTGGACGGGTCGTCAAAAATTCTTACTACTATAAATATCCACAAGGGCTCATTTAAAATGAACAGTTTGCCTTACGTTCTAGTTTTGTTATTTTTCAAGGGATTATTGATGATAGTAATTTTAGCAATATTAAAAACTTAGCCATTTTTTGGACGATATCAAGATGACTTCTCGTCACTCGAGCCATGTCACGTCTCGACTCCGCCCTGTTTTATATATTTTTGCGCTAGACGACAGACACTCTTATACCGAAAATTTCGTCTTTTTCCTCTCCTCGCAATTCTAATTTTTTAATTAATTGAAAAGAATATTATCTAGGGTCAAATTATGCATACATTTGCCATATAATTCATATATGACCTTGCAGTTGCAGCATCAATTATAATTTTCCATGTATTTATTTAAAAGGATATTCAGTTCTAAAAAATAATAGTTGTAACTTTTGTAAAAATATTTCTAGAGTTGAACGTTGGTCATGTGTGGTTTCGATATTTCGGAAAGAGAATCAATGTCGCCACCGATGATTCATTTCTTGCAGGTGTGGTGGTCGATGACTGAGTTTCATCCGCGACAATGCCCTGAATCTCGAATCGGGGCGTTACTATTGACGTCGTTCCCAACGTCATGCATACGCGAGCCTGTGAATTCTATTTGCGAATAGTTCCTAAAATGATGTTCTCGAGTACCGTTACTAAAATCATCGAATTGTATCGTCCCTCACAACAGCGTCAGTTGACGTTACAATACAAGTGTCATTTGGATATGTCAAATGTAAGAGTGCATTCAGATGCTACTTCGGGCGCGTTTTATGCGATCAGATGCTTAGATCTGGTAAATAGTCGGGTCGATCAGATGCTAGCGGTAAATTTTAGCAATCGTCCAACCATTTAACCCAGTCGACACATCGGTAGAAATTGACCCGCATGCGCTTTGCATTTTATAATGCATGATTGAGAAGTTTGGGTTATGTTTACAAAATTACAAATAATAAATGAATATTCAACGAGACTGTTTACATTTTTTTCTACACCCACATGCGTATTATCCATTTTCTGCACAATTGACAGAATGGAAATGTAGGCCATTTCGGTTAACTGAACGCATATGATTTTATTTACATCTTAGAATGTATATGAAATTCACACATCAGCATTTACATTTAGTACCCGTCAACTCTTCTTTTTTCAATTTCAATGTAACGTCAAGATAATTTGTCAAAATATTTCTTTAGTTATCAAGAGAAATATTTTAGTAAAATGAGTGATTCCAGTGATGAATTAAAAATCAATAAATATTACTACATTAGATATTCGTTTAGCCGCAAAGGAGACGTATAACACACATCATTACCCCAAAAATCAAGAAGTAAATATGAATTTTGTTACAAAAAGTTCATAGATTGAACTCTGGTAAACGGAGTTAAAATATTATCAGAACATGTTATCACTGCTTATATGAATGAATAAAAGCAAGCTCTCAACCCTTTGGACAACATATTCTATGTAAAGAACAATGATAAATATTAAAAGTAACATTGACATTTTAAGTTACCGTAAATTGCGTTACTCTCAAATAAGTTTGTGATGGATTAGTCTGTTAACGTACGTCTCTAACTGTATACAGAAGAGAATATAGTTGGTTCAATCCCCGCTTCATGCGTTTATTTTTATTGCTGATATTTGTATTATAAATAGTAATTTTTATAAAATTTTAGTTAGTGTTCATTTTTGGAATTTATGGAGGACGTCTTCGTCATAAAATGAAAATTTTAAAGATGAATCATGTAAAGATATAGAAAATGAATTTCAGATTAATTTAATTGATAAACAAACCCAGTTCCTTTGTAATTTCTTGTATGTTTTACGAGGTCTCCAAAAAATATATTCTGCTCAGACCACCAGATATAGAACAATTTTTTGTTAATTACCAAAAAGGAAAATGTTCGAAGAAAGAAGTCGGAATTAACAAAATTGGTAATCAGACAAAAATAATTGCTGAATTTTTAAAATTACCAGATGCGAATTTATATATGGGACATTGTTTACGCCTTAAATAGTAAAAAATGTCATGAAAAATATTGATCATATATTTGAATAAATCTTCTTGTTCGGGATTTGAACCAAAATTGTTCACCAAATACGTTATAGTATATTGTACAATGAGCATGAAATGACATACATTCCCCACAAATTGGTATATGAAATTTTGTAGTAAGAGCTTAGCGAGTAATACAAAATTTCATATACCTACGAGTTGGAAATGGGTCATTTCATGCCAATTGTACACTATACTCTTTTTACGACTATCATAAATCATAAACAAAACTGTAATATTTTACATAACTATTTTTATTATAAACTTTCCTGCCGTCATTGTTGCATGGTTTAGAGAATTTTTTTCTGATATTATTAAGTCGGGCTCTTAGCCCTTTGAATGACCCATATATTTTTTTCTTTTTGTACATGTACCTACCTACGTCCTATGACCAAAAAATTCGTTAATATAGTGACAGTCTAGTAGATTTTAGGTTTCGACATCAAATCTAATACTTATTTCTGTTGTAACTATTTAATAAGTGCCTTATATTTTGAAAACATTAGGAATTACTCCATCTCAATTCAACCATTACTATTTTAAATAGCTCCATATACTCGGTGTTAATTCCTTCATTGCCTTCGAGAAAACATAATTTTGCTCATATGTACTTCTTATAACTTTCACCCCCTCCTTCCTATGGTCACCTCTCCCATTTTTCTATTGGAACACCCTGTATATCTCCGCATTTTTGGACTCTCCTCTGAAAGGTGATTACAAAAACACCTAATACCTATAGTGAAAAGAATGTCATTTGGGAGTTACGGGTAATTTCAATTTACTGGTAGAAACAAAAACAAAACGAAAAACAAAAAAAGTGAACAAAACATAGTGACCGAAAAACTGTCGCGTAACGTTTTGTGAATAAAGTGTCAAACAGGTAGCCTAGTATACCTTAGAGTATTAAAATTTAGAAGTAACTAGTACATCTGCCACTCAGCCAGAATCTATAGAGTTCAAGAATGTCCACAAGTGAACCCAGAAATGTTACATAATGTGCGACAATGATTTGAAGCTCGATTGTATCATTGTATGGAAACCATTGGAGGGCAATTTGAACATCTTATAAAATAATTTATCATTGATATGCTAATTTGTTAGTAATTAAACTTTTGCTGCCAATAAATTGAAATTATCCGTAACTCCCAAATAATATACTTTTCAGCTAGGTATTAGATATTTTTGGAATGATCTTTCAGAGGAGAATCCAATGCGGAAATATTAAAAAAATGGGAGAGGTCACCAATAGGAGGAGGGGGTTAAAGTTATAACGAGTACATATGAGCAAAAAGACGTCCCCCTTTATATGATTTTTGACGTATTTTTGTATTTTTTCATAAAAGTGACGGCTTCCGATTTGTAGAGGGTGGATAGTTTTCATTGAAATGCTATGTATTATTGAAATCTGTATAATAAAATTGTTGTATTAAAAACATATTTGCATTTCAAACCAATTTGGACTTGAAGAGATCAAATCCACATAAGTGACAAATAAAAACCCAATAAAAAATAACTTCCGTTGTGTGTATGTTTGAATCCAGTAAAGACTTTAGTTTCTGGTGATCATCGTCAGCCGTTAGAAGGCTTGGATTATAAAGGTTTAAAGATTTCAAAGTGTAATAAATCAATAGTCTGTCGATCACGGAACTCGCCACTACTGAAGACTAGTAATATTGGGAGTAATCCTTTTTTGGCGAATACAATTTAAAATGTATTCCAATTATTCCATTCGGTATGAGGAACAACTAATAATACTGCTAATACATACAGTTGAATTATTGGATCTTTACCCGTGAGTCATTAATATCTGATAACATAACCGACATAATTATTAAGTTGCATATCTTTCTATTAATAGTGAAGAGCAGAACAAAATAATTTGACATTTATAGAATATGTTATCAGATATTAATGAAGCACGAGTAAAGATCCAATAATTAAACGGTAGATTAACTTGACAGAGAAAGCAGTTATCTAGTTATAATTCTTATTGTTTGAATGAAAAAACACAACGTCTGACCTACCTTTTACGTTTCTTCTTACTAGCCACTTATACTAACTTAAACTAGAAAATATATCATATATCATAATTTTTGAATACATTTTTGAATTAAACTCAATATGTCACCACATTCTTTATTGTCAAACAGCTACTAGTTTCGACTTACATATGGGCCATCTTCAGGCTACAAAAAGTTATTTAGGTATAAGTGAAAGAAAAACTTACAGGTCTCATTACCTGATAAAAAATTTTGCAATGGGCAACACACATAAATCGTTAGGAATGTTAAAATTGCAAGTCAAGAGAAATAGATCTTAGAGGTTGGAAGTTTGAAAATTGAAAAATGAAAAAATTATAGAAGATAAATTAAAATTTGGATGTGACATATTAAATGTAATATATTACTAGGGAGATTAGATGAAATGGATTATACTGAATTGAGCTCAAAGTGAGTAATCGAAGGTCATGAAAAAAAGTATTTTAAGGAGGGGGTAAGCATCTAACAGTGTCCACGAGAAAGCACACTCAACGATGGGGAGGAAATTTCTTATTTATAGAAACATTACTAGCCTCAATTCCCAGAAGGAAGAGTACAACACTATTAGCTTCAATTTCTAGGAGGAAGAGTCCACAATGAACATAAAATTGGGGGGAAGCATAAGAGAGGGATAACCCTAGGAACAGAATCTGTTGTAGGTATATGAAGCAATGTCTTATAATAGAGGAGCAGTAATATGATCATTATCATAAAGATGTGACTGAAGCACACAAACGGTTTCATTATGAGTAAAGAAATTGTCTATTCCACTATCAAAATGAAATTAGCACAAAAATTGGAATCGAAAAATCCTTAACCCACACAATGTGACTTTTAGCATCGTAGCTAAAGTACAATATGGAAGGTATATTCAAACGGAAACTGTTTAATAAGAAAACTGTAATACTTCAAAATTACAAAAGAAAGATTTAAGAACAATAATCAAATTTGAAGATGTTCAAATTTTCACCTTGAAATTTAAAAAAAAACATAATTGAAAAATTAATTAATGAAATTAAATGGTTAGAAACAAATTATACACAATCAGAGGAACGTGTCTCGCTCATAGATAAAGAAATTGTACATGACTATTATTAATACAAATTCGCCAAGCGAAATAGAAATTAATAGTGTATTATTCAACGAGCGTATAATGGAGGTTATTATTCACGAGGTGAAGTTTACTGCCGCGAGAGCTAGCGAGTGACATAAATCAGCGAGGGAATAATAACACATAATACGCGAGTAGAATACTATACTTTATCCACGATTGCTGAAAATTTTTGTTGAAATTTATTTGTTGGAAAATTTTGTTACAATATTAGAAACACTATTATTTTATTCTAACAAATATTTCATACAATATATTATTGTCCATTTGTACACAGTACATAGTTATCGGAAATTATAATAATCGTTTAATATCTCAAGATAATTAACACAAAAATCTATGTATTTAGCTTAACAAATATTACCCATCAAATCTTACAAGATGATGGTATTTATTTATAGTTATTAATAATTGTAATATTTGGACAATTGGTCAAGTTAATCGCAGGAATAGAATTAACGCCAAAACGAATGTTTTGGTAACCTGTCGAAATATTTGAATTATATGTATATTGAGTAGTTTGGTTCACTTTTGTTTGAATTGAAAATGATATTTTGTTGGCCGTGTCGGCTTTATCTTTGACAGAGTCACCTATGTAGCCTTCTGCCACGGCAGTGGATTTCCATCCACCGTGTTTTTTAAAAGCAGTAATATCCCCGCCTGCGTCAACCAGTATTGTTGCGGAGGATCTGCGGAAAATGTGCCCAGAATATTGTTTTGGATTCGGTAATTTCAGAAAAGGAGCGATATCCTTTCCCATTTTTGTGAATTTGTTTATTCAAATTCTCTGAATTGTACATTTATCATTTTGATAATTTGAAACGAATGTGTCACTGGTTTTGTAACTTGGTCGAAAACCTACATATGTCTTGCATATTTTGTAAAAGTTAAGTATCCGTAACAGTAAATTTTCGGCAAATTTTTGTCTTGTTATTTGGCACATTAACCAAAAAAGATGATCCAAGATATTGTAAATGGGTTACTCTCATTTCATACAACTCAATACTTCTACAGGCACCCATTACTCCCATTATTAAAGCAACATTAAATTACATAATATATGGAAATAAGTATGTGTAAGGTTTACTTAATATCTTATCTTTGTTGCTAGGTATTTATCATCAGATGCTTTTGTTAAAAAGTTATTGATATCTTCGCTAGAAAAAGTTTTCGCTTTTTTAGACTGAAAACCTTGTGATTTTCGTTTTAAAAATGATCGTAATTTTCTATAATCTTCTAAATTTATACCTTGATGTAAGGTGATCGTACTTCGAAGCATTGAATAATAGGTCCATAGCGTTGAAGATTAATATTTTGCGGATAATTCAGTAAAGTATACTAACAAAGTCAATTCAGAAAATGAAGTGGTTTTTTTTTCCTTTTGCCAGGGCAAAAAAATTCATAGGCCATATTATATTCATTCTTTGACTTTTTCGGCAACTTCAGCAGCTTCTCTAATTTCTGGTGGTGTAAAGAAAAGTCATTTTCATTTGCTTTATCCATTTAGTTGGTTTTTAACACAATTTAAGACAAAATATGAAACACTGAGAAATCTACGCAAAGAAACAATAATGTTGACAGGATTGAGTCAAATTTATTTTGTTTCAAAAGCTATTTCGATTTATAATTTGTTTCGAAAAACATGGTATGTTAAGAAAAGCACATTCCAAGTCGCTGACGGCTCAGTGTAGATGCTCCGTGCCTTCCAACCGCGGGTCTCGTGTTCGAATCTGGTCTAGGAAAATTCACTTTTTGTACTTTTTTTTATATGTACAGAACTGAATTGAAAATATTTAGGGGTTTACTTAATAAAATTTAAGAAACCGATTGTTCGTGGCAGAACGATATAATATTATATCTAAATGAAGGAAGCATCTGAGAGCATTGATTAATGATTCATAAATCACTGCCGTGATTAATGGGTATTATTAAAGTCGAGTAAACCGGCGTATAATGGGAGTAGATAATGAGACACTCGGCGACCGGAAGCTCGAAAGGAGGCGCCATTTTTTATCCAGTCGGCCATTTTTTATCCAGTCAGCCATTTTTTTATCTTGGTAGATTTCTATAGTGGCGTCGCCCATTTTTTATCCGTCGGCCATTTTTTATCCTGTAATTATAGATTTCTATGGCTAGATGGCGAATGTCATTTTTTGTAGATTTCTATAGATGGCAGTCGTCCATTTTTTATCCAGTAGATTTGAAAAAATTCTCATAGTCCTGATTGGAAACACTGACCTAAGCATACGTAATTTCTAGACCCAAAGTTTTTTTATAACGCCATAAGGGCATTAGAAATTTATCTCTGTTATTATTAGTCATCATCAATCAATCGTCATTTGTGATAGAGCTTTTTTATATACGGAATGTACCAAAAAAAATGCAATAAGAGTGTTATAAATTTGTGGAATAGGTATATATTTCTTATATACAGGGTGTAGTCATAAAATATGTTTAATGCATAGTCATTATGGTATTATTTTGGGTAGGCGACGCATCAGTTGGATGGGCAGAGGGAAAAATAGCATTATTTTGGACAGGCGCATTGCTTACAGAAGTGCTAATGATTTTTTTATTATCAGCGTTCTTATCTCTTTTGATGTTCCCCAAGAGATAATAGGATGAGTAAATGTCAGCTGAAGGTTGACGGGGTTGACAACGTTACTACAATCAATATACAGGGCGTGGACAATGCCATAAGGGGCACTCTGCTTGGATTTTCATCGAACAAAACAGGATGTACCAAATTGCCATTAGGTGACTACGACAATCACTATACAGGATATCATTGGACTCAGGCACGTTCGATCGTTATACAGGATGTACAAAGATGCCATAAGGGCGCTACAATGTATATCTGCTATTATAGGAGGGATTGAAGTCGAACAAACGCCAATATGATTGTTATCGTATACAGGATGTACAGAAAAGGTGCCATAAGGGCACTTGCATATAACACTGTTATTATTGGGCGGATTGGAGTCGACCAAACGCCATTGTGATAGGTAGAGCATTTTACAGGATGTACAAAGAAGGCATAAGACGCTACGATGTATCTCCATTGTTATTGGTCAGATTTCAAAGCACAAACGGCGTTATAGATTATTTTTTATATATAGGATGTCAAAAAAGGCACTCTGTTGTCAATGGTCCGCTTTTAATCGAACAAACGACTTTATAGATTATTTCGATATACAGTGTGTACAAGAAGATGTTATAATGCGCTACGATGTATCTCCGTTGTTATTGGCTAGATTTTCATGGGACAAACGACGTTATAGATTATTTCGATATACAGTGTGTACAAGAAGTTGCTATAAGACGCGCGTTCGTTACATTTTAATAGTTATGGAAAAGGCATAGTATATTTTTTATAACGCCATAAGGACATTAGAAATTCATCTCTGTTATTATTGGTCAACATAGATCAATCGTCCTGGTGATAGAGCTCTTTTATATACGGAATGTTCCAAAAAAGATGCAATAAGGGTGATATAAATTTGTGGAATAGGTATATATTATTTATATACGGGGTGTAGTCATAAAATATGTTTAATGAACCGTCGTTATGATATTATTTTGGGCAAGCGACGCATCAGTTGGAGGGGCAGAGGGAAAAATAGCATTATTTTGGACATGCGGAATGGTTACAGAAGTGCTTATGATTTTTGTTATCAGAAGAGTATAGACGCACATTGAAGGAATTTACTAAAAAAAGTAAAGATCGGCATAAAAGTGCAATGATATATAAAACCAATGAAACTATATCTGCTGATCATTATAATTACTACTTAAGATGATAGTTTGAAAGTGGAGAACTCCCTAGATTTATCTGTTCTCTGAAGACTTCATATTGTGGGAATCCTAAGTGGCTTCAAATTCCTAACTCTAAATCCAGTTCTTGTTATGTATCACAAATATGTTGTACTTCTAGTTTTGTATTAGGTGTCAATGAAATTCCATACATTGCTAAAATCTCGAACTAAGGAATGAAATCAATAACGTTACTTTTTATAAAGAGAGAGAATAGTTATGAAATTTAAATAATATTCTTAGAAATCCACGACGAACGAAATCAAGGTGTATATTAACATAAGATTCCAAATCATGTTAGCGTGATAATACCTAAGCTTATCAACGAGTTTTTCCGTTTTCGTCATTCAAGCGATAACATAGGAACTAAATTAACGATATACGAGTGAAATCAAAAGTGTCTATTAATAAAAATATTATTTAAATAGATCTCTCTCATTGTAATAATTTTTACGGTGCTGAATAATGTAATCTAAAATTCGATATACAGTGTGTACAAAAAGATGTACCTCAGTTGATATTGGCCAGATTTTCACGAGACAAACGATGTTATAGATTATTTCGATATACGGTGTGTACAAAAAGATGTATCTCAGTTGTTATTGGCTTGATTTTAATGGGACAAACGACGTTATAGATAATTTGTTTATATACAGGATGTCAAAAAGGCACTTTGCTGTTATTTCATCGAGCAAACGGCGTTAGAGACCTTCTTTTGTCGATATATGCCATATAAGCTATGTTGATCAATTTTATCATTAAGCGACGATAGATTCAACCTAATGTAGCTTATTTACGTAAATTTCCGCTATATTTGCCTATTATAACAGATATATGGCTAATATTGGAAGTTTCTAGGACGATTCATACAAATTCATTGATTTTGAGTAAAACTAAGTCCACCTTTGGTTATCCCATCTTATGTCTTTATATGCTATATAAGCTATGTTGAGTGCTCTAGTAATTTCTGTCAATATTTAGCACTACTTACCGAGTACTAGTAACAATAAGCGACGATAGATTCGACCTAATCTAGCATATTCACGTAAATTTCCGCGATATATGCCTATTATAACAGATATATGGCCAATATTACAAGTTTCCAGAACGATACAGACAAATGCATCGATTTTATGCATAACAAAGTCCAGTTTTCTTTTGTTGATATATGCCACATAAGCTATGTTGATCGATTTTGTCATTTCTCTTGATATTTAGCACTGTTTACCGGGAACTAGTAACATTAAGCGACGACAGATTCAGCCTAATGTAGCTTATTTACGTAAATTTCTGCGTTATATGCCTATTATAACAGATATATGGCTAATATTGGAAGTCCGAGAACTAGTAACATTAAGCGACGATAGATTCAACCTAATCTAGTTTATTTACGCGAATTTCCGCTATATTTGCCTATTATAACAGATATATGGTTAATATTGGAAGTTTATAGAACGATTCAAACAAGCATCGATTTTATGCATAACATAGTCCATTTTTCTTTTGTCGATATATGCCATATAAGCTATGTTATACGATTTTGTCATTTCTCTTGATATTTAGCACTGTTTACCGAGAACTAGTAACATTAAGCGACGATAGATTCAACCTAATGTAGCTCATTTACGTAAATTTCCGCGATATGTGCCTATTATAACAGATATATAGCTAATATTGGAAGTTTCTAGAACGATTCAGATAAATGCATCGATTTCGGGCATAATAATGTCCAGTTTCCTTTTGTCTATATATGTCATATAAGCTATGTTGAGCATCCAGCTTTTGTTACCCCATCTTGGATCTTTAAATGACATATAACTAGGTCTGCTGAGCGATTTTATCATTTCTTCCGATATTTAGCACTATTCACCGAGAACTAGTAACATTAACATACATTTAGATATATTCGATCTAGCATTATATATGTAGATGTCCACGATATCTGCCAATATTAACAAATATATGGCCAATATTGCAAGTTTTTTGACAATTCATCGATTTTGAGCCAAACTAAGTCCATCTTTTACAATAATCATCTTTTGTCATCATATGACATATAACTTGGTCCTCTGAGCGATTTTGTCATTTCTTCCGATATTTACCACTATTCACCGAGACCTAGTAACATCAACCTACATTTAGATATATTCAATCTAGCATTATATATGTAGATGTCTACGATATCTGCCAATAATAACAAATATATGGCCAATATTGCAAGTTTTGTGACAATTCATCGATTTTGAGCAAAACTAAGTCCATCTTTTACAATAATCATCTTTTGTCTTCATATTACATATAACTAGCTATGTTAAGCGATTTTGTCATTGAGCCCAATATATAGCAGTTTTTTCCGAGAAATAGTAACATTTACCGACATTTAGATAGATTCAACATAGAATTATATATGTAGCTGTCCACGATATCTGCCAATTACAACAACTTTAAGGCTAATATTTGAACAAAACTTCGTCCAGCTTTTACAATAAACCATCTTTATATGACGTATAACTAGCTATGTTGAGCGATTTAGTCATTTCTCTCGATATCTAGCACTATTCACCGAGAAGCAGTACCAACCATTATTTATATAGATTCAACCTAGCATTATATATGTAGATGTTCACAAGATCTACCAATAATAACAAATAAATGGCTAATATTGGAAGTTTCTAGAACGATTTAGACGAATGCGTCGATTTTGAGCAAAACAAAGTCCTGCTTTTGTTATCCCATCTTTGGTCGTTATATGCCACATATCTAGCTATGTTTAGCGACTTCGTAATTTCTCCCGATATTTAGCACTATTTACAGAGAACTAGTAACATTAACCGACATTTGGATAGATTTTACTCAGCATTATATATGTAGATGTCCACGATATCTACCAATAATAAGAAATATATGGCCAATATTGCAAGTTTCTAGATTGATTCAGAAAAATTCATCGATTTTGGGCATAACAAAGTCGAGTTTTTTTTGGTCGATATATGCCATATAAGCTTTGTTGAGCGATTTTGTAATTTCTCTTGATATTTAGCACTGTTAGCCGAGAACTAGTAACATTAAGCGACGATCAGGGATTATATGTAATTCTATTCTTTTTAATAATTGAAATAAATGAGAATATATAAAAAATATTGTGTAATACTTGTGTCACAATGACTCGTTTTGTAGTACTAATGAAGTTTACGCAACGAACCTCGAAGCGGTGACTTGCGCAAATCACGAGTACTACAAAAAGTCATTGTGGCACCAGTTTTACACAATATTTCTTATAATTCGCATTTATTTCATTTATTAAATAGAATAGAATTACATATAATCCCTGATCGTCGCTTAACGTTACTAGTTCTCGGCAAACAGTGCTAAATATCGAGAGAAATGACAAAATCGCTCAACATAGCTTATATTGCATATATCGACCAAAGAAAACTCGACTTTGTTATGCCCAAAATCGATGAATTTGTCTGAATCATTCTAGAAACTTGCAATATTGGCCATATATTTCTTATTATTGGTAGATATCGTGGACATGTACATATATAATGCTAGGTTGAATCTATCCAAATGTCTCTTAATGTTACTAGGTCTCTGTAAATAGTGCTAAATATCGGGAGAAATTACGAAGTCGCTAAACATAGCTAGGTATGTGGCATATAACGACCAAAGATGGGATAACAAAAGCAGGACTTAGTTTTGCTCAAAATCGATGCATTCGTCTAAATATTAACCATGTATCTGTTATAATAGGCAAATATAGCGGAAATTTACGTAAATAAACTAGATTAGGTTGATTCTATCGACGCTTAATGTTACTAGTTCTCGGTAAACAGTGCTAAATATCAAGAGAAATGACAATATCGATCAACATAACTTATATGGCATATATCAACAAAAGAAAACTGGACTTTGTTATGCATAAAATCGATGCATTTGTCTGTATCGTTCTAGAAACTCATTATATTGGCCATATATCTGTTATAATAGGCATATATCGCGGAAATTTACGTGAATATGCTAGATTAGGTCGAATCTATTGTAGCTTATCGTTACTAGTACTCGGTAAGTAGTGCTAAATATTGAGAGAAATGACTAAATCACTCAACATAGCTTATATAGCATATAAAGACAAAAGATGGGATAACCAAAGATGGACTTAGTTTTACTCAAAATCAATGAATTTGTATGAATCGTCCTAGAAACTTCCAATATTAGCCATATATCTGTTATAATAAGCAAATATAGCGGAAATTCACGTAAATAAGTTACATTAGGTTGAATCTATCGTCGCCTAATGTTGCTAGTTCTCGATAAACAGTGCGAAATATCAAGAAAAATGACAAAATCTATCAACATAGCTTATATGGCATATATGAACAAAAGAAAACTGGACTTTGTTATGCATAAAATCGATGCATTTGTCTGTATCGTTCTAGAAACTTGTATTATTGGCCATATATTTCCCATTATTGGTAGATATTGTCGACATGCACATATATAATGCTAGGTTGAATCTATCTAATTGTCTGATAATGTTACTAATTCTCGGTAAATAGCGCTAAATATCGAGAAAAATGGCAAAATCGCTAAACATAGCTAGGTATGTGGCATATAACGACCAAAGATGGGATAACAAATGCAGGACTTAGTTTTGGTCAAAATCGATGCATTCGTCTAAATTGTTCTAGAAACTTCCAATATTAGCCATATATCTGTTACAATAGGCATATATCGCGGAAATTTACGTGAATATGCTAGATTAGGTGGAATCTATCGTCGCTTATTGTTACTTGTTCTCGGTAAATAGTACTAAATATTGAGAGAAATGACTAAATCACTCAACATAGCTTATACACACCGTACATCGAAATAATCTATAACGTCGTTTGTCTCGTGAAAATCTGGCCAACAACAACTGAGATACATCTTTTTGTACACACTGTATATCGAATTTTAGATTACATCATTCAGCACCGTAAAAATTATTACAATGACGTATATCGTTAATTTAGTTCCTATGTTATCGCTTGAATGACGAAAACGGAAAAACTCGTTGATAAGCTTAGGTATTTCACGCTAACATGATTTGGAATCTTATGTTAATATACACCTTGATTTCGTTCGTTGTGAATTTCTAAGAATATTATTTAAATTTCATAACTATTCTCTCTTTTTAGAAAAAGTAACGTTATTGATTTCATTCCTTAGTTCGAGATTTTAGCAATGTATGTAATTTCATTGACACCTAATACAAAACTAGAAGTACAACATATTTGTGATACATAACAAGAACTTGAAGCCACTTAGGAGACCCACAATATGAAGTCTTCAAAGAACAGATGAATCTAGGGAGTTCTCCACTTTCAAACTATCTTCTTAAGGAGTAATAATAATGATCAGCAGATATAGTTTCCTTGGTTTTATATATCATTGTACTGTTATACCGATCTTTACTTTTTTTATTAAATTCCTTCAATGTGCGTCTATACTCTTCTGATAACAAAAATCATAAGCACTTCTCTAACCATTGCGCATGTCCAAAATAATGCTACTTTTCTCTCTGCCCCTCCAACTGATGCGTTGCTTGCCCAAAATAATACCATAACGACGGTGCATTAAACATATTTTATGACTACACCCCGTATATAAATAATATATACCTATTCCACAAATTTCTAACACCCTTATTACATCTTTTTTGGTACATTGTTTATATAAAAAAGCTCTATCACCACGACGATTGATCTATGTTGACCAATAATAACAGAGATGAATTTCTAATGTCCTTATGGCGTTATAAAAAATATACTATGCCTTTTCCATAACTATTAAAATGTAACGAACGTGCGTCTGATAGTAACTTCTTGTACACACTGTATATCGAAGTAATCTATAACGTCGTTTGTCCCATGAAAATATAGCCAATAACAACGGAGATACATCGTAGCGCATTTTAACATCTTCTTGTACACACTGTATATCGAAATAATCTATAAAGCCGTTTTTTTCGATTAAAAGCGGACCATTAACAGCAGAGTGCCTTTTTTGACATCCTATATTTAAAAAATAATCTATCACGCTGTTTGTGCCTTGAAATCTGACCAATAACAATGGAGATACATCGTAGCGTCTTATGCCTTCTTTGTACATCCTGTAAAATGCTCTACCTATCACAATGGCGTCCAATAATAACAGAGATATATGCAAGTGCCCTTATGGCATCTTTTTTGTACATCCTGTTTACGATAACAATCATATTGGCGTTTGTTCGACTACAATCCCTCCAATAATAGCAGAGATACATTGTAGCGCCCTTATGGCATCTTTGTACATCCTGTATAACGATCGAACGTGCCTGAGTCCAATGATATCCTGTATAGTGATTGTCGTAGTGACCTAATGGCAATTTGGTACATCCTGTTTTGTTCGATGAAAATCCAAGCAGAGTGCCTCTTATGGTATTGTCCACGCCCTGTATATTGATTGTAGTAACGTTGTCAACCTCGTCGACCTTCAGCTGACATTTACTCATCCTATTATCTCTTGGGGAACATCAAAAGAGATAAGAACGCGGATAATAAAAAAATCATAAGCACTTCTGTAACCAATGCGCCTGTCCAAAATAATGATATTTTTCTCTCTGCCCATCCAACTGATGCGTCGCCTACCCAAAATAATACCATAACGACTATGCATTAAACATATTTTATGACTACACCCTGTATAAAAGAAATATATACCTATTCCACAAATTTATAACACCCTTATTGCAACTTTTTTGGTACATTCCGTATATAAAAAAGCTCTATCACAAATGACGATTGATTTATGATGGCCAATAATAACAGAGATAAATTTCTAACGCCCTTATGGCGTTTTAAAAAAACTTTGGTTCTAGAAATTACGTATGCTTAGGTCAGTGTTTCCAATCAGGACTATGGGAATTTTTTCAAATCTACGGGATAAAAAATGGACGACTGCCATCTATAGAAATCTACAAAAAATGATATACGCCATCTAGCGATAGAAATCTATAATTACAGGATAAAAAATGACCGACGGATAAAAAATGGCCGACACCACTTTAGAAATCTACCAAGATAAAAAATGGCCGACTGGATAAAAAATGGCGTCTCCTTTCGAGCTTCCAGTCGCCGAGTGTCCCATTATCTACTAATGGGTACATTATACAACAGTCGTGGATAAGCAATATAATCAAAGTAGTCAAATGGAAGTTGTTGGAACATAATTTAAAGTTAAATTGGTTATAATAAGGCAATACACAATTAAACGAGCGTGTACCGTCGATAGGTAAAAAGAATAAAAGAATAATTGTATGTGACTGATAAGTACAAAAAATTTAAAAAGAAGAAGAGTTATTATAAGGTTAAAATGTCAAAAATACATCTAAATAAAAACATTAAACATATAACAGTAAACAGGTATTGAAAGTTGAACTGCTATCAACCTAAATAAATTATACAAAAAAAGACAAGTTCAAGGAAAGCAATAATGAGAGGTTACAATAGTTATAAAACAAACAATTCATGATGAGAGAAAGTTATTTAACATTACTGAAACGGAAGATTGAGGAACATGTACGGTTCTGAAGGCTTTGATTGTTCGTCAAGACAAGCAACGTTGATATCAGAACAAATCTGGTTAATCTCAAACATCTCAAGTAAATCCGTCCTAGGACCCTTAAAACACTTATGTAGTCTACAATCATCCGAAAAGAAAAAATATTGTTCTCGGAAATTATGTGATTTGCAAAAGCTGAAGGGGAAGTAGGTGGGTCAGTATTCTGATATAATTTAATAAAACTAAGATGTTCTCCTTTACTAGTGTCTAATAATTGCCCACATAAACAGCATTACAGTCCTCACAACAGAGTTTGTAAATACCAGGAGAATGAAGATACGGTATGCGGTATTTAGTGTTGACCAGTACAGATCTCAAATTATTATTAGTTGTAAAATCAAAGTTCATGTTATGTTTTTTAAAATATTACTTATAGGACATGGGACCAAAGAAACGTAAAGAACCAGCATAATGATATTTATCACTGTCAGAACTTTCGTCAAGAGAGTTGATAGTAGTAAAATTCAATATAAATCTATTGAAACACTTGTTGTACAATTTGTTAAATAAAGAGATTGGGATATTATTATTAACAGCAATATGTTTAATGATATTAATCTCCTTATCGAAAACTTTTTGTGATAGAGGTAAAGAAAAGGCTCTATGTAGTAGACTATTGAATGAAGCAACCTTATGTGATTGGGGGTGGTTAGAATGCAAATCAATGGAAGCACCTGTCGTTGTGGGTTTACGGTAAATCTCGAACTCAAGTCTACTGGTAGCAACATTCCTTACAATCAACAAATCCAAAAAGAGAATATGCTTATTCACGTTCAACTCTAAAGTGAATTTAATTCTGGTGTGTAATATGTTAATGAATTGAAGAAACGAGAAAACCTGTTGATGTCTACCATCAAAAAGAACAATACAATCGTCCACATAATGATAGTAGTAAAAGACAATATGACTTTTAAAGGAAGGGTCTCTTAAATAGGTTTGTTCGAATTTGTTCATAAAAATTTCAGCTTGAAACCCATAGCCAAACATGTGATTTGTTGTTAAATTGGAACAAATTTTGTTTCAAAGATAGTTGGAGTAGGCCAAGAATATCCGAAATAATGTTGGGGTTCAAATTATTAGAACGGAGCAGTCTTTCAACTAAGTCTATACATTTAGAAGGGGGATGCTAGAGAAAAGGTTAGAGAAATAATAAAGAAACTAGAATTACGAACTATAATGTTGGATGACTTGTTACACAAGTCTAAAGAATTTTTTATTGAAAAATTATTATTGAAATTAGTGATGTCTGTAAGTAGATTATTAAGAAAGGAAGGGAGTTTAGAGGCTGGTGGGCTTGAAAAGGAAACTACTGCTCTAATTGATGTATTGTCTTTATAAATTTTAGGAAGTACATAAAGTAAGGGGGTGATTGGAGCCATCTGTATCAAATTGTAAAATTTAGTAATGAAACTGTTTAATGTATCAGTGTAAGTTTTAAGTCTATTTTTAAACTGAGTATGAAACTTTAAGGTAGGATCTTTCATATCATAATGTTAAATATCTTGGAATAACAATAATTGATCGACATATTAGGTTTTCCGTGGTCCTCGATAGAAAAAAAATATACGTTCGTAAAAATACATAGTGAGTTGTCTGCACAATTTCGTTCCTACAATCAAATGCTCGAAATCACTAGATAGAAAATAAAACTGAACAGTTTCCATTCGTTTTTGATATTCCATTTCTCTTTATTTTTTATTAGTTTTATATAGCATTGTTCTATTTTTTTGTAATACGTATTTATGGATTGTTCTTTTGTAATCTTATCGGAGATCATGTAAACATACGCCGGACACGCTTCAAATTTATGTCGGCCCTACCCCAGCATCTACACGCTCTGGCAATGCCTTGCGGATGTTCTTGTTTATTTATCTTGACATAGGATTATGTTTGTGTCTATGTAGGTGTGTGCATACATATACAGTGTGAAAAAGCCAAATTGGATTGAATACATTCAGTAGATTCATTATTATGCATTATTCTAGAGTATCCTGAGAAACGTCAATTTCTATTTCAAAAATGACGTACTGCGACATTAAAAAGTCATCTCTAAATTTAACTCCTTTCAAGTAACAGCTGCAACCACTGAATATTTAAATTGAAAGTAGGGGCTTGTGATACTTCATTTGAGACATCTATTCATTATATCTTCAAAACTGCTATGATTTTAAATTTTATTGCATAAATTAACCAGAAAAAAGTTTTTCCAGAGAAGGAAATTTGTTATATTGAAACAACTGAATTAATAATGCCATTTCGTAATGATAATGTAATAAAACAAAAAAGCCATTTTGAAAATACTTTCCTCCAACATGTTGGCAGCATACTAGACGTAAATAGACATGTCTTTTAGCGTTAGTTCGACGAGATATTCGTCCTAATCTCAAAACTTGACTAAGTAAATATAATAGGTAATTTCACACTACTGAATTACGCCTAGAAATTTCACATAAAAAAACTTAGAATCCATTGATGAAACTGCAATATGTATCGAAAACAAGTCTTGGTGAAGTATTTCCTATTATAGTTCAAAACAATGCAATCTAGACGAATATAACCATTTTTTTTTTCAATGGATCCAGAGCTTATTTGCGGATAGATATTCAACTATAGCTGTTACTACACAAAAAGATCATTGGAAATAAAACAGACAATCAAACCTAGGAAACCGACATAAAAATGCATTAAAAATGTGGTATAACTGGTATTGTAGGAACCATGGTACTGGTTCTGGTTAGCTGAAAACCAATACAGGTCATCTGTGAAACGTCTTGAACAATACACAATCACAAAATTTGTCACTTGTATATAATCTGCTAACATACAGGTTGGCAAATTGATTTTGGCAGTTGACGATGCGCGAGAAAGCCACACAACGTTGTAAACGCAGTTACCGGGAAGAACAGGCGATTTGATTTGATGGTTGTGATGCTGCTAATACGTACGAGGGTAACACAATATTTTGAATTTGGATTTAAAAATTATAAATTGTGGCACATGCATAATGCTATATAAAATCGAGTTTACAGAACAGAATAACATTAATGTGTTCTTCATTATTAATCAAATGAATAAGGAAATACAAGCCATTGGATTTGTCTACGAAAATTGGTATTTTTTTGTACAGACATAATTATTTATTGCTTCAAAAACCATACGGGGAACTCTATAATTACCCTTTATTATTTTATGTGATGTAAATAATAAATAGATTCCAAGAGACATAAACTTTAAAGTGGTCTCTCCATAATATTTGTCATTGAGGTTTATTTGTATATAGATTGGAAGTCAGGTAGATTTTGTAGATAATGCGTACAATAAGATAGGGATTGTTAAACGACTTTCTAAATACAACAATGGCCAATAATTTTTCCTATATGTTCGTAGTAATAGTGAATGACATACCGACCTGTTAAGCTTTCTAAAATTATTATTCTTAATAATATGTAGTAGATAATAATGTAAAGATTCAGGTTATACATAAAATTTCAAAAACAAATTGGGGAAATCGCCTTTAGAGATGGTCTAATAAGTATACTAATAATATAAATAAAATATTAAAGCTTTTTGTGGTAGATATGTCTACTTTCATATGTAAATTTTTGGGTTTTTGCCAAATTATTACTGTGTAATTAGAACATCCCTTCACACTTTTAACAGAGTTAGGACTGGCAAAACAAAAAAAATAATCTTGGTTCTGGATGCCGTCAATTATTGTTTATTTAGAACTATGTACGGATGTGGTACAAATTTTATATTACTCTAGTGAAATGTAATTAATAAATAATAATTAGATACCAAGAGACATAAACTTTCACCTTTACTTCAAATTATTGTCTTTTAAGTGGTCCCTTCATAATATTCGTCATTGAGGTTCATTTGTATATAAATTAGAAGTCAGGTATATTCTGTAGATAAAGCGTACAATATGATAAGGATTGTTAAACGACTTTCTAAATTTACTAATAGCATAGCATAGTCGTAGTAATAGTTAATGACATACCTACCTGTTAAGCTTTCTAAAATTGTTATTCTTAATAATATGTAGTAGATAATAAAGTAAAAATTCGGGTTTATACATAAAATTTGACGAACAAATTGGGGAAATCGCCTTTGAAATGGTCTAATAAGTATGCTAATAATATAAATAGAATATTAAAGCTTTTTTGTGGTAGATATTTCTACTTTCATATGTAAATTTTTGGGTTTTTTGCAAATACTTACTATGAAATTAGAACATCCCTTCACACTTTTTACAGAGTTAGGACTGACAAAACAAAAAAAATCTTGGTTCTGGGTCCCGTCAATTATTGTTTACTTAGAACTATGTACAGATGTGCTACAAATATTATATCACTCTAGTGGAATTCTTCTCTAATATCTACAATTTTATAACACCTTTTTACATTTGTTGCGTTTAATGTATTCAGTCATACCACCTACAAACAAACACTATAATGAACAATATGTTTTAGATGTACAGGAATCATCAACAGTAAAACATTGATGTGCATCTACAAATGATTCTTCAAAATCACTTTCTATATCAACTTCATCATCCTCGCTGTCTCCGTCTTGGGCCAAATTAATAATAATATTATCTACAATAGTATCTGAGAGTGGATCATTGTTCATAAATTAATCTTCAATCTTTTTAACATCTAACACATCTAACTGTCCAATCATTTGCGGAATATGTGACAGAAAATTCATTACAGAATTCTTTAACCTTTGTAAAATTGAAGGTAACATTTCGTTTGGTCACATATTCTTTAAGTGCCGCCCAAACATTTTCGATCGGATTTATGTCCGGGTGATAATCCATGTCGAATAAACAATTCATCAATTTTATAAGTTTTATATTGCGGTTTGTACATTTTTGCAACGTTATAGAGATCCAGTTTTGACATTTGTTCACTGTAAAATATGTTCTTTCAGAAAGCCAGTTTTTTAATTGTTGTTTAGTCCAAGCAGTCGTACCACAACAGCGTTTTTTGGTAGGTTAGGAATAAGTTTTTCTTGAACCCACTTCTCATAATTTTCGTACGTCATTTCATCATGATAATTTCCTGTTTTTGACCGGGAGTTCCACATAATACCAGCATTAGGTACAAAACCATTTTCACTTCCTGCATGCACAATGATGAGCCTATTACCATTTTAAACGGGTTTCCTTAATCCTTCGTTACTCTATTAAATTCAGTACCTATACTCTCATGTTTATTCTAAGGTTTTATTTTATTATAAAAATTAACGAAGTACATATTAACGCTGTAGCTGACAATTTTATTCAAGTGATGTATATTATATTCCCGAACCCTAAAAAAACTTAATGAATAATAAAAAATTTATTATATTTGCTATCATAGTTATAAACAATCATATTGGACTCTGAAAAATGTTCTCCAAATATGATTATGTTCGAATTCCTCACAGTTTCTTTTGTTATTTTGTTTAAATATTTTTGTGTGTCATCTCAGGATTGGTTCTTAATAATTTACGAAAATTGAACACAAGACAATTTATATTTAAACTTAAATAAGCTAATATGAAGGAAGTTATACCCACTGCTATTATACGTACATATAATTACATTTTCGGCGTACATTGGATTTTTCTTCTGAAAACAATTATAAAATTTTCAAATGAATATCTATTTCGTGAAATCACCATTTATATACTGACTAGGTAATTGATTAGATTTAGTGAAATTTCTATACATATAAAAGTTACATTCACAATATCAAAAAGAGAAAAACTAGATAAGATATTTGATACTTCTGGGCGAACCTGGATCGATACCATCGTTTCCAAATCGTCTAAAAAATATCTATGGAATATGATGTAAGTGGAATGAAGTATTGAACAAAGCAAAACAAAGTGTTGGTAAAGGCCTTAATTAAATTGAGTAGCATTAACATCTAGCAAGAATGTCACATAAGTAAAAACTCATTTTCGATGGAGTGTAACCTATGAGCGACTTCGATGGATATTGAAGAAATAGCGATGAAATCTTTTTTTTTTTTTTTTTTCTTGGCTTTGACACTCGTCATTCGCCCAGTCACAACAGGAACAAACTATTAATATATAAAAAAATATATTCACCTCACTCACACCTATCCACGCCTAAGATAAGACAAAATTACCTACCTAAAAAAATAAATACAATAAGGATATACAGGGTCACTCGCTTCTTGTCTAGGGGCCCATCAAGACATAATTTATCACAAACAAAACTAGGCCACGGAAAGATAGGAATAACTACAATTGGGATAAACAGAGGTAAACAAATCTAGTTCAAACATTCACAAGCATACCTTTGATTCGTATATGAATTTCATCAGAACATTATATACTTCCATTTTGTTTAAGGCTAAAAGATGGCAGATATTGAAGGGTGGGAAGAATCCGATTCTTATTAAATCATTAATAAGGTTTTGAGTTTCTTGGGAATATATGCAGTTAAAGAAAATATGATTCAGATCACTTTTGATATGACAGTGTTGACACAGGCCTGTGTCAAAAATTTTTATTTTATATAAGTGTGCCGGATAACATGCATGTCCAAAGCGTAGTCTAACAATAGTTGTAATGTATTTATGTGGACAGGAGTAAGAATTGAACCAACAACAATTCGGAATTTCTTGTTGAATTGATGAATATTGGGTATTAGATATTTTACAATAATCGTTCCAGGACTTTTTCCATAAACAACTTTGTTTTTGCCTAGAATTAGCAAATACGTCTGGTACAGTTAGTGGATAGAGAGATAAGGTACCATTTTCTGCTGCATTTTTAGCTAAACGATCTACATGTTCATTATGGTTAAGTCCTATATGTGCTTTGATCCATATCAGCTGTACATGTTTATTATCTTTTTTTAATTGAAATAACATTTTTCTATATAGAATATATAAAGATTATCTGATAAAGCAGGAACAGTTGGATTTTGTATAGCTGTTAAGACAGACAGAGAATCAGCTAATATAATAGCAGAACTTTTTCTGGACGAAGAAAAAAATTTTAACGATTCATAGATATCCACAGCTTCAGCGCTGAAAACTGAGAAGTCTGAGGGAAGCTTAAACAATTTTTCGACATTATCACCTGGAATGTAGAACGCACAACCAGTTCCATATAAACTTTTGGAAGCGTCAGTATATATCTGTATGGAATCAGAATAATTTTCTAATATGGAGTTTGAAATTGTAAGACTTATCATAGGATTTACATGATACCTAGGTTGAATGACATTAAACATATGAAAAAAGTATTCAAAATCATCTAAAGTCATATTTTTTTCTGATCTAATTACACATAGATTGTTGTAGTTTCGGAAAGCATCACAGAGAGGCGGTGAATTTTTGCGGATCCAGTAGTTGTTAGTTAAATCAAATTCGTATAGTTTACATATATTGTGATATAAAGATTCGTTGGAAGACATAATTTTTATGAGGAATTTATGGCTAAGATGATTTCTTCTATATTTTAAGGGAGGTTCTAAAGCTTCCACGTGAAGTGGTTCAATGGGAGTAGACCTCATAGCACCCATACAAATACGTAAGGCTTTGTTTTGAAATACGTCAATTTTTTGATAATTATTTTTACTTGCGGATCCATAAAGTGTACATCCATAATCTATTATGGATCTAATATATGATCTATAAAAAAGTAGCGAGGTCGACACATCAGCTCCCCACCAAGTTTTAGAAATGGATTTTAAAAAATTCATACCTCTGTTGCATCTATTCAATATATGTTCGATATGGGGTTTCCAGGTTAACTTCCTATCAACTATCATTCCCAAATATTTTATTGATTTACAAAAAGGAAACGCTTGTGTATTTAACTGAATCGTATCGATATTCGGGATGTTATGTCTAGAAAAAATGCAAACTGATGATTTCGTGGGAGATACTTCAAAACCATTTTTAATGAACCATTTATAAGCCAATCCGTATATTTTATCTAACGTCTCTACAGCATCATTATATTTTTTGGCCTCTGAATATAAGCAAAAATCATCCGCATACTGAATTATTTTTGGGGTGATATTTTCAACGTAAATACTATGAAAGTCAGCCGTATACAAATTAAAAAGCAGAGGACTCAATACTGAACCCTGAGGTAGTCCTGAAATATTATAACGAGGTCCTATGAGGTAATTATTATGAGTTCTTATATACAATTTTCTATAAGAATAAAAGTTAATGATTGCATCAGTTAATCGAATCGGTATTAGGAAGTTATTAATCATTTTTTCTTTCAGAATGGGTAAGCAGCCGCTATCATAAGCACCTTCGATATCTAGGCAAAGTGTAGGTAAATATCTATTGGTGGAATAAGTATTTAGAATATCGATAACAAGAGTTGTTAGAGCGTCAATTGTACCACAACCTTTTCTGTAGCCAAACTGGGTTCTTGGAAGGAGGTTTTTCTGAAATAACCACCATTCAATTCTGTGCTTAATGATACGTTCTAAAGTTTTCAACATACAAGACATAAGTGATATAGGGCGATAGGATTCAGCATGATTGGGATCTTTACCTGGCTTGAGAATAGGAATAATGATGACATCCTTCAACTCATTAACTATGGATAGATTATTCAGTATATCATTAAATATATCAATCAACATACATTTAGCAATAACAGGAAGGTTATCAATCATAGGATATTTAATTTCATCAAGTCCTGGACTAGTACTGATGCGATTTTTAAGAACATAGTTTAACTCTGTTAAAGTTATGGGTTTTGAAAGAAAATGGTTCTCATCACTAGATGAAGTTAGATCAGGAAATAACATAGCAGCGAAGGGAGGAGAAATTTTGTCAAAAAATTCTGCCATCCAGATATCATCTAAAGGCTTGACGTTGGAGATTGGTTTTCTATAAATTTTTCTAGCTTGTTTCCAAAGAGAAGAAGACGAAACAGACTTATTAAGAGAAGAAACATACTCAATCCAGTTTTGTTTAGCTATAGCTTTAAATTCTCTTTTTGTTCTTGCCATCATTTCTTGACAAAGGAAATAGTTTTGAAAATTCGAAGTTTTTTTATAAGTCGAGAAAGCCAAACGTCTATCTTCCAAAATCTTTTCGCAATCTGAATTCCACCAAGGTGGGGGGTAACGTTTTAAGTTTTTAATATTTTTAAATTGTGGTATCGCAATGTGTGCAGCTTGATTCATACTGCTGAATAAGATTTGATATTTATCAGATGTGGAGTTTAATGAGAAGTCTCCTTGAAGAGTATTTTCAATTGTCCCAGTATACAATGGCCAGTTGGCTTTTTTTATGTTCCATTTATTTTTAAGGGGAAATTCATTGATAACTTGGTCAATTGGAAGCTCCATAAGAATAACAAAATGATTCGATCCTAATGTATCATCTAATACTGACCAATTAATTCTATTAGCAAGTTCAGGAGAACAAAAAGTGATATCTATCGCAGAAACATTTTGATTAGGACGAGTTAAAACTGTGGGTTGTCCATTATTCATTACTGTTAGATTAAGATCATCTGCAGCTTGGATTAGTTGTATACCAACTGTGTCATTATGATGTGCACCCCACAACGAATGATGTGCATTGAAATCACCTCCCACGATTATAGGATTTTTTGCTTGTGAAAAAAGTGTAAACCAATCATTAGCAGAACATTTAATTTTAGGTGGTTTATAAACAGAAAAAAGGCTTAGCTCCGATTTACCATATTTAATTTTTATGCCACACATTTCCACGCCTCTACACACATTATTATTAATTTTGAATTCACAAAAACTTATTGAATGATGAACTAAAATAGCAACACCAACATAGCCGTCATGTCGGTCTTTACGGATCATATTATAACCATTATAACAATATTGTATATTTTTTTAAACCAAGTTTCAGTAATAAGTGCCACATCTATTTTTCTAGAATTTAAAAAGTGTTGCAAACTGTTTTTATTTGCCACAGCTGATCTAGCATTCCACTGCATAATGTTAAGTGAAACTTTTTGAGCCATTAATAATCATTAACTGTTAGAGTATCCTCCAGTACTTGTTTTATGCTACTGACTATTGAACTTTTATTAATTGATTGCAAGTCTTCTACTGAGCTAATATTATCCAATAGATTGAATACAAATTTGGAGACAATGTCAGCAATATTCTGTTTTTTACTTTCAATACTATTAAAATTGGATTTATAGGGGTTAGCAGGTAATGGTTGACTAGGACCAAAAGTAAAAGGAAACATAGGCGAGTCAGAAGGAGACTGATTGGACGGAGAGTCTGATTTTCTTTTCTTTTTCATGGGAACTGAGTATTTTTTTGTGCCACTTATACTTGGTAGCGACGAAATTAAACTATTACTTTCCCTAATATTTTTTATCATAGTTTGTGTGGTATTATTATTAACTTGATTAGTAAGACTGGGGAAATCTTTATTATAATTTGATAAGCCTGAAAAAGAATAATGACTTACAAAAGAAGAAATAGAGTTTTCACAGTATTTTCTGGCTTCCAGAAATGACGTTTTTTGTTCAACCATAATAGTTTTAATTTTTTTCTGTTACTCATATTGAGGGCATTTTTTAGATATAGATAGGTGATCATTAGATTTACAATCAATACAATAAATTTTGTCCTTATTGCAACTATGTTCCTCTGTTTTTATTTCGCCGCATTGTATACATCGTTCTTGGGAGTTTTTACACTGTTTAGAAACATGTCCATACTTCAAACAACGATAACATTGAACTACTCTATCTATAAATTGTTCTACCTGACAATATACTTTATTAAATGCAACATATTTTGGTATAATATTACCTTCAAAAGTAATAATAATGGTTTTTTTTGGTACATAATCAATTGTGTGATCCTCTCTTTGGATTTTACGTTTAGTACGATACATGTTTATTACCGGAGAGGTAGACTCTACATTCTCTAACAAATATTTTTCGTCATATTTAGTGTCAACGTCCCTAATGATACCCTTTGATTCGAGTAGATGATTTGGAATATAAGCTACCAAATTATGATTTTCCAACAAAGGATTTTTAACTAATTGATTAGCCTCAAGAAACGATTTTAATAAAACTTTTATTCGATTTTTACCTATACTTTTAATTTCTAATATATTAGTTAGCTTTAATTGTTTAAAAAGTATGTGACCAACAGTCATGGGATGTAGCCTTCCCAAATTACTACTTTTAATATTTTCAATGTAT